>VZRL01005185.1:2584528-2640046 GCA_013397895.1 Origma solitaria
GCCAGCAGAGGAGGCGGCAGGAAAACTCCGCAGTTAGGGCAGGCAGAGGGCGGAGTGGTGGCAGGCAGGGCGCCGGGCGGCAGCAGCAGGCGGGGGTCCCGTTCCACTGCAGCGCAGCTGGGAGATGCACCCTCCCGGAGGGGAAGAGAGGATTGGAGTCCCGTGCCCCGAGCAACTCACTCACCAAGTAGAGAAAAGCTAGGGCAGAGCCAGGCTTCTCTTTCCTGCAGTCGCAGCCAAAAAAGCGGACCGCCGGTTTTTTTTCCCACTCCTCTCTCCTCCGAATCCCGGCAAGGAGTGAGTTTATCAGTTCCCAAATCTCTTGTTCCCGTCTCCGCCCAGCCAGAAAGGCTTTGTCTCTTTTGTGAGAGTAAATGCCCCTAAGTACCGATCGTTAGTTACCTGGCAACAGAATGGTAAAAATTCCACTCCTCCCCCCCAACCTCCAACATTGATCTACTTTGTGACTTTGATCTGGACTTGATTTGAGCTTGGAGAAGCATAAAATAGAATTATAGTGCTTGCTAACTTCCTAACACAGTTTTTGAGGCTAGAAAACAGCTGTTTGCTTTGCAGAAGAAAAGCCAGACCTTAGATTTAGTAGATAGAGGTATGGCTAAATGCTTGTGCTGTTTGTATGGGTAGAGCAGGTGAGATAGATAGGAAGTTTGACCACAAAACTGCCTTTAACCACCTTTGAGACACCACTCCAAGATCTCGCTTTGATTCACAGAACATACAGTTTGAACAAATAGCAGCTTGGTTCCTGTGTGTATTTTCAGGTGGCAGTGAAAAACCTCACACTTGTGCCAGGAGGGAAAGGTCTCTCACACGGCTCTTTAAAGCTCAAGGAACTCAAGCTCAGAGGAGAGATCTCCTCAAGTGTGTCTTGTTTCCAGGCGACTCACCCAAAGTGATGAGCTCCCTGCTGTATCACATTTTATGGGCTACTAGAGGAAGAAAGGATATTTTGGTTCCAAGTGTGACAAGGGACCTGATTTATAAACAGGAACCATGAAGAGTAAGCTGCTGCAAAAGATAACATAGAAGTGGCCTAAATGTCATCAGCAGGGCTGGTGAAGGGTCAAATTTTTGGATTAAGAAACATTTCAGACACTAACCTCAGAAAGAGTCAGACTCCTCTCGACAATATCAAAATTCTCTTGATAAAAAGGAGCAATGTGCTGCTACACAAGAGTTACTGTGCCTTTTTTAACCCAGTCTGTGTTATAATCCCTCCCTGACAAACAGCCAAAGCCTCTTGGTGTCCTACAGGCCCAACACTTGTAAACTTGCCAGGTTACCACATGGGAAACCAGTTCATGAAACCCTAAACTGCAAAGGAACCAAGCCAAACGCCATATGGAAGAACTGCCAGTTCAAATGCTTTTGCAAGTCTTGGTGTTCCTTTGGAAGTCTGGCTTGAGTGAATTCTTCCTCCTGCTCAAATACTGTGTCAGACATCCACAAGGTCAAGCCTTGGGAGCACTTCTTGAGTTAATGCATTTATTTTTTAGCACAGAATGTTCACTGATTAGCAGAATTACATCAGACATACTCCGATATTAAATGCTCCTAACACAGCTGCCTCGGGGGAAGCAAGAAAAGGTAAATAATGCAGAGATATGATGAAACGAAACACAGTCGTCCGCAGGAGCAGAAGCATGGTGACTTCCACAGCTTGATACCAGGAGGTGCTCCTGGGCATCCTTCCAAGAGAGAGTATTAATTAGCAAGTATATCCAGGCCCTGATTTCACAGTCCTCCAGTAATATTCAGCCTCGCAGAGATTCCAGCAACCTTGGCAGCTATTATGTAATTCACATTTCACAAAGGAAGCTGTCCACTGTGCTTCCCAGCCGAAAGCTGCAAGAACTTTCTTTTCCTGTCTCATTTCATTAGTTTTGACTTGCAGTGATCACCCCCCCAAGACTCCAGCCCACGCTGAACAACAGCTGCATGGAGTCTCCAACCAGTTCTGAGCGACACATCCCTGGCAGAGAGTCCAGATCAGAAGGCATCACATGTATCAAAAGTGCTGCATTAACAGTAATTTAATAATAAACTAATAGTAATTTAATTTAACTGGCAATTTTTGCCCTTTCTTATCTTATTAAACAGATCAAGTTGTGTATATATTGAAAATGCTCTGTTGCATTGTGGTTGCTTTATAAATATGTTCCTATTTCACTGAGGTTACAGAGCACATAAAATTTTCATATAACTGAAATGAGCTGTGTAGGGTAAAAGTAAATGCCAGCAGGCATCTAAATATTGTAGCATCTGTTATATTTTACACTCTGTGATCACAAATCTTATAAAGCTTCACTGCATTTTAGCAGCATTCTTCACAAACTATTGAAGATTGATGGCTAGTGTAATTGCCATATCTGATATGCTATCATTTTTAATATACTGAGCTACTGCAACTGCCCCTTTCTTTGTACTATCAACCTATGTCTATTTTATGTTTCCACAAAGAGCATATTGTGCCAGCAGCCAGTTGTATTACTACCAACTAATATTTTTACACATTGTAGTGTTATCTTAATTTTCACTGCAATACATTGTTATATGTAAGTACAGACAATAGAGGATAGTATGCAGCAAGATAAAAACATGAGCCTTCCTTTCATAAACAGCTACATATTTCAAAGGTATTATATTTTTATTCCTTTTCTTGTTGGTTATTATCTGTACTTTAAAGATAAGAGTGGTTCAAAATGGATTAGGCTGATGAAAATGGACTTCTAAATATCATGCACTTTTGCAGATAATATTATCCAGAAAGAACAGTGGTACCTATGCATATGCAAATTTCTAACCAAACTGAACGTTGCTTAAGTAAAAAACACAACCTGGAGTTAGAAGGAGATCAAGAATCCTAACAAGATAGAGTTACATGCATAATGAATATCTATTTAGAAGCACAAACAACTACCTCACCACCTTTCCATCCATCCTGCTGACTAATGATGTGCACAACTTGAAGAAGAAATCATTCTTAAGGAGCAGCACTAGCACCTTGTTGATCAATTCAACAGAAAGCTCATGAAAAAGAAGCAGATAAAGTACATTTCCTTGGCTAATCAACTAGAGCTCTCATTTGTCATCCCCTGCCAGGCCCAGTACTCCAAACCACATTTGAAGTACATACAATTGCCTTTGCTTTAATTTCTAAATAAATACAGCATTTCTGCTGGTGATGAGAGCACAGTGTCAGCCAGAATTAGCTGATGATTTCCCCAATAAGAGAACTCTTTTCATTTACAAACACCATCCAGTAGCCATTCCCTTAGCTCTGACTCCAGGATATCAGAGGCTGAAGTCAAGAACAAAACCTGTCATTTCATTAGCTGTCTGCAAACACAGGACATGCTAACTTTGGTGAACATCTGTACTAATTCAAGCTAAAATCTGGCAGTGAGAACCCACATACGAACCCTTCTTCACACAAAAATCATGGCTGGCTACAGCCGAATTCCTCATGGGACTAATAATTTCTTGCTTTGCAAGAAGATGCTCTTAAGGCTCTCCCAAGAGCAAAAATTTCTACAGAGTGTTTAACTCGCTCATCTTACTCTTAGAGGGCTTGTAAATGTGCATTAATGCCTGAGGATATCATAAATTCAGAGGGAAGGTGTCAGGTTTTCAGTAACAAACCTAACTCTTTTGAACCTTGGGCCTGTGAACAACATACAAAGTCAGTCAAACACTTCTCATTAGCTGAAAAAAATGAGAATGCCTCAGAATAGCAAAAGTAATAAAAAACACTGAACATCTGCAGAGATATGGTTTAATGAACAAAGACTATTGAAGGCACTCACTGTCCTAATTTCCACTAAGTTGACAGACAATGCCCCAAAACTGCCTTTCATATCCAACATTAACTAATAAGCTAATCAGAGCAGAACAAGCCATTTGTGTATGACTTTAAAATAATGGCAAGTATAGTTCTGTAACATATGTAGCATTTTGTTTTTGTTTTTAAACAAGAGAATGATTTGTTTTGCTAAAAGATGCACACACTTATGCTGAATAGTCTGTTCAGTATAAAAAGGCCCAGATTTGTCTAAAATTGCCAAACATTTTGTCTGAGCTGCAATAAACAGTACAATTGTGAACTCTGGCCAAAATTCCTTGCAAAGCCTGCAAGATGTAGCTTGCCATAGTTCTGCCATTTGGCACTGAGCTGAATTTCTGCGGTGACCCTCCGTGCACCCATCAGTTTAGCATCAATAGATGCTTGGCAAAAATGTCCTTTTCAAATGCTCCATAGTACCATTCAAAGCATTTGCTGCAGAGACTAAGCCTTACTCAATAGAAAAACTCTGGTTCAAGTGCCTATTGCATGAGTCAGTAGAAATATTTTATTAGAATTAGAAGCCGTAATAGAGATGTAAAAGAAAGGAGGTTTAGTCTAAACTTTTTTTATCCAGAACTGAATTTGCAGTCATGACATTTCATGTCTCTTGTGGCTTCAGACTTGGAAACTGATCTGAAAATATGTTTGTGAAGATATTTTGAAGTCTGTCTTCCGTGGTCATTTGCTTGAACCCTGTATCCTTTCCATTTTTCTAAAATGCTGATTCTTTGGAGCAAAAGCTCCCATCTTCTGACTGTTGTATGGATCCTAAGGCTAGTGCTGGGACTAGTCAGTGTGATTTGGGACTTCAGTCGTAGTGTGATTTAGTACAAATCACACACTATGTAAGCATAAACTAAATTATAATAATTATTGTAGTCATTAATTTTTACTAGGATGAATCCATGAATATACAAGCAGGCATTTAACACTTAGCATATTCAACCTAATTTTATCTAGGCAGTGAAACTATAGAAGACTAAAGATAATGAACTCAAAATTAGATTGATGGCAATTGAAACATGTCCAAATACACAAAAATAGAGTCTGCCGAGAAAAAAAAAGTTACAGTACTGCTTTTTAAGCACAGAGTTCAAACATTTAGCTCATTTCGTTTCTTAACTATTCCCAGGTAAGGAGGCTTTAGGTCTTTAAACCAAAGACACCACATTGCCCTTCTCCTCAGTGACCGGGACTGCCCAGATAACATTGGGAACATTAAAGGTGATTATTTACCTTACACAAAAACTTTTTATCATAAGAAACAGTTCAAACAGAGAGCTCTGCTCACAGAGCACAAACCCACCATTAAACACTGAATTAAATTACAGTGGATCTCTGAATGAGATGTGCAGAAATCTTGGCAGGGGGTTTTGTTTGCGGGGTTTTTGAGTTTTGTTTTGTTTTCTTTTCTTTTTCCATAACAATTCCCCAGTCCAGTACACTGTGGAGCTGCAAAAACAACCATGCTGAACTAGGGGAAGGGCAGTATTTTTTAGCATCAGTACTGGTCTATGGCAGCTTAAGGTCCCTGTGAAACTACAGCTCCAGACTAAAAAGCTAAATTTGCAGCAGACAAAAAAGACACTGAAGTGAAGACTTTACCTCTGAGATTAATTTAAACAAAGGTGTCCAGGTGCAAACTGGTGGTTGCGAGGCCCAGAGGCACAAATACGGTGTTTTATCTTATCAAGCTGTGGCATTTATGGGAGAAATGGAAAGTTCGTATTTGCATTGCTGACTCAGTTACAAGGTATACAAAAACGCTGACCTTTGTGATGTTTGTTTTATGTAGAGGGTATAGAAACACTCCAGCGTTCCAGTTACAAATGAAGCAATTGTGCAGATAAAAAGTTTGTTTTGTACAACTTATGACCTGTCATCTGTTGTTGTTTGAAAAGACAAAACTGAGCCTCCTGATCTCTGAGAATGGAGAGGAAAAATGTCCCCCTGGCTAGTGAAGGATAACTTCTTACCCTGGAGGAAGGGAGCACGAGTAGCCAAGCATGAACCTTGTATTCCTGAGTCAGTGTGGGGACAAATACCATTAAAAAATGAAGGTCACATCTCAGCATGCCACAGGACTGAACCCAAGATCTGCGCCTGGGAAAACTTAAGGTCTCAAGCTAAAGATTTAAATTCTCTCTGGTCTCTATCCCCACTTCCTTTCCTATATCATGGCATGGATAATTTTATTAAGCTTCTTCAGAGAGAAATGATGAGAAATGAATGGAGTTAATGCCTGCAATGTGCTCAAACAACAAGAAGAGATGTGTGAGTGATAACTGCTCTTGCAGTTATTGATAAGACTGAAAATCTGCACAGGTGGAGGAGTCGGTGCCTCAAGACCTGGGACTGCTTTTAAAAACACCAAAATCCTGTTGAATATATTGGGTAAACAAGGCAGAGTGATTAAAGGTCTTATGTGCAGTGCCAAGTCAACAAGGCTTTATTTACACGATCTCATCATTCTGCTGACAGATTCAGCAGCTGCAATGTCTAATGCAAGCCTAATATGATTCCTCATGTGTCTGTCAGCAGTGATACTCCATGACCTTGGTGGAAAGCAAAGGAAGAGCACTGAGAAATCCTGTTAACAAGAAAAAACATGGGAAAAAAAAAGTGGAGAGGGAGGTTCTTACAAGACACCAGGAGGAGCACTGTGTTAATAGTCCCATTGGGAATGGAGTGTGTCTGACCACTTGATGTCAGACTTGACCCACATTTCACTCAGCCTCCAGGGCAACAGAGGCTTCAGATTAATTTGATACAAACATTACTACACTTGAAAGATGTATTTGGAAAGACATTTCTTTAGAACACAAGTTATGGAAGGTCAAATATATGAAATAACATGAAAAGTGGTATTTGAATCTTGACCTACTCAAAGGAGGTAATAAAGCTCCTCACAGCAAGAAACTCACATGGTGCTCAGATCTTAATTACACTGAAATCCTTAGATCCAAACACGTCTTCAGAGCACAGAAGCTTCATTTCAGGCACAGCTCTCCAGAAGCCAACCAGACAGAAATCATCCAGCACTCCCTCAGTGTCTTGGAAATACGAAATACAGATCCACTGTCAGTCCCCAGAGCACTGGCAGTACTGCTCAGCCAGGATCAAAGCATTTACTGCTCTTTGCAGGGCAGAGCACTCTGAAGTTTTGATCTGACATCTCCCTCCAGGCACAGCTGTGGAGGCTGTGCTGATCCCAGCCTGCACTGTCACCTCCCTGCCCGAGGTCATCACCTTGTGAGCTTCTTGCCTAGACATGCATGAGGTGCTCAAGCAACAACCATTCTTTCTGTTGTTGAAACATGCTTTAACAAAATGAAAGAAAACGAATCATCAGCTTCTAATCTGGTCCAGATAAGCCAATTCCAAGCCAATTCCTCATTGCAAATAGGTACATTTAAAGGCTTCAAAAAGCTTTTCTGCCTTCGTTTCCATCACAGCAAGTGAAGTGCCCAACATTTGAACTGCTTAACAAAATCAGGTGCCTTAGGCTTCAACTAGATAGAGAAATGCACCCAACTGCTCCTCTGGTGGATACAGAGCAGAGGAAGGGATGTGCCACCAGGCTCCAGAAACAGTAAGCGACAGAAGCTACTCCCAGGAGAACTTTATCCACCACCTAAATCCTCAGCTCAGGAAAGCATTAACCAACACTGCTTAACTTAACTGTGCACTTGAAGTTGCACTGTGTTCAATGAGTTGGAAGCATTTAATAAAAATTACACAGGAGCTCAAATGACTTATGAAAGAATGAACTTAAAAGTGTCCTGAAATACCTCCCCGAATGATGTCTAGGTCTTCACTGAGACTTGGATATCAAGAAAATTAGAGTGGGTCATATGAAGAACTAAAATACTAGCACAGAAAATGCAAGGCAGTGAGAAGGAAATGGACAACTGAGTGTAAATTTAAGCATCTCCAATTTATTCACAAAGTCACCAATCCAAGACATTAGTGCAGTGAAGTTAGGCATGAGCTTAGATTTCAGTGGCTTTAATGGGGTTTAAACACTTAACTTTGCTGCTGTCGAGGTTTTAGGGATCTAAACCAATATGGCCCTTAAGATCAGGATTCTCTGTACTTTTCTCAAGCAAATAAAATAGGAATTAAAACAGAGAAAAACATTGGCTGCTTCCTTCGTGCCACTGCATGGGAATACATGATGATTTGTGCATCCTGCAGCAGTGATGTTATCTTTATCAGAGCACTCAAACACCAACATTCATTACCACAGCCTCAGAGACCGCAATCACTGGTTTGAAACATGCAGTGCCATTTTCTGCTCTGTACACAGATTTTCAGCAATCATAAAAGACAGACCTTTCTAGTACCCAGTGAAGCAATACAATAATCTCTATTCCCTGTGCAGAAGTAGAAAAAACCCCACAATTGAAACAATATAGTATTAGCAGAGCATAACACAACAAGCATTAAAAATAAAGTAGGATGTGAATGATTGTTAGGTAACTAATAACAATCACAGGAGTAATACTGTCTAAGCAATTAGATTTCAAATAAAGTGTATTGAAAACAAACATTGGAAGAGGTGAATGAGCATTTAAAATTGATTTGATTTATTTAGTCATTAATTGCTACCCGCAATTTATTATTTATTCTTTTTTCAAAGTAATGTTTTATTTTATTAGAAGTAACAGAAGAAGGGAAATATATAATTTACGAGCTTCCCCACAAAATTTAGCAAGGCAGAAAGTACAATGATTTTGAATCTCCTAAAACGGGGCCATCACATCTCTCTGAATTTAGATGACCACAGCAGAGAAACGGTCCATGCCACTGGAACAGAGTATTTATTCTTGTATCTCTTGGTTCTGCTTCTGGCTAGAATTCTTTTATATTTTAAAGCAAGACGTAAAACTAGCATACACCTGTTAGTGTCTCATTAAACGATGAGTGGAAGCAAAAGAAGGCTAGGTTTGTTTTGTTTTCTATCCCCTCTGATAATCCAGGTTTTACTCTGAAGCCTGAATATGTGAAGGACCCTCACTAGGACTGCAATCCTCTGAAGGTGTTTGGCCTGGCAAGTAACAGCCTTCAGAAAATTTTGATAGAAATCATCTAGTGGTGACAGTGGTACACAGAACATGCAAATTCTTCTGATTCCCTCACAAGCTCTTTCCTTGTGTATCGGGTACTAAAGTTCAGCACAACGACAGATTCTGACAGAGCTTTCTTAATAACCAGCACCAACACCACAACAACTGGTGGATCTGCAGATGTAATTATGACTCCAGAGCCATCTGCAACCTCCTCTTCCAGGCACCAGGAAAAAGAGAGGTTTCCTGAGTGGTATTCCAGGCAAACCCTACACAGAAGGATAGGGGTGGCCCAGACAGAAAAGGTGTGGATACCTCCTGTCAGGATTTTCATGCTGGATAGTATAAACTTCTCTCTTGAATGCCCAATGTGCAGATGTCAGATGGTACATTTTGGCTATGAAAAGGAAAATTACACTTGATCTGAGCTGCTGCCAGAGAGGCTTGGGAGAGTATTCTGTAGTAGAGAGTGGGAAATCTCACAGTGACAAAGGACAAAGAGCCAAAGTGCATGTAGCATCTGTGTCAGTGCGTATTTCCTTACCAGGGCTCTAATATTTTTGGCCTTTGATCAGTTTATGACTTTTTAGTGCATGCATTTCATAATTCCTCTAGTTTTTCAATTTGTCCCTGTGCCTAAGTGGAAAAGTTATGCAGCAGGGAGAGATCAGGTCATAACTTGTTTTGCTTAGATTTGTTCCTCAGGATTTCTGACAATAAATGAAGTGCAGGCTTGCATGAAGGTGGCCTGGGGTCAGTGGGATGGGGAGGGAGGAGATTCTTTCAAGAATACTAATAAATGTTGCTGCCTGGGACAATGAATCATTTGTAGGTCGTGTGGGCTCTATGAGGGTGAATTTGTAGGTGCTTTATCCAGGTGGTTGAACAGATTGGAAGCAAACTAACACATACCTTGGAAAGGTCAGAATGGCCACAAAACTCAACCCCTTCACAGCAAAACAAACCCACTTTTTCAGCCAAGCCCTCCCATACTAAAAGTAGGGAAAATAGTTATACAGATGAGATTAATTCAGTCTTGAGAGTTTTCAAATTTGGGGTGGCTCTCAACATTTTTGGAATTCTGCATGTGCTAAATCAATTTCTGTATTAAACCCCAATTTAAAGCACTTTTGCTGTCAGTATGAATAGGTAGCTTGACACCAAAATCACTTTTGCATCGATGTTGATATATCTTCTTTTCTTGGGAAAATAAGTGGCAAAGTACAAGCAAATAGAAGACTTCAAATACATACTTTTGGGAGGACAAGGTTCCACCTTGAAGATCAGAGATCTTGAGGACAATGTAACAACTTTTGGAGCTAGAAATAAACTGGTCCAACATTTTTCTGCACTATGTTGACATGCACCAATGAAGAGCAGATGTAAAAGGCATAAAACCAGGTTGTTCTTTCCAAACAAAATAAGTTAAAACAGCTATATTTTAGTAAAAAAAAATATGTAAAAGATCCTTTAGATCTAGAACACAAATGGAATATTAGCTATTTTTAGTGGCATGAAATTTTTTCTAACCTTTGACTCAGAACATCCTACCAAAAGCCTCCTTTCAAAAGCATGAAATATCTGTCTAAATGTCTGTATTATTTAAACCAGCAATTAGAACCAGATGTTACTGCATTTTATATTTAGACACCAAATTTCAATATCTTAAACAGAAAGAACACTCTTGAAGGACAGAAGGAGTAATTTTCAAATGTAATTACAGCATATTGTTTTGATTCTCTCTCATTAATTTACCTGATTGCAAAGTAAAATTAAATGAAGTTATATTTAAATTTAAAATTGGACCTGTGAGTAATGTAACATCTTATTATCTTACTGCATGGGAAAAAGTAGTTTTAGTGTATATTTCACATTTCATTAAGCTGTCCATATCCTTCATAAAGCTGTTAAAAACCTGGAGAATATAAAAATGCTATATTTATGAGTACACAGCATATCACAGCTCCTTTGTAGCAATTCCCCCCAAACTGTCAAAGATTTTTTTAAAATATAAATCTGTAAATGTACTTAAGAAAAATCAGGTGATGTAAGTAGCTGTTGCTAAGCATTTGATTAATAATCACACTGAAAAGTTCACTCAACCTGCCCAGTGTGTCACACAGACTTTGTATCGGTGCTGAGATCTGAGCATCCTTGCCAAGATCCCAATCCCAAGGGAACAGGGAACTCAGTATCCATGTCCATGCAAGCCTCACACCCCAGAGGCAGCGCCAGATTCACTGTAATCCTTTGGGATCACACACACAGCATGTGTGCCCTGCTCTTTGGAGCTCCATCCAGGTGAAAGGAACAGGAGCGAGATGTCTTTACAAACAAACTGTGAGGCTGCTGGTAGGTAAGGCCAGACACTGATAGGTGAGAGAAGCAATGGGGGAACCAAAAATTCCATAGGAATTCCATTAATTGACACAGACTGTTACTCACCCAAGGCCGTGCGAAATCCCTGAACTTTGAGAAAAAGAACAGACACAGAGAAAACAAGGCAGGGGCAGGGGATGTACATTAGAAGGGTCTGTATTAGGCGATTCAGAAAGTCTGTACCTCTCGAGTACCTCAGCCAATGGGGAAAGAAAAAGGGAATCTGAGGCCAGGAAATTAAGATAAAAAGAGGCTGCGTCCTCTAGCAATTTGAGAGACCGCATGGGAAACGCCCATGACCTCTCCCTTTATTCGAATAAAGCTACTGGACTCCTCTGTCTCCTTTTTGGACATAAACCTCTGATGTTTGTGGATGAATTTTCCTGACACAGGTGATATTCCTGCCAAGGAGGTAAGGGAGCTTCCCTCGACAGCAGGAGCTGAACTTTGCTCCTGGAAGCGCTTGGCTGGGAAACGCAGCCACTCCAAGCAAACAAAAGATCAGTGTAAATGCTCCCATTTCTGGCAGTGACAACAAAGAGCAGACAATTGTAAGACAGTTATTCAGGGCTGAGGAGAAGCCAAACACTGAAACGTGTTTCACTTGCAAGGAGGCATCTGCAAAAGACTTTCGTCTCTGCAGCTACCAACAGTAGTAAAGGGGCCTCATGGTTTTTTAAAAATTAAAAATTTACGGTAGCGCTTCCATGCACTAGAATATGCTACAAAAATATTCAGAGACCAGTAGGTTCATTTAAAGTCCCAACTTTGCAGAGGTTTTTGGAGAATCTCCTCACAGTAGTTGATCTGCTGCTGTTCTGTAGACATTACAGTCCAAATGCAGACAACCAGACAAAAATCCAGACACAAAGCTGCTAACATTTACCTAACATTTTTCTCCCATAAATAGAGATGCCCAGTTTGCTTTTTTAAATAATGCATCTTAATATAATTTTTTATCTTTAGCAACCAACCCTGTTCCCAGAAAAACTGTCTGCCTCATTAGGAATAAAATAAATCGCAACGGGTTCCAAGCCTATGAGACTGCTGTGAAGAGTTGTACACAGGCATTCCAAGTATTCCCAAGCAAGTTCACTGTCACCACAACTATCTATGGAAAACACTGAGTGCACACAGCACAGTCCAATGTTATGTCTTATAACATTTGGGGTTGATGAGCAAACACACATTTCACCATAATTCTAACGCATGCACTAAAATCTATTTTTTCTGCTGCACTTAAACCCATGCAGTCAGTGACTCAAACAAAAGTTTCACCAACTTGAGAGGAAAAGCTTGAGAGCATTGAAGAAATTCTGTTGGGACGATTCCTGCAGATTCCTGCATGAGGTTTATCTCTCCCATTGAAGTGAATGGGATCCATCACATCAGTAGGAGTTCACAGAGTTAGTGTGGGCTCCTCTCAGGTGGATTCACTACAGAGCAATACTTTTAATTTTCTTACCTTCACCCTAAATTCACTTCAATGGATGCAAACCATCCATGAGCAGACCTTTGACACCAGCTCATTAAATTAAAATCTAGAATATGTTCTCCTGCCAAAGACTGTCCTTTAAAAACTGTTCAATCTCTGTTACACATTTTACTCAAAATGGTCTTGTGTCACTCTCCTAACATTTATTCATACCAGTGGCTCTTCTGTCCTCACTCACGTAGGATTAGTATGTCACTGCTTTGTCGCTCCACCTGCCTGGCAGTACCTTGGGCAGAAGGAAGCAGAGGCAGCCATCCCATTGCTGCAGGAATCCAGGGCAGTCTGACTGGTTCCATTGGAAACTCTGAGGTGGTACATACCACCTACAACACTCTCCTGCACCCTTGAACAACACCTTCCTCTGGCCTCCACTGAATTTTATTAATTAGGAAAAAAGCTCAGAGCTGGGCCAGGGGCAGGGTAGAGCAGTGGTATGGATGGAACTGCACCATTCCTCAACATGGGAAAGCTGCCCATACATCATCCAATCTCCTGCCCTTTCGTGTTGCCAGAGGATGTTCAGGTCCAATGTAAATCAATAAAGAAGGTAATCTGAGCAAAGTGCAGTTCTGGGAACAAATAAAATCTAATTCATCTGGTCAGCTGAAGGTATTTGTACAAGCCTACCAGTGAGTATTATTTGAGGGAATAAACTAAAGAAATGACATTTTGATGATCAGAAGTGCCATGTATATTTAAATTTATTCAGGTCCTCAGATTCTGTATTCTGGACAATTTTCCCTATTACATCTCAAAAGAAGAGCTCCAACCTGATTAATTTTCAAAAGAACAATCCGTACAAGGAAATCCATGTGCTTACACTGGAACACATATAGCTGTAGCAAATTTGGAACTTGATATTTTGTTGTAGATTTTTATATTATTTTCTCCTTTGAGAGATAGGCCAACTATTTGTTTTCAGGTAGTTGAGAGCAAAACTGTCTGTGTGAAATTGCTGTCTTAAGTGCTCAGCTGACAGAGATCTCTTTGTCTCTCTCTGTTGTATGGGGGTTTCTTCATCGGTGTATAACAAATATAACTAATACTTGGCTCAGGATTTATTCTTTTAAAAAATAAGAGGAAGAATTTTAGTAATCCCTTCTACACATTTATGGTCAGTTCTTCAAATATTTTTCATGTGACCTGAGATGAAGTTATTTTCTTTTTCATTATTTGCATAAAGCTCCGTCTTCTGTTTGAAACCTGCTTGTATTTTCTTCCCTAACATTAATCGAAGATCGCTTATTTAATATTTGTGTATGGCCCCTGTACTTTAGCATTGATCCTCTTAGGATCTTGCATACTCGCATAAGAATTCTCCCTTCCCTTAGGTACAGAGGAGAAATAAGTCAAAACTTTCTTCATAAATCATGCCTCAGTTACTAAATCATCTCAGATTGCCCCTGCAGCACCTTCTCAATATCTCCCTGTAACCAAGTGGCTGAAGCTGAGCTCTGTTTTCTAATGAGACCAGCAGCAGGCCAGAATAATTCCCGCAGCTTTACACACCACACTGCCAGAGTATATTTTACAAACTGACTTGCTCTTCTTCATTTCTGTTATTGTTACTAGGAAAGAGTGCTAATGGTTTATTATCTGTGGTCCATTCTGGGTTCTTTTCTTACCATGAATTCCTTGTTGTGTCCCTATTTAGACTGCAATCTTCATGCTTATTCTTTCAGTAATTGGCTACATTACTTTGCATCATGCTGCACTGAATTTTATGAACCACTTATCCACCCAAAGGCCAATATGCTTGTGTTATAAATATTACATTTCTGCTCATTCCAAGCGATGCTGCTATCACCTGTGTTTAAATCCCTAATCTATTCTGCTCTCAAAATACCTCAGAGAAGGGCGAGCAGCTGCAGTTAAATGGACGAACTGCCATGCAGTCACTCATAAAAAAAGGAAAATGCCATGGAGGATTGAAAAAACAACAAAAACCAACCCACATCATCTGCAAAAGGCCAGATTCTCCCAGTAGAGTCATTTAAGCATCAAGAGAGTTTCCTGACTTCTCAGCTAATTACAATGAAAGTTACCACATTTCATGAAATCTTGCCCACCACCAACATCCATCACTGCCTTCTGTTCACTCAGGATGTTCTTTCAAGGGTCCTGCTTCTTCAGACGCCAAAATTTTCAAAGAGTTGCCCAGCACCCAGCCTAGGTCCCTTTTTCCTTCTCTTTGGGTACTTAGATGTGTGAGCAAGATTCAAATGATGACTTTACATGGACTGCCACCCATGTAGCACAGATATCCACCTCTCCAGCTTGTGCTTGTCTCTAACAGCCCAAAACAGCATCTTGGCCTTTCTCCCTGGCACCTCCTTGCAAATATTTAGCTCTTATGTCAAAATAAGGATGACTAAAATGTTGCTGTTAGCCCGCTTTCTCCACTGCAAGTGACCCTGCTACTCCTTTTCCTGCCTCTTGTGATGTATTTTGCCTGTCACTCAAACATTGAAAAGGGAGCCTAAGATGTGTCAAAACCTTGATCCTTTCTACACAAGAACTGTGAAACTGCCTTTTCTTTCTAAGAAGATGCAAAAAATCACACAGACTTACAGTTTTCAGCTTTTTCTTTTTTTTTGCTTTTTTTTTTTTTTTTTTTGCCTCATTTTTGTCTGCACAAAGTCTTCAAGCTTCTTGCTGTGACCCTGGTACCCCTCTCTTTTTTGCCCCTCACAGGTCTCACTTCTTGGCAAGTTTCTTGTTCTCACTCTCATGCCCTTCATAGCCTACCCCTCACTGGAAACAACTCCTGCCTCCACTGGCTGTTAGCAGGGATTCCAGACAAACTGTTCCCTGCTGCCGTCTCCACTTGGGATGGCTTTTTCTCTCCAACCACCCAGAGAGCCACCCCATTATCCTTCAGAACCATTCTTATCCCATTCCTTGGCTTGACACCTCTAATGGACAAATGTTAGGCAGCTGGTGTGCTGATACTGTTTGCCTTCATGCTTATCAACTGTTTAGGAGTTGCTTTGCACTTCACCATCTGTCCATCTCCATCTGGTGTCTCCTGTCTTATGGTTGGATTTAAGCTCTGGTAGTGGTGACCGTCTTCGAATTTTTTTTTCCTTCTGTTAACAGAGCAGCGAGCCCAGGGGGTTCTGGTCCACGATCACCATTTGCTAGGTCCTGTGGAAAGCTAATTATTCAGTCAGCATGCCAGTGGACTATTTGCTCTGCATGGAGCAAGCATGGAACAGAGGGTGCTCCTGGACTTCGTATTGCTTTTGAATCTGCAACTAGCAGTCATTGCCCTTCTCCTGTCGCTTCCTGTTTCTCTGTTAATGTACAGAATGATGAAGGAGAGAGAAGGTAAACAGAGTCAATTAATATTTATCAGTTGCCTTACTGCTTTCTTTCCTTGCTTTTTCGGGAATCTCTAGGAAAACAAGGTCAAACATTATTTCTCCAGTTCCTCCTGAAATAAATGGAGGACATTAATTGAAACAGAGAGACAGCAATGACCTTGAACACCATGCCTGGTATTGATGGAAGATGAGGGAGTTCTGGAAGAAGTTGGATGATTGGTGTTAGCACAATGGCCAGAGCACCATGCCAGGAGATATCCAGAGATGAAAGGCAGGGAGGAGAGCAGGGAAGACGCATGGTGTTCAGGGTGAGTGAGGCCATGATCTGCAGAGAACAGAACATTGTGTTCCCTCAGGTGCACAGGTGAGAACAGAGGCAAAAGACCACACTTCAAGAATAAGTAGGCCACGGGAGGACTGTGACTTACGACAGCACGAAAAGAAACATTTTCCTTCCTAGACCGCTGAAATTCCGCCAGAACATCACTACTGTTTTTGTAATAAAAATTGTCCATATTTTCTTAACCTCTAACTCATGTCACAAACAAAAAAACCCTGTTAACAATGGTGAACACAAATATTGTTCTGCTCATACAGTGCAGAGACACTGAGAAATACCAAGCACATACCCTGGTATACTCTGGGAAATATTTAATGCCTCTGAAATGGGTCAGAGATTTACAGCAGGCCTGAAAAAGTGCTCAGCTCACTGTAGGATGGACCCTTCATTCTCCTCATTTAAACTGAAATATAGGAAAAATCCTAAATACAACATGAGATGTGATTCTAACAACTCAGTTTTTATCATCAAATAACTTCTGGCACTTCAGATGGTGCATTTTTGGTTGTTTGTTTGGGATTATTATAATAATTACTACTACTATTATTAATATTAGTATATTCAGATACAGATATTATATGAGCAATTGAATGGCAAATGGTAATACAATACCTTTTTAACAAAGTGCTTATCTATGTGTGTCTTCTCCAAGACTTTTTTTACAATATAGGAGCCTGTATGAAAAGTTACAGAAGATTCAGGATGACTGTACTTTAAGTCAATGAGAAAATGAAGCTGAGTGGTGTTTAGGAGATATTTATGACGTATCTCACATTTTAACCAGCACTGATCATTTAGATGCAGTCTATCTATTGGTTTAGTATTTCAAAAGAAGATCAAACACAACTATCTGAAACAGCTGTTGCTGGAAATCTTGGGAATAGTCCTGAGCCTGTATAAATCAGCACAGTTCTGGCAATTTCAGTGGATCTACACTGATTCACACAGCAGCAAATCTAGCGTTCCACTTTTGCAAAAGCTATTAAAATGCAGGCAGTAGATTGACCGTGGCTTAATGCTGCTAATCCAGCTGCCCTTGGTGTCTCTATTTTCTCAACTTAGACTTCAGAGACATTTACTGTGTAGGTAAGCAGCATTAAACTAAGAGTTCTTCAAAGAACTGGACAGTATGGATTGGCAGATGCTTTAAAGCCATTCCTGTGAGGACTGTGCTCTGTTAGCTGTGGTTTCAGCCTAATGCAGACTAGCCCCAGCTCCTGGAGCTCGCCCGACACTGGTGACACTTAGGCTGCACAACAGCAGAAAAGGGACTTCTGTAAGGCAGGACCCACTTGTCAGGATTCAGGGTTCAGCCTTTTTTTCAGTTTCTCATGAGATACTTCACCAGAGGAAGGGTGACATTTAAAGATTCAAGAATGGCTTTGCTTTGTCGGATTAATTTTGAAAGTAGATGTCAGATCTTGTTCATAACTTGGTACCAAAATTCTTCTCTGCATATAACAAAGGACTGACAGGTCCAGGCTATATTAAAAGCAGAAGTCAATGTTCTTTATCTCCCTTTCTTGCTCCAATATTTCCCTTTTGTTACCTTTTTATATGGAAAGAAAACATACAGTTTTATACAGTAGGCTTGCTAGGGCAGGGACTGCTGCATTCTCTACTATCACACAGCACAATAGGACTTCCTACAAGCAATAGTTCCTATGGTTTTTAATATATCTTTAGTCAGAGACCTTGGTGGAAAGAATTGAGAAGTGTCTCCCCCATAGGACAACTTGTGGCCTTTATATCTGAGACCAAATCTCCTGAGGCACCGAGAGGACCAAAAGAACATGGACATGTGCAAGCACACACATACAACAAACTTCTGTTTTCTGCAGGGACCTTCCTTGTCCCTGCTCTTATCTGCTGAGTAGTCTGTATGAAAAGAGACCTGAGGGATGAGAGAAAGATTGTATTGTCTCATTTGCTTAAGAATGTCCCAAGAAGGTCTCTTTTCACCATGTTATAGAGAAGATTTACTGAGGAACAACATATACATGTTAAAAAAATGTGCACTGGGATATGTGTGGGATTGATCCCAGCGTCCCACTGCTGATTTATCTCCAAGTCCTGGAAAAGTTCCTGTTTTCTTCTAGAGAAAAACAAACTATTGCATTAAAAATATTAGAGCTTGATATTTGTCTCAGCTCTTGATTAGGAAATTAGTGCTGCCCCCTCCCTTCTTCTTCCCAAATTACAGCAATTGTACCTGGGAAGAGGCGCTTGTCAGAAACCAGCATCCATTAGTGTATTTTCTGGTTTCATGATTAGCTGATACAAAACTGAAGTGTAATCAAGTAAGGATTCATTCGTTTGATTAGCCATTGAAATTATTCTGTGCCTAAT
Organism: Origma solitaria; assembly: GCA_013397895.1. NCBI lineage: Eukaryota > Metazoa > Chordata > Aves > Passeriformes > Acanthizidae > Origma > Origma solitaria. Next base: position 2,603,352 of record VZRL01005185.1, read on the forward strand.
CAGATGCCTGGCTAGTTTGCCAGCCTCCTTCATGGAGTCTTCATTTCTAATGGATAGTCCAAATGCATTCACAACAGCAGATCTGATTTAAGTACAGTCAGTGTCCTCTGACTCATCTTGGGGAGTCAAAACAGAAAGACGAGAGAACACCTTAGACGTGAACTTATTTCATTCCTCACCTACAATAATGAAAAAGAGCAGTTTTAAATTGTGAAGTTTTCTGTACAACAGCGCAGGACTAAAGATGTTTACAGAGAGAATAATCTACTGCAACAAGTTCTCTGTGTGAGCTTAGCTATAAAAACAGATCTGCAACCAAACACACCCAGGCGTAAAATCTCTACCCTGATTCACAGTGAACAGGCTTCTCACTTGTGGATACCAAAGGTTTTGCACTCTCAAATCTTGTCATTGGTGAGTTTTCTGTACAGCATCAAGGAAGGGTTTCCTTAAGACTGAACAATTGTAAAGAATGGGCATTTCTTTGAGGTGCTCACCAGAAAAAAGCAAAGTCACAAGTCGAGTCAAGAGGCAGCACGTGCAGTTTGTTTTGGAAAGTGGTTGTTCTCGCTCCTCTCTTTCTGGCTGCAGTTGCACAGCATTTTTGCCTCTTCCTGAACACATTATCCTGAGGCATTGCTGCTGCTGCTGATGGGCTCAGCCTGGGCTGTACACCCTGGAATTGGTGGCATCGGCTCCATCGGACATGGGAGAAGCTTCTGGCAGCTTCTCACCGAAGCCACCCCTGTAGTCCCCCAATTCAAAAACCCTGGAGCTCTCCTCCTACCACTGTTGAGCCAATCCAAGTCAGGCCTACAGCAAAATTAATTTCTGCAGCTCAAAGCTGTGATTTTCTTCCCCAGGCAGCTGCCTACATATGTCCAAAGGCAGACTTGCTCAAATCAATAGTAATTTTTCTATCTAGCTAATTATTTAGGATATTCTATGACCATTCCAAGAAATGAATTTCTTGCTTATCTTGCTCCCTCCTCACTTACTGTTGAGTTGTTACACTACAACACATGTTTGAAAGAAAACTGCTTCAGATGCACAGTTACAGAAGAGTTTTTGCATCTAATTAACATGAAGAGGTCAAAAACTTGCCAAACAGGAACATGAAACTGGTTGTATTTTTAACATTCCTACAAGACTAAAAAGTCTTTTAAATGCTAAATATCCCAAAGTAATTTTACCTCTTTTCCACAGAAGTTATGAAAGCACAGAGATAGTCCTGTTTGCATCAATATCTTTTTTCCCAAATATTAAAAAAAAAAAAAAAATCCGGGGGTAATATTACCATATCTCTTAGTTTCTGTTATTTCTATTAAAACAGGTTATAATCACAAGTGATACTCAAATATCACCTTAAATTGAAATGATGCTGATATGTAACAAAATCATTTCTGCTCTTCTGATTTTGGATGTTTTTTCATCAACTGTTCCTATTTAAACTAAGAAAAAAGGCAAAATGCTATTGCAGCATCTTAAATAATATCTGAACTTAGAAGAAATAGAACGATTTGGGATTTCAAGTTCAGAAATGGACAAATACTATAAATACAGCAAATACGATGTATAGATATTAGAAAACACTTCACTGGAGAAGCCTGAATGCAAGAACTCAATTGTGATTTTCCGCCTTTTAAACACAAACTCACTTTAAAAATTAAACTTTGTTTACTCTGTAGTCCAAGACCCAAATGGAGTGAACTCCAGACTTAGTCTGCTGTCACTGAATGCTGTAGGAATTCAAGTTCAGATGCTAAAGGAAGTGTATCACCTACTCCCTCTGTTAATGAAGAGAAGTGTTTTTCCAGCCTCTGGGAATTAACAACTGAGTTCTATGCCCGGTGTCAAACTGTTATTGTGATTTCAGAGTGGAACAATAGAATATGAGAGTGCTCTGGGGGCAAGTGGTACAGGAAATTGATAACTAGACTTGCTTCTAATGTGGGATCTACTCTGCTCCACTTGCTTCACTCGAACAGCAGTTTGTACTTAGAATGTATCTTCAGATATGCAACTCTCTTTTCCCTCACCCACCAACAAAATCCAGCTGTCTTGAGTGGTATTTTAGAAAGGTTTAATACAGCTTGCGGTTTAAATTAAGCAGGATTCAAAGTTAAGATATTTCTCAAAAAGGACCCATTATCCAGGATGGAAAGGATAAAACTCAGGGTCTGTGTATTGACTCTTTTACTATTTTCAGTACAAGGATCAGTTTAGCTTTGTATTAGCATTGCAAGAACTTCACACTCTCAGAAGCCTCTCCTTGCTCCTACACCCACTGGTGAAGGATTCTGCCCTTTGTGGTTAGAACAGCCCTGTGCAAAGAGCAGGGGACAGGACCTTCTAAAATGGGACTGAAAAAAGGAAACCTGTCAGAAACAGACCAGCTGTGGGAGTTTCCCAACTTTATCACTTAACTTCTTGCCTTCCTCTCCCAGCTCTGTCAGATCGCACAGCCATCTCGAATTGAGGAGGGTTTGGATTAGAGTCAAGAGGGCTATTAATTTTTCCCTGTTATCAATTACTAATAAAAGTTAAGACAAAGCATCCTTGTTAGAATTCCAATTGACACTTTGTAATGATGTATTTTACGGCTGATTTAGCTTTTTTCCCTCTGCAGGCTTAATACCAGAAAAATTGATTTAGTACTTCTGAAATGAATGAATGATCTATTACTGACACCAGTAGTCTCATTCACGACTTTAGAAACTGATTAAGTGTTAGTGGTGACTTATTTAGTAGCAACCATCATCAGATACCATTTCAAGGGTTCTGGTATTGGGCCTGACACCAGGTGTAGGTGACACACTACTGAGGGAAGAGGACGAGGAGGAGGAGGAGAAGGAGGAGGAGGAGGAGGAGAAGGCCTTCTGGTCCATTCTAAAAGGAGATGGAACTCCCTCTGCTGCTCTCTGACTTGTAGATTGCCTCTAATAGATTTCTGCTCCAGTGGAACACAGGTTAGAGAATTTGGTGTAATTATAAGCTGCACTATCATGATATGCAATCTGCAGAGAAAAGTGAGATATTTCAACACAGTACCTGCTTTGGGAAATATTTGGTGTGTTTCATCTAAACAGGGCTGCAGAAGTGCCAGAGACTTTCTGCTGATGGCCCCTTTAGGGACCCCTCTGTCCTCCTTTAAGGTGTCTCAGTTATCCTGGAGAGAAAGGCTTGCATGCAATCAGGCAAAGCTGAGTCTCCCTCACCCCAAGGTCTTCCAGCTGCCACTTGGGTTCTGAGGACTGTGAGGACAGTCCAGCTGCCCACTTCCTGCTGGAGGGTTACAGTTGTGCTCCTGCCACATCCTGAACGAGGGCAGAGACTTCATCCTGCTGCTTTGTGCAGACTCTGACCCAGCCTCCATCAAGCCAGTGGGAGTTGAAGCAATGATCAGATTTTCAGTCACTCATAAGCCACTGATCACATCCAAAGTCATCCAGCCCCTTCAGTCATTTATTTAACAGCCTAACTCCTGGTACTCTGAATCACAGCACAGGAATTCTCTGTCTGGAAGGAGTGAAAGGAGCACAGCCCTTCAATTTTTATGTGGAAAACTGTAAGTTATACTGAAATAGTAAAAGAATGAAGAGACACTTACAAAGAGAAAGCTAGCTGTCAAGATAGTAGGAAAAAAGCCTCTACAAACCTGAAATGAAGTCAGTGACATTTAAAAAGAAAACTAAGGATCTACTCCACTTGGCTCTGCAGTCCAGCAGCTCGGAAATGATGGCTCGTGAGATGTTCTGTAACAAACAAATGTACCCTCTGGGCACAACACATATTATCGATCCTCAGGCAAAAAGAGAGGAGATTGAAAACCACAGATTAGAAAAAACCTGTGAGAAAACCTCAATTTCAACTTCTCTTTCAAGTTTTAAAATAAATGCAATCGCAGATGTAAACTCGGGAAAAGTGCTTCATATCTTCTGACACAGCACCTCCATAACTGCTGCAGTTCGACACGACATTGTAATTCACAGGGAATTCTCACAGGCTTCAGCTGATGTGGACAGTAATTGGAAAATTCAGTGAACAATGGGAACTACAAAGAAGTTACATTTCAACGCACAAAATCGTGTTCTCAGAAAAAAATTAAAAATACTCCTACACTATGAAGTAAGCTCCTCAAAAACCTTACCATCCTGCAAGGAAACTCAGGGGATTCATGTGCAGTGTTCAACAGACATGAATGGCTCGAGTTCTAAAATGAAGTGATTTAAACAGCAGAGTCACCAACCCTCCTGGTGGCTTCTCAGTTAAGATTTTATGGAAACAAATTCTGAAATTATTATCACTAGATTTGGCTCAAATGTCATAATTCTGTATCCAACTAACTTAAGTAATTTAATTGCAATCCCTGCCAGGACAGCATGAGAATGAGTGTATACAAACCTTGTCTTTTGTTTAAGTAACAAAAGCAATTCTCCCCACAAACTAACCCACAGTTTTGGATAATTCATTTCTAGCTAAGTACTGCCCTCAGAAGGACATTCTCAAATTCTGAGTGAAAAAAGAGGAAAAAATTTAGTGCAGGCATGTAAGTGTCTGTAATAATCAATAGTTCATGGTTTAAATCTTCCTATGTAATTGAGAAAATTTATATACTAAAAAGCAAAATCTACACATTACAAATAAGTATTAAAGTTTTCTATTGAATTATTGTCTTAACTGGATATGGCCTGCCCCTTTAAATATATCTCTGCCCAAAGAAACCTGCGGCACAGATCTAGGACTCATTCTCAAAACCAAGTTTTTTTAAGAACAAGTCTTCTGTGTTCATGGGGAACAGAGACTAAAAATAGTCTTCTACTCACAATTAATAGCATTCATGACTTTTCATTGACTTTCCATTAATGATTTCAGAGGAATTCCAACTGGAGTTACATTTAAATTAAAAATTAAATGCACTTACCATACATGATGTAAATTCATTAGGATTGCTTAGTTACAGAAATATTTATTTGAGAACATATTTCGCAGTATTGTTAAAAAAGGCTATCAAGTTGCAAATGCTAAAGCTATGAATAATTATTGTCAAACTGCACAATGAATTACAAGTTATTACACATCTTACACCATAAAGGTATTGTGCAGTTTATTTGGCTCTGGAAACACTGCCAGAGTTAACGCTAACCATAAAATTGATGAGATTTCAGACAACAACGTAATAAACAAAATAAAAAACCAGAAATTTTAAATAATTGTACAGATAAAGTCCCACTTTTCAAACAGAAATATACCTAAAATTAGGTACATGTATGTTCATATTTCATCTAACTGGAAAACAGCTGAAGTGAAAAGGTATCAAAAATGTACTGGTCTAGTGGGAGCTGATATTTTGCAGAACCATCCAGCCCTGGCCTGCTCTGTTTAGGAGCTTATCATTAGCACTTCACATTGCAAAGTCTGAAAACCTGCCGACAGGTTCTTGTGCAGCATCTCTTGCTCAGCTTCACTGCCTTTTTATGGAACACGATAATGCTTGCTTTTTTGTTTTTCAAAGCTTCTTTCCTTTATAGTTCTTAGACTGAAGGCATTTCCTGCTTCAAGAAATTTCCTTTTTGTGTTTTCAACACTGACAGCACCCTGTTAAGTCTCCAGAAATCAGCTGTGTTATTAAATGATTATTTATGTATGAGGTCACGGTAATTACCATTCCTAATGCCTTGCATACCCTAATACCTTCAGGCTGGTAATCTTTAGCATGTCTTCTTCCAGCAAGTGTTAAGAGGCTTACGCCTGAGAATTTCAAACAACTTGGAGAACAAGACAGAGTCCTGTTGCATTTCCAGCCTCACTTTTAACTGACATGCCTTTTCAGCTTCAGTTCTCACATGTGTTATCATTCTTTCAACATCCAGTCTTTACAGCAAGTCCACAGGGCTCCATCAGTCCTCACACAGTCTTCCCATACTGAGTAATACACCTGTTTAAATTCAAAAAAAGACCATTTCCCGGCCCTATTTGTTTATTTGTGTCAGCAAGAGTGCCTGAAAAGCACAAACATCCTCTTCTGAAGGTGGATACACTTTCCTGCAGCTTGTAAGAGTTGAAAGAGTACCCAGGAGACATATTGATTCAGATTTCTGCTCCCCTTTTTGAGCAACAAGAAAATTGCTACAACTTCACTCATCTTTCCTCATTATGTGAACATTTGATTTGTCTACACTAACTTACTGCCATTGTGCTAAATTGTGCTATTTCATTTACCTTCCGTACATGTGATTCCAACTCACATTTCTCACATTTATCACCTGTTCTCTTCTTCAATTCCACATCTTTTTACTGGTCTCTTATTTTCCTACAACAGCTCTTTTTAGCTTATTATAAATACCTACTGCCTCCAGTATCTGCTTCAGCACAAAACCAAACCTGGACACTTTGCAGGTTTCCAAATCATCCCAGTAACATGCCATTCTAAACCACGTAGGGAGAAAGAGTCAGTTTGGGTCCAAGTAAATAGTCCAAAGCCCCATGGATTGTCTCATCCGACTGCTGTTGTCTCAGATATCAGCAGTGTTTTGAGGAAATCTTTCCTCATCACATACTTGCATGCTAATAAGGGAGCATCTCCATCACACCTTAACTCTTCTATTTTTTTTGCCACAGGAAATTTTAGATGAATCAGCTTCCTGTGCGTCACTGGTGATGAAAGAAGTAAGGAATATATGGGTGGGAGGGCATGGCCCAGAGCTGATGAATGCAAGCTGATGTGGATGTTCACCCTTACCCTTTCTTAATAGCAAAACCAGTTAAAAAGTTCCCATTGTTCCCCAACCCATGCATTCCCTCACCTCTGTTATGTCCTTCCAACTCATCTCTTTGCTCAGAGAAGGTTACTAGAGAGGACAGGCATTCTGTGAATATTTCTATGGTATTTGGAGGAGATATGCCCTTGTGCATCTGGAACAAATAAAGAATCCCTGCTTCTTAATGCCACATTGGTGTCAAGGAGTTGTTTTGATTTTCACTGAATTTTTGGTAACTGTCCAATACCTTCTTCCCAAGATAACAAGGATGTATTAGCTGCATAGTTAATAGTTCATCTTCTCCAGGCCCAAAGCATTGGTGGCCCCAATCATTCAATAGCTCCAACAATCTGCTGTCAGAAAAGCTAAAGATGACCCTGAGAGCTTTAGACACCTCCACCCTCCAGATTTGGGTTACCATCTTCTTTCTTGAGGTGACAGTGGGGCCGTGTTGTGGAATCAGTAATCCAAACAAGGCTAATTTGACAGCTTGCCCACAGCAGGGCTGGTACCCTCCCTCTTCCTCCTCCTTCCTCTGCTTCTCACTGTGCCCTCAAGCCACTGAGCCCACACTGCTTTGGCCAAAACAATGTTAATTTTCCTTCTGATTAATGTTTGATCTATTCACAAAGGCTGGTGGAAGGAAAACGATGAAACCAAGGAGGACTTCCTCTTGGAGAGCAGCAGGGTCTCAGAAATGCAGTATCATTCAACAGTCTGTGTTCATGCTCTTGAGCTGCTTTAGTGCCAAGTCTTAAAGTTAAAACTGTGAGCAAAATCAACTCAGAAAAAAACCTCATCACCCTCTGGGCACTGAGACTACATTTTCTACTGCTAGCAAGAAATGCAGCATCCAGCAGATGGGCAGAATAAACAGCTGGGGGAAAGATGTGGCAACATATTTTGAAATATCATGAGAAGATGAGTTAGAGCTCATCTCATTATGCTGTCATGACACTTGGAGGATTTTTCTGCTCTTACTTCATTAAAAGCTGAACAAATTGCACAACTGAATCTATCGGCTGAAACCAACCATGTCAATCAAATTTGCATAAACCCACCCAAGGAATCGAAACAACACATCACTCTGGGGCCAGCACCAAGAGCTTTGGTTGGACTCATTTCACCGTGTCAGCACTGCAATGTGCTGACTGTGCCGTGAGCACAGGGCTCTGGGGGCAGAGGCAGAGAGGGCTGAGATGGAGCAGCAGCCCATGGAGCTCTGTTCTCAAGGGTTCCTGTCCCCACTGCCCTGTGTGCAGTTTACAGCCTCCCTGCCTTATGGTGACACAGAATGGGTGCCAAGGCTCCTTTAAAGCACTGGGCTAAACACCACTTAAGCTGCACCCTGTGCATGAGGTGTCCCTGCCAAGCTGCCCCTGCTCAGAGCAGGAACTCAGCTGTCCCAGTGTGATGCTGGAATTCCACATATCATTTAGGGCACTATAGGCTGGTGCTGTGTCCATATCCAACACATTTTTAGCTTTCCTTTTCCAGTTTGTACATCTTGTACAGCACAAGCACTTGTGAGGTCACAAAGAGAAGCAGGTGAGGGACTGAAGTGAACCTTTTAAGTTTTACTCCACCAAATCTGTTCTTTCAGATACATATTTGCACAAACACTTGTGCTGCCACTAGGTCTTTTCTGGAAACACTTCCTGTTATGCCTCAGTGAGCATCCCATGTCATGTTACTTGCAGCCTGGAGTTTAGTTCCTGTGTTATGAGGTTCATACACAAAAAGTTTTACCTACAAGAAGGTTCCGTCAGAAACTTGTCGATGAATTTTCAAATGAGAAGCCTAATTTAAGTTTGAAAGAAATAAAGCAAATTTTATCTGGCTTGGCAATCCTTTTTGAAGGTGTCCCCCTGCCTCTCCATCTCTGAAGAACAGCTCAAACCAGAAAATAAGGAAAGATGCAAAGATCTCCAGTTCAGAGTCACATTCAAAGTTATTTTAGACTAGATAGTCACACTTTTAAATAGTCGGATGACAAACTGTCTTTCAATGTTGAAAACGGCTAAATACTAATTTCTTTTAAATAGAAGGGCATTATAGGTATTTATAATCACTATTGGTATTTATAATCCTTGACATTAACACGTAACCCTACACAATATGTAATTTTGCAATTCTGCAACTATACTTTCCTATTTATGCAAATGAGCTCTTCAGTGTAGTGCAGCTGTTTCCTCAGCCACATAAAGTGTTTGCTTGTTGCAGGAAAACATACGTAATTACGTTAGGTTGGCTGCCAAGAAATAATAGTCCTAGAAGTAAAACCTATGGATCAGACAACTGGTACATCAGTCTGTGTGTCACAGCACAGCTGCTGTCGCTGGGAGCTGTGGGATCAGTCCTTTGTAAACTTTCCAGCTTTTCCGAGGTTCATGCCATGCTGCTTTCCCTCCATTCAGCAGGATCTCTTAGTGCTGTAAAATCAGCATCCTTCATTTCTCCTGATAATTCTTTTCAAAAGGCAAATCTCACAACTCTCTCCTTTATGGACACATTTCTTTCAGGTATATAGCACACGTGCACATGGACACATGCACTTTCCAGCATCAATTGGATTTTCAGTGGAGACAGTTATGAAGCAGAGAGTTTGAGTATTCAATTTCAAATTCTGGAAACCACTGTAGAAATTTAATGGTGGGGACAGAGAGGTTTTGGACATCAAAAGTTTGGCTGCTCCTCTGGGCAAGAGAAGTTGTTCCAACTTCTCTGGTTCCATCTGCACAGCCTCCAAAAATGCCAGGGACCAGCTGCCCATCAGGATATGCAATAGAACAGCAGCCACACTAACAGTTCTACTTGTTGCTGGGAACCACACAGAACGGTGGTAGCTTGTGAATCACATCAATGTGATTCCTTAAACTATGAGGGATGGTCTGCTGGAAGCTTTACTGCGTTGTTTGGATTCCTCTAATGTCAGCTGGTCAAAACAAAGCATACACAGATTACAACTTGCACTGACCACTTTGCTTCACTGCAGCCATGCTGGGGTGGAGTAAAAAGCAAACGGAGACTGCGAGGTTGGTGTTTTCCCGAGGGACAGGCAGAGGCTGCACGTCAAAGCCAAGGGAGAGGAGAAGATAACAGCCCATTATCCACTACAACTCCAGGTGACTGGAAAACGCCGAGACATGATCCTAGAGGTTTCACATAAACAAAGTTCTTTTCTCTCCCACAAAATGTCCCGGCAAGTTTGTAAGCATCACCAGAATCAGAGAAGAAGAAAAGATTACTGTCACATCCAACCACTCCTTTTTTTGTACATATGTTTCAGACTGACCCACAATGCAGCCTCCAACCTAATATTTTATACACATCAGATATTTAATGTGCTGTACCATTTTATGGTCTCTGAATTAAGGAAAATAAAATGATCATGGCAGCAACGCAGCTGTAAACTACTTGTCTTCACTTGCAACACTGTGAGCTCTTTAACCTCCTGCTAGTTCCTGCTTTGGTGTGGCCGTGAAGGCTGAGGGTGTAAACATCTTTACTTAGTATCCCAAAACGATTGTCAGACTGTAATAAAACACTTTAAAGAGTCAATGCATAAAGATATATGTGTTTCTCTAGCTAATTATGGAATGCCTAACTGCCACTGTGACATTTAGAATTTAACAATTATTTTAGAAAAATGCTTGCTATCTTTATTATCCTGTTGATTTTCAAGATGAAAGAAAACCACAAAATATGTATTTTTTAAGCCCTAGCTCTTGACTCTGTGGATATACGTGGCAAAGTTGTAGCAGCTGCACTGATCTGATCTCATGTTGAATTTGGCTTGTTACAGATTGAAAATTATTTATATTTTCAGATGAAATAAGAAAGCTCGGTCAACAATAGCACGTATTTAGTAAAACCACAACCTATATATAAGCCACTTTGCAAATCCCATATCTCAATTTCTTCTCAAATGAAAGCTCACAAATGGAGAACAGTGAAGATACACATATTGTCACAACAGTGTCTTTTCTTTCTATTTTCTATTACCACATCTCAAAATCTGTCCTCCCTGTCCCTTTCCAAAAATGAAGATTCCTCCTTTTCTTCTGACAGCCTCGGACTTCCCCTTTCCACATAACCCACAGAACTCTCCCAGTGAATCAGCAGTGCAGTCACAAGAAGCTGGATGTGCCTCACTCTGGAGAGCAGCTGAGATGCAGAGAAATGAGGCACATTTCTCCTGCTGAGGATGTCACCTTATCAGCCCCCACAGCCCCTGCCAGGGACTGAACTTGGCGATTCATTTCTGTACAGATGAGCGACCAGCTCTGTTCCCATATTATATTGGTATTTTCTCTCTGCCCTCTGCTGCCAAAGGGGCTGCTGGTGCTGGGTGTCCAGAGGTGTGAAACCCATGGAAAATCTGCAGAGCAGCCGGTGCTGAGTGCAGGGAGATCTGCTCACTCCAACAAGTCCTCACCTGCAAGCTCTGCTCAGACACTCACAGGCACAAGGAGGTGAAATGCAACAAGCTGAGGCGTGTGGATGTTGGTGGAAAAGGGTGCCCTGTCCTGCCGCCCATCCCATCTCAGAGCTGGGGAAGTTGTGCTGTCAGTGGTGCTGGGCAGAGCCTGTCCGTCACACCACCAGATCACACTCACCTCGAATTAAATTCAATTCGCTGCTTCTAGAGCTAAGTAGAAACACAGACTCCCAGGAATTGCCATTTCTGCTAAAAAGCAAGTTAAAAATCAAAAGAAAGTGTAGTTTAGAGTATGAAACAAAAAGACAGCTGTACAGATACTGCTTTTTTCTTTTAAAGAGAAGCCAATACACAAGTTTAAAGCAATGACCAAGTTTGTAAAACAAAGTTTGATGGGGTGCAGAGGAGCAAGTGCATTGATGCTAAGGATTTCACAATCCCAGGGAGGCATCCCACGCGCACGCTCTAAAAGAACTCCCACTCAACCATTGTAGAGGAGACAACAAACCACTCATTTACAACACTACACAACGTCTGCAGGTAAAACCAGTCTCTGTGAGGACTCTGAATCAGGAAAAGATGAGTTACAGCAGTTCTTGCAAAAGAGCAAGAGCGTTTCTGTTGAAGCCACCCAGTGCAGGTGAGGCCCGAGGCAATGGCAGTAACATAAGAAAAAGTGGTAACCCAAACCAGTCCATCAGAAATTGGTCATGATCAGTGGCTTGTGCCGATTTCAGAGGAAATAGATTGAGAAGCTGATAATTAATATTCACAAACTAATCATGACAAATCATGACTACAGTAATTGCTGCTGAGTAAAGCTATAGATCTACTAATTTGCCACTTACACAACAATACATTCCTTTGTTAGAGGCTGGACTGGATGAGTCCTGTCAGGCTTAGTAGAAGACTGCATCACCTCTCTAAGGGCGAGATCCATTTGCTTTAGAGTAATCACAAACAGTTACTGCGTGCTGAGAACTGATTTCTCACACATCTGCAATGGGAAACAATGAGCTTACAGCTGCTTCTAGAATCAGAGGGCTAAAATACAGGCAAGCCTGGTATGTGTACCTGGAACAAAAGCTCAAGCAGGGCAAAAGAATTAGGGCAAAGGGAAGTGTGTCATATTCATCAGCTTTACCCTAAAGATCCTTGTGTTTTCTCTTAAGGCCTATTCCAGTTTCTAACATGAGAATTCCATTGACTTCACTTGGACTGTGTGTTAATTTTTTTCACTGCTACTGCATGACCCAGATTTTAGATACCATGCTCATTAATCTATTCCAAATACAAGTTAAGCATATGACAAATTATTTCCTCATGTGTATTCTGTTCTAAAATCAGCCCCAAAACAGCTTAGCAATTTGCATTGTTAGTATGCTTGAAAGCTTCTCACTTTTTTGTCTTTAGACACTTTTTGCTACTAATAGAATTGTCCATTCAATAAATACCCTTATTTAACTAGAAGAGAGAAGATCACTAGTGGAGAAAGAAGCTTTAATCCTACACATATCCACATAACCAAGAAAAATGAAGTAAGAGCCCAAATATATCAATTTTACTTTGAAGGACTTACTAAAAATCATAGACTAAAGAAGCTTATTTTCTTGGAGATGATTTTTTGGCACAGCAATATCTGACATCAATGTAAGGCCAGTGAAACTTCCTTAGTATGCAGGGAAGTGCCTGGAGTACTGCAGTAATTACACATTTGGCAGGACGTAAACTCCTCTGCATTTGTGAGCAGCCTGTTAGTCAGTGTGCAGAATGTAAGGGGCACAGATCAAAAAGCAGCCTCAGACACCACATGGAAAAAAAAAAAGTAAGGAAGGAACGTATATGACTATAGCATCAATGGTCGACTGATCTGATCCCTCTGCATGTGGCAGAATAAAATCTGCTGAAGCCAAATCCCTTCCCTAAACTCTCATCGTTCTTGAAGCCATGAATACTCACCCGTGCTAATGTAAATGTTGTCAGGCACCCAACCATTATTTCAAAAAGTAACATTTCTCTCAGAAGTACGTTCCCCAGGTCTCCCAGCACAGTTTGCACTGTCTGTCTGTCGTTAGATTGCACACTCCTTGGGCCACCAAGTGCCATTTTTGCTGCCTCTTACAGCACTAAGCACATTATTGAAGCTTAGCATCCATAACTATGAAAAGCAAAGCAAAATCCCACAAGTTAACATTGATGTGGTTGCAGATCCCAGTCCTGCTCTGACATCAGGAAATTGGACTCATGAAGGATTTGGGAAGGCTGTTAGAAAACATGGTGAAACTTAGAGCTCACCTACTGAGGGACAAATGGGAAACTTGACAGAGTTTCCTGCAGTTTATTTAACTTCATGAAACCTCTCCATGGGCACTTATAAGCAGTGACTTTAATTTGCTTAGGGAGGGTCTCTCCACATAAAGAAGTTATGCACAAACCTGGGTTACAAATTTCTGAATCTCTGATGGTTCTACATTCACTTCCAGGTAATGATGATAGCAGAGTCCACTTCTACATATACATATATATGTATATATACACACACATATATATATACACACACACGCCATGCCCACACAGGGAGTTAGCATAAGGAGAAGTAAACAGCATGTCATCAATTCACACTCTGCTGAGCAGCACTCTGAAGTGTCAGATGGCAATGACAACAGTCAGATCTTCAGGGTATGTGTACCTTTCTCATCAAACTTTAATCTAGACATTCTCTGCTGCTTCTGAGCCCTCAGTTATTTCAGATAGCTTTTCTTCCATGTAGCATGGGGAATGTGCAGACTGGCAAAGACTTTTTCATTTCTAGTTTCTGTGGGGTGACAGCACTGTACCATCTAAGAAGAGAATTAAAATGCCATCATGCTGGGTGCATGCATAATGCCATAGTGAGAAATTCTGTCTCATCTCCTGCCACTGAATATTTATACAGAACAAGTGACTGGATTCCCCAATGAAGTTTGGGGTTCTGTTGTGTTTGTGATTTTTTGCGTGTCTGTAACAAGTCAATCACAGACCTAAAATATTTATCTCATTTGGAGATGACAAAACCCCAAGGAACATCTGCCTCTCATGATCCAAAACACACACAACAGCACATTTTAGCAACACTGGATACTTCTCTTATAAACAGGTTTTAAGGGAAGCCAGGAATTTTGTTTCAAATTTAACTCATAGAGTATCCAAGTCACACTCCTTTCTGCCTGTATACATTTCCAGTGCAGTGGGGAATGTTTTTGCGACAGTAAAAGACAGCAAACCATACTCTGGAATGTATTGATAGCTGTGTGTAACCAGTAATAAGGACTCTGGAACTGATCATTGGATCAGGATTTCATCTTGACCTTTCTGAATAGGACATGATGAACTAAGTCCACCCAGATTTTGTCACCACTGTTTTAAACAGAAACCACAAAGCCACACAGTATCAAATGCATTGTTAGATACTTCATTCCTTTGGTGGAAGGAAACACCACTGATATTTTCCTCAGGAGTTACGTTCACAGTCCTCCTATGAAAAAGCAGGGAGACCAAGCACTTGTACCAAATTATATTACATATTCAATCATTCTATTGGAAGAATTCTCTGCCAATTCAATCCAATTCTCAAGCAATACTCTCCTTCCTTGGTACTAAGCATCTCAGGCTCCCAGTTTATAATAAATGGAATTGGAATCCTCTGTCTTTTACTACAGCATTTCCCACTGATTTAATCAGTCTATTCATACTTCTTGCTGACCTGATTTTTCTTCCCTTTCACTTCTAAATCCTCTATTGATTTGAATTAATCTTGCAGAGGGCTCATACGACTCATACATTGAGTTTTGAAAGCAAGCTCTGGTAGCTCACAGAAGGCCTTCTCACACCTCTGTTTTCAAGAGAAAAAGGTTAAATGCCTAGTGAGAGAGGTAGCCAGGCGCCATTGAAACAAACCAGCCCAACACATACAAGTAGAGAATGAAAGTGATGGTTAAAGCAAATCTGCTCCTGAGAAACAGTTGCAATTCAAGTTAAAACTCACTTGGCTGAAAGAGTACAACTTTGCATAGGAAAAGTAATGACGGACTTGCTAGTAAAATTAAGGACCAGTCAAGTTTCAGGTGTACCACACTTAAGTCTTGCAATAAGCTCTTACCTCATGGTGTGCCACAGGCAAAATACAGATAATACACTGCAACCCTCAAGTTCTGTAACAAGCTACAGTCCTCATGACTTAAATAACAACGTGAAGCCATTTAACAGGATTTGATCACAGGTTATACTCTTGTCTCCATCTTAAAACTGAAGAATATTTACACAACTGCTATCTGCACAAACAAGGGCATTTCAGTATGATATAGGCTCATAATACAACCTCCCTAAATTAAAACTTATTAGTTAAGAGAGTGTGAACAGAGGGCACTTCAAGCTGCTGCAGTTTCATGTGAAACACACATTTATTTTCTCAACCTAATTGCCCCTTCTTAGCTGCACTAAACTGAGGAGACAAAGAGGCTGCAATTTCATGACACAGACTGAACCTTTGTTATATAATAAATAAGTGCACTAAGAACACAAATTCAAAAAGTATTTTGTAATAGATACAAGCCCATGTATACTAGGAAAGAACCATTTTTCAGTGGAAAGTGTGAAAACAAATATCCACTGGTGCCTAGAAAAATAGGAAATGGCTCTTCTCTTTTTTTTCCTCAGTGTAACAGTCACACTGTGGAGTAAAACAGCTCTTCCAAGTGTACTGGCTGTACTTGACATTTCTACTACTATTTTATAGATAAAATTCTCTCAAACTGGGATCAAGAAACAGCATGATACCACAGTACTGAACAACATAACACAGCTGTGATAGAAATACCTACTTCTGTTTGCCTTTCATATCATTCTTTGGTTTCTGGTAGTGGTTCATGAAGTGTAGTCTGTGGATCACTGTTAGCCAGCTAAGTCATGTCAGGGATCTGTAGAGCTGCACACTCAGTATTTGCAGCAAAGAATTTGACGAAGTGAATGTTTCCCTGAGAAACTGAGGCCTAATATTGACCTGTAATTACACACTCAACACTCAACCCCTCCTCTCAGTTATAGGGCAATATTATCAGAAAGCAGAATTCTCTGTGTGAAGAACAAGGATTCAGGTTTCATCTGGAAATAGAAAGGTTATAAATGGCCACAAGCTAAACTTCCAACCAGGGGAAGATACTCTTATCCAATTACAAGAAAACTTCTTGTCCCTTGCTGCGATTAAACCATTTGCCTGAACTATTAATACTACCACAGCAGTATTTTTTTATCTAGAGAGGCAAAAGCCAGCACATGCAAAAAGAGTAGACATTTGGCAAGGGAAACAGTGCAAGTTTAAAGGCACAGAAGATGACAACTTAATAGCAGAAATGTTTTTAACAGGTTTTTATCCCACGTTTTTTGCTAATTTTTTCTCTCCTTCATGTTGTATTCCTGGTTTGTTGTGGTTTTGGGGTTTTTAAAAATAGATTACTAAGAGCTTTGTGAGTTTCTGTCATGAAAATATCATGCAACTATTGTGCTAAGACAGGAACAAATGAAAACACATTTTTCCTCAGGTCCTTAGACATAAGGGAAAAGGTAAAGGAGAAAACCATTTCAGCTGGATTGACTATTGCATTTAGCAAGTGTGCATGTAAACATACTTATGAAGATGAATTTCATATTACAATAAAAGGTACAGAATCTTTTTGCCTATGTTGACAATTCTCCTCATTACTACACTGTTACGATAGCTGTTGATAGCAGTCTCGTGAAAGCAGGAATTACAGAAACTGCTACATTACATCTTTTTCCTTCTTTATGCTAGTGCTTTGACCTTTGAAAGTTAGTGTAGATTCTTGGATTATATACCTGTAGGTTTATGTGCAGTATCTACTGTAAGTATTTGCAAATTTAAAAGAAATAATTTTCACCTTTAATTGCAATAGCAAAACTATTACCTTGTTACTATTCTTACTCACCTTGAAAGTGCCAAAGATGCTGTGGGCAAATTGTCCGTCAATAAAAAAACTGCACATGAAGTTGCTGAAATACTCGTGCAGTATGGGCATTTAAAAATGAAGAAAAAATATTATTCACATATTCAGAGGATGGGCAATAAGAAAAAATGAACTCTATCCCAGCCAAAACCAGGACAAGCAATAATGAGCACTTATTGGTTTTAGAGGTATTTGGTGAATTAACGCACACCTTCTTTTTTACAAAACTATCTCATTGTTTTAAATGTCCCTGAGGTTCCATGCCATTAGCTATTTGAGAAAATGAAATGCTGTTTTCTATCAATATGGGCATGACATCCATATCAGATCTTCCTTTGAGTAGCTTATGTCAGTCAATATCGCTTCTGTATTCCTCTGTTTTCTGTACTGTGCCAAATTAAAATTAAGTAACTGGTGATGAGGACAAGAGATGTGCCCACGTTTTTCTGACAAAGAACTGTTTGCTCTGCATTATCACCGTATCCTCACCAATCTCAGGTCATGGGAGCAAGGGGAGCACGGAGCAGAGGACAACAGAGGTAAGAAGAGGAGAAGGAATACACATTAGAAAAGGATTCCAAAAGGATTCCAAAAGGAGCTCTTTGACAGCAGTAACATGGCTTCCACCTCACTGGCAAACTGTCCTTCAGCGTCTAAACAAGCACTCTCCGTGTCCAAGGGCTGCTCTCCTGGATCCTGAAGAAGCCAACTCCTTTCCATGAGCCTGAGCAAACCACACGTCCTCTGAAAATGCTCCCCTCCAGGAGCATCTCTGCATGACCACAGCTTTGCTAAGTTTTATAGCAAAGCACACACTGCTGACTGCCCAACGTGCCAGGTCCAGTTCCTGGTGCCATGGGCTGCTCTGCCCTTGAGACAAACACCACAGTCAGGACCATTAGTCACTCTGTTGATCAGAGGGAAAGCCTGGCTGAACTAATGCAGTGTTAGGATCTAATCCTGTCAGAAGAGTGAAGAGAAATTTCTGGTCAAGCAGATTTGCCACACTGCGTGTCTGTGATTAGTTTCAATTTAGTCTGATGTAGTCTAAACAGAAGTGACAGTGAGAAAAAGCTGGAAACTGAACCTGAGAGTGAGGGGATGAACAACCTCTTGAACAGTGATCTTCCCACTATATTAAAGCAATTGATTTAATGTTTGCATTGAATCACAGCAATTACAGTTAACTGGAGGGGAGGACTCCTATTTTCTGAAGATCCAAGATATAAAATATATTCTTCATTCTCCTGTGTAGTTATTACCTGAATTGTCAAGAACTCTTGGATCTATAAGAG
Source organism: Origma solitaria (assembly GCA_013397895.1). NCBI lineage: Eukaryota > Metazoa > Chordata > Aves > Passeriformes > Acanthizidae > Origma > Origma solitaria. The sequence goes on from VZRL01005185.1 coordinate 2,621,848, forward strand.
ATATCACTCCTCCAATTTCTGGTTTTGTTTGAAATGTCTAACTAATTTGGTCCATACTCTGTGTCATGCTCAGTCAAAACAGAATTAGAGATAATAAATTTATGCTAAGACTTCAGGTGTTAATTCTTGTTAATCAGTTTGGACTCTATGAAAAAGGACCATGAAGAGCTCAAGTCTCTGATTTTCAACCATGTTCACAATTTAATGCAGGCTACATACAGTGTACCAGGTAAAAATCAGATAGTTTAGTCTCCTTAAAGGTACTACAGAAATATATACTCAAGGATGCAGTTTCAGTATTACGTTAGACTTAGTACAGCTAAACTATAACTTATTTGCAATTCCAGATCATTAAAATCACTTAGGGGCAGTTTGGTACAACACTGAGTCTGTACAAGAGTCCTGATCACTGCAGAGATGATAGAAGAAAGGAACACTTGCTGTTGTAATGATCATCTCTGGAGGCCATGCCTTTGAGAACCTTACAGCTCTTATTCCAAGCATTTTGCTTGTTACTTGTGTTTTAAAGTGAAAACTGAGCTGCTGGAACATTGAAAAGAAGTCAGAAAAGAACCTTGGCTATTTCTCAGTTTTAGATCCCCATAAGCATTCAGATATAATTCACTTTCATATGTTAAATTGGAAAGGGGAAGACTTGAAGTTTCAAAGGCCTATTTATCTTCCTCTTAATCTGCCCTGCTTGTTCCCCTTGCAGTGAAACTCTTCCTGTTATCTGCTCCTGTCTATTATCGCATTCTCCAACTCCTCCAGTGTTTCTGACCTTCACCTGCACGTGCTGCTTCTCTCATTCCAAGCTCCTCCAGGGGTTGCCAGCTCTGCACTGAAACATGTCGCTGTTATTTTGCAAACTCCTTTTTTAAAAAAAATCCACATCTACTGTGACACACGGAAACGATGAGGGGACTAATGACAGGTCTGCCGAAGTGAATCTGGGAAATATGTTCTAGTACAAAGTGCAATAGCAAAATTTATTCTTCATTGATGAGTTTTTTAGGGCATTTCTGCACTGTAAAATACTACAGGACACAGGATACCTGAGCTAATACAGGACGGAGCAGCTCTGAGGGACAGAGCTAATTAGCCTGAGCACAGGGCCATGCCAGCAGGGTTAGAGAAGGAAGTCAGTGTGTCTTCATCAGAGTATCCATTGGAGTGTAGAATTTCATTAGCAACTGAGAAAATGCAATTCCATTAAAGTTAGCAAAACTCACATGATGACTTATTTGTAAAGAGTTTTTTTTCTTAAGGTCTCAGGTGAAGGCAAACAAATGCTTTTTTCTAGTAAAAACCCACAAATTTTGAACTTCTGTTGGAAATTAGGGAAAGGAATTCCTTGAAACAACTACAATGCAGCAATTATTCTCTTTTTATGGTCTTTTGACAGTACAGAAATTTGAATAACTATAAATTTAATTTTGAGAGGTCTCCTATCAGCAGAACATAAAACCTCCCAAGCTGAGCTGCGGAGCTCACAGCTATTCCAGTGAGCTCTGAAATGCCACTTCCCATCTCGGGAGGCAGAGCAGAGACCTCACTGTGCACCTCAAGGCTCCAACTCACTCCATGGGAAGTGACCAGGCACAGCACAAAGCAACTTCAGGAACAATGACCCGGGTGTGACCCACTGCCAGCCCTGTCCCAGGGGTCACTCCCACAGGCTGGGCAGCTCTGCAGCATCACAGCTATTTCTGAAAATGCAAAACTCCTACACTAATGGGATTACTTGTACTGCTGTGGAGTGAAATCAAAACATGAATTTTGATTAAGTCCATGTCCTGAATTTTTTTAGCTAGCCAGTGCCATAAACTGCATTTTTATGACATCCTCATCCTTGACATTTTGACTTCTATTTTTCCCAGGTGGGTTGCTTAATGACCAATTTCCAACATGCTCCCAGTGACTCAGGCATCATTTGTGCACTAGTCTGATCACCCTGTCACAAGTTCTCGCTCACTCAGATCTCTACACCCACCTTCCATCTCAGTTTGGGGGCCATATCTTATTGGCTGAACAGCAGGAAAGCATTAGCAGTAATTACAGAAATGTTTTTCCTCTGCTCTAATTACAGTGACATCAGCATTCTATTAACCTTTAAATTACTGGTATTTTTCCAGAGAGAACTGTAATGAAAAGCAGTTAAGAAAAAAGTTCCATGATTTCAGAGCAGAGAAAACAAAGCAGAGGTGCTTTATAGTGGTGCCAGTATAAAACCCTCCCGCCAGTGCTCTGGTACTGATAGACACCACTGCCTCTCAGAGGGCAGAGCCTCAACTTGTGGGCATTGGAACAGCCTCACATAATTTTCTTTCTTTTGTGATAGTCCAATTTCATCTGCTATAAAGCTGATATTTCTTTTTATTCCATTGGTGAGATTCCTTAATTTTTTTTGCAACTGGTCTCAGAATGGAAATATCTTTTTCAGAGAAGCTAAGGAAAGAAGAGTTTGGCAGAAAACCAATTTTTTTTGGAGCAAGTCAAATGAAGTAACAGATATTTTTGTGTATTCTGAAAATTATGTTTAACATTTTAGGGATGCTTAGTCAGAGGAAATGATTTTTTTGTCCCTTCAGGCTTTCCAAACACTCCATGCCTTTAAAGGAAGTATTTGGAAATACTTCCCATGAGAATATGAATTTTTCAGGAAAAATAGCAGACCACTTATGCTGATACATCTATTTTACTCTGTTGCCTGTTCCCCAAATACACCTCAGCATCCCAATACACAATGGCAAACACTTCTACAGTGATGTAACAGATTTGTGTTCACAGTAGCATGAACAGAGGAAAACCAGTAATGGAATAAAATAACCTTATTATCTCATGCATAGCTAGAAGGAGCCCAATGCAGATGATTCTTTATGGAAACAAAATTGTTCTCTTCTATCAAAGACAAGAATTGTTTCTGTAGATGCAGTTCTTATTCAGTGTAGAACTCTGCTGTGTGTCCTTAAATGTGGTTAGAGGTATCATTTTTAAGTTAAAGCTTCTCTGGTTTTCACCTTGATTTGTGGCTAACACATTTATGCACATACATTATGAACTTCACACAATCCACTCCTGCAGAATGAGACCTGGATAAAAGAGCTCCAACTCAGAGAATTTATTTTTTTTTAATTAGAAGGCAATCCTTATTTCCTTTTTTTCAGTGTCTTTCCAAAGAACTGTTCTAGCGCATGTAAATATTTTTTAAAAATTGGACAAGGTGAAGTGAGTGTATGACAAAAGATCTCAAATGAGACTCAAATCCTTGACCTGAATCAGGCAGAGAAGGGACTTACGCCAGCTCTCTTCTCTTGCTGTGTGACAGAGCCACCATGCCATGGATAATGCTGGATTGATTCTCTCCCCGTTTGAAATTTCAGGCAGAATTTCAAAGGAACCTTCATTGACCAAGAATAACTGAAACTGCCCTTCTCAAAGGAGAAATTTCAACCTTTCCACAAAACAGTTTTGTCAACTGAACAAAACATCATGACCAGTGGACTTGTACCATTTTCTAAAACAGCCAAGAGGCTTCAGGATGATGATATTAATTTTCAGAACTTTATGCTCTTAGAAACCTTACTCTTACTTCATTTCCTTGAGGGTGAGAACAGTCAGCGTGAATTTACCACAGGTCAGACGAAGATCATAGAAAGGCAAAGGCAGAGGGGAGCATTGTAAGCACAGTGTAACCTTGATGGCTTTAGGAACGTGCTGCTTTCTGAGCCTTGGCACAGGTGACTGACTCCAACACAGGAGCTCTTAAATCAGCACTCGCATTTATTGAAAATGCATCTGCAAAGAATTTCCTCCTAATGAAGCAAGTAAAAAGAACTGAAATTGCTTAGTATATACCTTTAGAAAACCTTACTCATCTTAATATATTTGCACTGCTACAATTAATAGCCTGTTTGAATTTCCCTTACAGTTTCTATTAGAGGAGGCTCATAATTCAGGCATAAAAATCCTACTCCAGGCTGAAACTTGTTATTTAGTGTCTGAACTCGTTTCAGGCAGCTTTTCTGCACAACCCAGCTCCCCTCCCACCCCAAACAGTAACAGAACGTGCTATGTGGGGTTCCTCAACATAACCTGCTGGTAAGGGGCCAGCAAGCTCAGGTATAAAGTTTGCAAGAGTGTATTTCTAAAAGAAACAGCTGGGTCTGTCCAAGAGCAGATGGGGTAGGAGCTCAGGAAGTGGTTCGTCTATGTAAATCTTTAAACACAATCAGAGAATGACCCTGCTCAGGGACAGGTCAAAGAAATGAGCCGGAAAGAGAATGGAAACAGAATCATGTCTGGTTGAGACTTTTTCCATAGCAAAAGAAGTGATCACATCGGGATTCTCTCCAGATTGCTCATTACTGCTCGTTCTGGCTCAGACTGTGACTGCAAACACCAACACCAGATCTGCGCAGGATCAAATCACTTTGCCATATAAATCTGTTCCACACCAGCCACAGACGCAAACTGCACTTCTGTTGAATTATCCAGACCAATGATGATGTTTAGGAAGGTTTTCTACCATGACATGAAGACAGAGCATCTTAACTCACAAATGCAATTTATGTGACGTGGATTTGCAGATGGAACACAGAACTTTTCTGATCACACAAGAGGAGTTCAAAATCCTAATTTACGACACCCACAAATCATTACCCCAAGTGAAATGTGTTAATACAATCACAACTCCATTACACATTTCCTTTCCCTTGAGGCATTACTGGTTTTCTACACTTTCAGTTTTATATCAATTTCTTTGAATATTTCTGATAATTTTCTGAATTATATATGGGTCCATTTCTTGAACTCTCTTTTAATTTTTGAAAATTTTAAAGAGTCAGAATTAAGATCTGGAGTTTTTTTTGATTTTTGGGTTTTTTTACATTTTCTCCAAAACACTGCCAGAATATCACCTTTTACTGTTTTGTAATAAAATTGAATGGAATTGGTAAAGATGACTTAATAAATCACATACCATATTATCTGCAAACTCAGAAGGATAAAGACTTTAAAAAAACAAATTAGGGAAAAATAAGGCATTGTAGGGAATGGTCTCCATCCACTAGAGTGGATCTGGCAGTAAAGATCTCCAGTTTCTATTCCCAGCCTTGCCACTTACAGAATCACCCACCATGAAAGTCATTTTCCTTCTGTGCTCCTCAGCTTCCCCATTTGAAAAACATGAATATCGTGACTGACTTCACAGAATGTCTTAGTGATTCACTTAATCAAAATGCTTAACTGAAAAACAGATATGAACTTTCCTTGAGGAAAAGAAAATAAAACCCGCAGTTGACATAGTTCCCAACAAGAAGAATTGCAAGAAGAAAATGAGTTGTAAATGATAATTTTTAAGAACTTTACCAAACTGTAAAGGTTATGACCCATGACATCATGCTAGAACAGAGTTCATATGAAAGTCCAATGCCACAGATGATCACAGATGAGCTCTGAAGGAGCCACCAAGGAAGATGTGTTTAAAGGAATCTGTTGATCAGAAAACACAGTGTTGTTTTCAATTTTATGTGCATTGTGTCAGGGTATGATGAGATTCTACCAATTTTTGTGCACTGATGCAGATTTCGCATAAAAAGGAAAATCTCCCAGGTTAAATCCACATATTTTAAACCAGAGTTTGGTAGGGTTTTTCATTAGCCTACCTGTTGTGTAGGGTCTTATATAAAATCTGTTTTCTTGCATGAGAGACAATAACTTCTCACTGTACTGGGGTTTTTTGCCATGAGACCACTGAGCCTGGATTCCATCTTCCTGCAGTATGGGTGATCATCTTCAGCCTAGAGTTCCCAAGAAAAACTTCTTCACTTTGCTCTACATTGACATTTTAATTTCGAAGAAACAACTAGCATTAAAAATATACAAAAGAATCAACACTCCAACACTTGGTTTGGGTTGATGCAGTTGTTTTGTATCTGGATAAGAGTTGGATGGTGTATTTTTGATATTCAAAGAGAGAGAAAAAACCCAGCTGAACTAGAAAGGTTTATAAATTCTAAGATGGAATGATATATTTTTAATTTGAAGGTATCTCTCTACAGCTCAGAGGCTTTCCTCTACTGTGACAGATTGGAAAACTCCAGTACAATTTGTCTTTTCAAGCTGTCCCAGAAAGAAGATTCTGGGGGAAGCTTTTCAAGTGAAGAAACATGTGCTGTCTTCGCTCTTAGCTTATATCCAAACCACTGAACCGAGAACATTTTATGTTCTGTCAGTTTTAATGTTTGTTAGTCTACAGCTATAATTGTGTCACTCGTGAGATTCTGTTAGAACAAAGACTGGGGTTCGTAAGAATGTGAGGTGTGAACGGAACACAGTAATTCACGGAGGGCTTTGCATTCCCAAACATTCCCAAATGGAGGATGTGCAAGCTCTCTGGCTCTCCTGGACAGCTTTGGCAGCGCACGCTTTGTCCTGTCTCTCACGTGGAAAGTGGAACCAGCTCCTTTTTCCAGAGCAGTGAATTCTGCCTGCTACCCAATATCAAGGTGCATTTTTTCATTATTACGGCACATATTCCTTGATTCCCTTGGCCAAATACTCTTTTATTTGCCAAAATACTGAAGATAACCTAAGTTATGTGTGATTTTGAGTTATATTTTGTGTAGCTATATGTCAAAAATGGCAGATAATGAGAGAAGTCAACACATTTTGGAAGAAATATTTTGTGTCTAGATTATATAATTATTTCATTTTTGGTTTTCATTAGGCAACATTTTGGAAGTCACTTTAAAGTAAAAGAAAAAAGTAGAAGAAAAAAATTCTTTTTTTTTTAGGAAAAATAGGGAAACATTTCTATGGTAGACCAAATTAAAGGCTCATCTGAGATTTATTCAGCTGTTTTGGGAGGCAGTTTTCTTGGAGGATAAGGTGTAATTTTGTGCCAGTTGTTAAAAGATCCAGACAACAACATATCATCTTGTGATGAATTTTTTGATAGCCAGTCCACTGGTCCTGCAATGCTGAAGTTCTCTTCTCATAGTCATGTATCAGTTGCTTATCAGTGTTGCTGCAGTAAGATTGCAGCTCTGCTGCTCAGCCAGAACCCAGGGTGTTACTGGCCTTACAGCAAAGTGGCAAAAAAACATCCAGGATGTTATTTTCTGAACAAGAGGTTCCATTTGGAGAATCTTGTCACACAACTTGTGTTTCTTGGTAGCCTCTGTACTTGCATGTTCTTCACCTTCCATTTTCTGTAGGGAACAAACACTGGGATATTTCCTCTGCCCACATAACACTCAGTAATATTTTAGGCTGAGTGTTTTAGTTCCTGCTTTTTGTGCGTTTTCTCTGCCTTAGGACAAATGTCTGCTCTTTCAGACAGTGTCTGCCTACTCTGCTTCCCTGTTCCTTTACCTTGAACTTTTGTAATTGTTCTGCATTAATGGCTATTAAGGTTTTGATCCTTTTCACTCTAAAGCCTCTTTCTGTCTCAGGTCACAGTTCTCATCAGACACGAAATACTTATTCCAGTATTTCAGGCATTATTCCTAGTAACAGAGTCAATCATTTTATGTCCTTACTTCACAATAGGAAAGTACAGAAATAAAAGAAAAATGGAAAACAATTTTATCGTCTTTTTTTCATCACCATTTTCTGTAGGTGTTGCATTTTTGCCTTGCTAATTGCATTTCCTGTCATGTTGTGGATGCCATAAATCTGCTCAGTGACATCAAATTTCATCTTGGGAATGCTGAACAGCAACAGCTCGAGCCTTACAATCAAATTGTTCTTTATCTGCTACTTACAGAAATCCCAGAACTGTGGCAAACGTCTGAGCCGTGCATTTAGATTTGTACTGTCTGGTCTATGCTCTTCTGTCTTTCAACTTGCACTCCTCATCTAAGTGCCATCCCATTTATTACTCGCATGAAAGACTCCTTACAGCATAGGAATTGAAAAACCTTCAAAAGCTGCAGGTTTTCAGCCATAATTGCTGCTCAACTTCAGCCTTATCTTCGTGGGTAGCACTAACACCACTCTTCCCTTTCTTTCAGGTGAGACACCATGGTCGGCAATAGTTACAAACAGGGCCTGCACTTTGAAGGTTGTTTGAGACTCAAAAGCGCTAATTAAGGCTTTTTTAATCAGCATGCCATATAATATAACTGCAACTTCGGCATAAATAAAATGTTGTAATGTTAGGAGCACAAGTTTTTTTATTTTTCAGCATTGTCCCTAAGTGGTCCCGGGACTCATTCAGCAGTTCTAGACTATGAAGTCCTGGGCCCAAGTGCTCAGAGGCTTCCCTTATCTGCACAAATGAGATTGCACAACCCTCTCTCTTCTCACATTGCTCTGCAAGCCCTGTTGTGTATCTGTACTCTATTACCCAGTGCAAGGAGAGAAGAACAAGTAATATTGACCATTCAATAACTAATTCTGTGATAAAGAGGCCAGATGAATGGAAAACTGTTTTCCATTTATTTCAAAGAGAAATATTGAGAGGCTTATCTTTCTAAATAAGAACAGAAACACAAGACTACCATCCACATTTCTCATAAGTAAATATGTTTGCCATGGATGAGGAACCATGAACCAGTTTTTTAAGCTCCTCTTGTGATTGTTCATTTAGGTTGAAAAGAGCCAAATTCTCAAGCTTTGGTAAAAACATTTGAGACAAGGTGCACACAGTTAAGAGATAAGAGCTATCCACCTCCTTGCACATGAGCAGCCAAGGAACTAGAAGAAAGTGTGAGGTGATATTAACTGAGATCAACAGTTGGAAATTTCCCTCTCCATTCTGGCCTCTGAGTTAGCCTGTAACTCCAAGGAATTAACATTTGTGAAAGGTTTTCCTTGCATAAATTTTTTTAAATAAAAACTAAAAAAATCAATCTCAGTAATGGTTGATGAAGCTTCATCAATGAAGACTGATCAAAGTACTAAAATTAAATCATCCTCTATCCAGATGTTATGGAATTCAGACTCCTTCCTACAGTACTGGATGAAAAATTAGAACCAATTTCTAGAACAACAGAATACCAAAGCTGAAAATAAAAAGTATTTCAAAGGCACTTTGCTTAACCAGACAACAGTCATGTATTGTGCCAACTGATCTCTTGTTTCTTTCTTGCCAAGTATTGTTTCTTGTCTCCAGAATAAACTGACCATATTCAGGAGTGACCTTAAAATTGCCATTAGGGAGAAATGACTCAGAGAAAAGCCTCAAGCTACCCCATGCTCATGAGATCACAGCTTTCTGTGCATCTCTTCGTTTGGAGGAGATGCTGCTGCCAGCCTCTCTTATCTTAAAACTTGCAGGGCCAAACAGGTGGTTGAGATGACAAATCTGATCCTTGTGTTCTCAGAAGACATTTTTTAGAGTTGTAGCCATGACTGTCAATGACTTTGAGATAATACACTTCAAGTTTTGTTGGCACTTAAAGGCAGTTCAAGGTAGCTATCCAGGATGATCATATTTAAATTCTTCCTTTTTAGTTATCTACCTTCTATGCCTATGTAAATACCTTGAAATACTAAAATCCAAAAGACATTCCAGTTTTTCATTATTGAACAACTGAAATGCAAGATATCTCTCTGGACTGGTACCTATCCGGTGTTTTTCACCAAGACTCACTAGGGAGCTATTATTTATGTTTTCTGAATTTAAACACAATCTGTTGCAATTGTTCCACAGTGAATTCCTGCTTTTAGGATATGACCATTACTGAGTCACCTTCTATACTACTATGAATAATTCTGTTGAATTCAACAGAGATGCTCAGGCATAAAACAGCCACATTAAAAGATCAGATTCTAAACCTCAAGTATTTAAGTATTCAGAGTATAAAACAAGAAAGAGATGAGAGCAATCAGGTGTCTGAATTTTGGGTTACAAGAGAATTGGGATTTTAATATATGTTTGGGAAAACAATGGAAAATTCTTTTTTAATGAAGAGATACAGAATGAACCCACATGTAAATATGCTGTATTATGATGTAACAATTATTGAAAATATCACATCTTTCCAAATCAATGGTGTCAATAGACTCTTAAAGAAAAAATAAAAAGGCAGCTACTTTCACCTTTTGATAAAAGCAGGATTTGGACCTAGGCATAATGTGCATGAGAGTTTGCTGTACAATGTTCTCCAATAATTTCCATTTGTGTTATATAAATTTGGTAAAGCAGTTGAAAGCTAAAATCTCAAATGAAGTTTGAATCCAATTACAGTATTGCAAAATGCTTCTAACACTGTCCTACCACTATATAATCTGACTCAGAAGACCACTATTTCCCTTAATCTACCTTTTCCTGACCAGCAGTTTTAAGCCGCTGAAGAGACTTCAGGTCTCCATCACTGAGTAATACACTTGTCATACTACATTATTCATCTGAGATTTTGCTCTAGGAATAGGTTATTTCCATGCTGGTCTCTTGAATCCCAGAGCAAGGGGAAGTTATTCATCTTATGAATCATAGCATGTCTAGAGACACTAAATGCTTGCCAGTGAGGAGAAATGAGCTAGATGAAAATATCAACAGTGCAGAATCTGTGCGAAGAACTACAGTACTTATAGTACAGACTGATATGTAAAAAGGTGTTAAATCTAAATAGATGCTGAAAGAAATAAAAAGTAAGTAAGAAACATTTGTATTGTCCTAAAATGAAAAGGTCTGCTTCATCAAAATTTCAAATATCCAGCATAACTCTGTTAGAAATTACCATGGGCTGTTCTGTGTTCCCAGCTTGGTATTTAGCATTTGCACTGGGATCCTTCCAATAATCCTGAAAGTTGTTTGGTTTGTTTTCTGGTATTTATAATATGCCATTTGTCCTTACATCTATTCACAGGGAATGGGAGATCTCTTACGCAAATCTCCAATAGAGATGAAATTCAGTGAACCTGTATCTTTCCAGCAAAATTCAGGAATCATTCTGCTTAGGACATTTCCCAATAGAAACTCACATTTATTGCACAGGTTATGTTACTTTGACTACTAAAGATATTCTTACACACATATACATCTAATATTGCTTATTATCTGGAGTACACCATCCAGTACACTTTAAAATTAACTTTTTTTCGGAGGATAGTAACAGTCTTACACTTTAACTACTACTTTAAATTTTATTGAAACCATATGACCAGATTAATTATAGATAGTGGTGAATAAAACTGTATAAATTATAAATTTTGAGCGGATGTTGAAATTGAATTTTTTTTTAAAAAAGAGCCTGTAGAAGGCTTTGATTTCTCAGAAAAAAAATATGAAAAACAATTTATGGTCAAACAAAAATGCTGTTTGATACACAGTAAAAGCATGTTTCATTAGGGATTAATTTCTGAATTAACAGAGGTTAACTCACCTCTAAAATGTGAAGGCATGAGCTTTAAATTTAGTATTTCTCCCCCAACCAATTTTTCCCATATGTATGATTTCCTAACAAAATACGGCATAATAAGGAAAAAAAAGAATAAGAAAAATACAGGATTTTTGGTGCATTATGCAGAACTGAACAAAATATGCAATTTCATGTGTAACTCATAAATCCATGGGTAAAATATTGTGCAAAAATCAGTAAATATCCAGTTACCTGTTATGCATATTTGGCAGGTGTGAAAAATAGACGTTTACTGAAATGGCAATGCTGCTTTATTTTAGTCATTATTAAAAGTTGTGTATTTAGTGCACAATAAATGCATAAATACATAATTTTATTAAGTTTCCATGCTAAAAATGTTTGGTTTTCAAAGCATGGCAGAAGATCCCAGTCCTATAAAATGCTGTGTTATAAGGAATATGGGCTTTTTTTACCACAAATACAGACAATTAAGCTAAGTTCTGTCATAAAACTCGAGAATTTGGGGAATTAATATTAATATTGAAATGTATTGTATTGAGCAGCATAATTAAGGATTTTGTTTATCAGCTGGGAAGCAGGAAGCTGTTTCAAGAGGCAACACCATAGACTCTCACAACCAAAAAGAGTAATGAAGTTCAAAACAACTTGTTTTCTAGTCAGAACTGAACTGAGGTGTGGCTTTTCCTCTAAATGTGCCTTAGCAGCTTGATCTTCATTCAGTGAAGAATCTGTTGATTCTTCTGAGAGTCTGTTCATAGGCTCTCTGAGCCAACTGAATCGTGTTCAGACACTGGGCATATCTCCATTTATAAATGTTAATGTTGGGGGCTTTCATAAAATTAAGAACTTCATGCTTTCTTCCCTCTATGAAAGTTACTTTTAGAGCCATTTTAAAAGCCACTTGGTATTGAAATTAGGAAAGGACTATGCACTTGGCATCATTATCAAATTCATGAGTACAAGCCACAAAGCAAAATTTGCTCTTTACTGTTGCTTTCTGGTATAAAAAGAAGTTTCTACACTCTCTGAAGTCCGAAGAAGGGAAGTCTCTTTGTGTTTCAGTGCTTTTTGGAGAGCAGAAGGAAGTAGGGGAGGAGAAATCTGGCATAACATTTAAAAACACAGGGTTGGATTTTACTTTTTTGGGGGGGGAGGAGAGCAATGCTTATTTGCAAAGAACTTTAAAGAGGTTTTCTCATTCTTTAGCAAGATCTGAAAAGAGTCTATTAATTTTACAAATACATTAAAAAAAAAAAAAATCATCTTTCCCTGAGGAAACTATCATAAAAAATGTTAGCACATCCAGTAGTGGCTGTCAGGTTTGTGACTTATTGAGCACATCAAATAATACTACTGGTTTGCCCTCTCACTTGTGACCCTCATAGAGCCCCACAATGGCAGTGAAGGGAGAGTAAATGAGAAAAAACCTGGGACCCAGCACACGGTCACACAGCCATCAAGGTTGTGGAGTTCTGGCAAATAAGAATTAATAAAAACTGGTTACAAAGCCATAAGATTTGTTGGAGTGTATGACTGAAAGAAATATGGGGGGGTTTTGGACAAGAAACTGGTGATACCACATTAGAAAATACTGAGGAGGAATTAAACAAAGATGGTCAGTGATTTGCAGCTCCTCATTCTGCAGAAAAATTATTGTCGTGCAGTGCTGCCACCAGTTTTGAGTGGATACATTCTTTGAAGCCCTCACTCTCCATTTTAAGGCATAGCAGTGAATCGAGAAAACACAGAAAGGAAAACTGAGGGAAAGGAACATGACACCACAAAGCAAATTCTATTTAATAATTCTTTTTTAAAGCTAACAACATATAAACATCTCTTGAAATAAAATGTGTTGAAAAACTGACTAAAACTATTTGGGAAACATTTGCCAGGCTTGTGAAAGTTAGAAAACTCAAATGTTTTCGTATTTTGCATGAAAATCTTTTCCGTGTCTATTTATTTGTTTTTAATGGAAGAAGAAAGCTCACACCCAGCAGCTGCTGAGCTCAGGAAAAGTTTGGAAGTCCCAAGTTCAAGTCTCTGCTAAAACTAGTCTTTGTTTATACAAAGTACAAGAAGGGAAGACTTGGTGGTTACAGCAGCTTGGTGGTTTTTATCTCTGGTGAAAGATCAAAACTCACACTGAATCAGGAAAAACAGAGACTTGACTGTGACTCACTCTGCACCGAGAGGCTCTGTGCTACAGCCACTGGAAGGAACACTTCACTCCTCCAATGTCACCCTCCTCTCTCAGAATTAACTGCATCTTTGCTAAAACCTTTCTGCCAAAACTAGCATATATTTCACAGTGAAGAGTGCTGGCTTCAAAACACTGACCTTTTCAAGTGAAAACCCATTCTGTTGAAACATTACTGAATAATTTCAGAGCTGTATCACTGTCTTGTAGGAAATTAGTTGTTTGCTGTGGCTTAACAGTTTTATTCTTTTTTTTTTCCCCGAAGGCAAGTCCAGGGAGACATCAAAAGAATTTAAGAAGGAAAAATCACTCTAAATTGAGTAATACCTTAATTCCCTGGGACTGTAAATTCCAAAAAGCAATTCAAATTCTGAAGCCACTATATTAGAAAAAGACTAAAAACTTTCCTGCTGAAATTTTTCACTCTTTTAAAATTGCCCATAAAATTGTGATTCATATCAGCTAGACCTGCCTTTGCATTTACTTAATGCAAAGTCACCCATACATCTTGGCAGTACATTTGCAGTGTTGTCTGCTGGCTCTGCTAAAAGTAAATAAGGCTAAATGAAATAAGATGCTACGGATTTATCATGATTCCTCCAGAAAGTGCTCACATTTGGACAGCAGACAGGCAAAGAAGACAGAAAACATGTGATACTCACCCTCTCTTGGGCTGTTTGCCATTGATTTTCTAGAATATGCTAATAAAATAATTACACGGATTAATAAAATAGATTAAATTAATATCCCTGTATTTAATTTCTTTCAAAAATGTTATTTTAGTGACATAATCCTGTTGTGGATCTTGAAAACTTATTGCAGCAATCTGCTTATATGCATGTGTATAAATGGCTCCTTTCACCAGAAATATCTCAAGGAGTTTTATAATGAATCTGTAATTAGGATATATAATTTCACCATTGAAAAGTGACTACTTATTGGGTAGAGAATGACTTTCACTCATAACTGCATTTTTCAAATAATTTGAATTCATGTTTACATATGCAAGTACTTCCCTTAAATCTGTGGGAGTATTACTAAAAACAATCTATTTCCAGACCCTGAGAGTTAACACCATCATGTGCAGCAGCTGAATTCAGCTCACCTCGTATCACAAAACAAGGGTGGAGAAATCTCATCAATAACCTAGACTAAATTCTCTTTTTCACATAGAAGCACAGGAGATTGATGCTCAATATTACAGCAGACAGAATTTGTATTTTGAAGGGTTTATCTAAGGTGAAAGTCCCAACAGCCCAAAACTTGATCACACTGTATTGCCTGTCCAGACTGGAGCACTTAAAATCTCCAAATACTAATGCTTTTGTAACTGTATGTTAACATGCATCCTTAATCTTTTTAGAAACATTCTTAAAAAATAATTGTTCTGTAACGAAACCTGTAAGAACTGTTAGTTAAGGTGTTTTAAAAAGTCCCTCGAGAAGGGATCCAGACTTGCAGGTTCCTGTCTACTGAAACATCTATTCTATTCTATTCTATTCTATTCTATTCTATTCTATTCTATTCTATTCTATTCTATTCTATATATGAGGACTCAGTAATGAAGGATTCATAATGCAGTCCAGTGGCAACATTGCTGTATCCCAGTGGAAGCAGGGAGGAAAGAACTTCTACAACAGTGCATTTCTTCTCTTGACTTCAATCTCTGACAGCTGCTACTGCTGGCTGTATGTACAATTAAAAACAACTACAACAGCCATTGTGCTTTCTTCAAGTTTCTTTAGAAATAGTATCCCAGGCTGCAATTTGGAAACTAAGTATTTATATTAGTATTAGGTTTTATTTAGGATAATAAACTAACATGGCATCTTTCTGTGAAAAGTTTTGGAAAGTATAAATACTACCAAGGCTCGGCCAGAAAATGGTGTATATTGTAAGAGTGTATTCCTGTGGGTCCTCCTGCCTAGTCTGAGGAAGCATGACCAGGGCATTCACTCTGGACCCAGGAAAGTTTTGTCCTCCCTCTGGTCTCTGCCAGAATCTTTGCTCTGGTAGTGTGCATAACCATGTCACCCTGACTTGTTTTTCTCTATAATTTTCTGTCCTAATTAGATTACAAACTCTGTGTTTTGTAAAACATCTGGCATGAAGGGTCACTTGTCTCAATTAACCCACTACATGCTGCCAAAATGCAAATCACACCGATGCAGCCTGATGTGACAGAGTTTCACCTTAATGTTACACAAGAGGCAAACACTACGTGGGACACTTTAACTTAGCACTGAGAGGGTGCAAAAATAGGAATCTGAGGGGGAATAGCAGGGAATAAATAGGACTGAGCAGTGGGTGAAAAGTACAGGAAAATAAGTTAAATTTCTGCAAAAACCAACTGGAGACTCCAGATCCGGAAGGTGGTAGCTGTTTTGCTTGGCCACCATCTACACACCCTGCTGTGGCATGTGCCCACACCCCCCACAATACTGTATATCTGAGGGCGAGCAAAAGAACTTTTCAGCCCGAGGGATGCATGAGCTGTAATCTCACCTTTTGTCTGCTGGTAAATATGCATGTTTTCCACAACTTCTGATAATGATCCATCTTTGCAGACCTTCTCTAGAGTGGGATTTAAGGGAGATGATGGTTACTAGATAAAAGGATTCACTTAATTTAGTGTTTTTCCTATGTGCTGAGTTACTCTATTTAAATCCTACGATTCCCATTGCAGACTCTCCTGTTACAACTAGGAATGCACCCCTGATTTCCAGTAAGAGTGAACGAATTCTGCCCTGTGAAAGAATGGACATCTTTCACTTCCCAGTTGAAAGAGTGTCTCCAATCACTGAACTATTCAGCTCACAACACCAAACGTCCTGATACGCTGCGTTCCATTTGTCTTTCACACAAATGACAAATGTTTACTGTGTTTTCTTCTAAGTAATGGGCCACATAAAAGCAGCCTGGTCCACCTGCAAGATCATGCTCACTAAATGGAGTAAGCACTGGCTGTGGATGTAAAGCTATTTCCTACAAGGGCTGGTATGAAAAAGACTCCAAATAAACAAAAAATGCTGAGACATCTGAAAATACAGTGCAATGCTGAGCAGGTTCCTGAAATAGTTCTGAGAGAACTAGTACTACCAAAGGCAGCAAGGCCCTGTCGGTGCAGTTTTTCTCTGCAGGATGAATTATCCAGGGCTCTGAGCCTCACTAATGCAGTTGTATTGATTTTGAGACCTTGCTAGCCTGGATATCCTTACACAGCATAATGCTATGTGCATGTATTCTTAGTGCTCATTCTCAAGAGAAGCAATTAAGGTGTCACTGGGTCTTAATTGTCTCCATAGAGGATGTTTTCTTTAAAGCCCTGTTTGTTTGAAAAACAAAGCAAAACATATTGCTTAAGTTTTATTTTCAGCCCTCCACAGGGAATTTTGCAGTACTGTGTATGTAATTTACAAATTATCACACCGTTTATTTTTAGAAGCAACTACTTCAATGATGTAAAGAAAAATTCATCTGGGTTTAAAGGAAACAGACTTGGCTGACAGCTCTCAGAACTGCTGGGTGATGAACACATGTGGAGGGAGCAGAAAAGCCCTGGGGTCAGGGGCGGTGGACTGAAGGGCTCAAAGCCCATGTTTGGGTCAGCCAGGAGCAGATCTGTGGGCAGGGTGAGAAGCTGAGAGCCCAACACCAGCCCTGTATGTGGGGAAGCACTCACTGAGGGTTGGGTTCTGCTCCAGCCCCAATAGTGGGATGAAGCTCATGAGCGTCAATTTCAGGTCAGCTTCATTTGAAAACCAAAACAAAAAAGTGAATAAGGAGTCCTCAGGGAAGCCCTGCAAACCCCTTAGAGCAGAGGTCCAGTGGAGGGCAATGAGAAAGACTGGGGGACTGTAACATTTCTCTTACAAGGAAAGGCTGAGGGGAGCTGGGCCTGTTAAGCCTTGAGAAGAGACGGCTGAGAGGAGACCTCATCCATGAGCATAAATTCTAAAGTGGGGGTTCCAGATTGAAGCTAGGGTGTGCTTGGCGGTGCAAGCAATAGACTAGAACCATAGAATGGTTTGGGTTGGAAGAGACCCTAAAGATCATCTCATTCCATTTCCCTGCTATGGGCAGGGACACCTTCCACTGTCCCAGGCTGCTCCAAGCCCTGTCCAGCCTGGCCTTGGGCACCTCCAGAGATGGGACAGCCACAGCTTCCCTGGGCACCCTGTGCCAGGGCCTCACCACACTCAAAATCTTTTATTTTTCCTAGTATCCGACCTAAACCTACTCCTTCCATCTGAACCCACTCCCCCTTGCCCTGTGACTACATGCTCTTGCAAACAGTCTTGCCTCATCTTTCCAGTAAGTTCCCTTCTGGAACTGCAAGGCCGCAATTAGGTCACCCCAAAGCTTCTCTTTTCCAGGCTAAACAATCCCTTTGTCTCAGCCCCTCAGGAGAGCTGCTCCATCCTTCTGGACGGCCAAGAGGACATGAGAAGGCACAGGAAGCTCCACCTGAGCATGAGGAGGAACTTCTTTCTGGAACAGACCGCCCGGAGCGGGTACGGAGTCTCCCCCAGCGGGGACGCTCCAGACCCATCTGGACGCCATGCTGCACGTCGTGCCCTGGGGTGACCCTACGTGCCCACATGCCCGCCGTGGCCCCTCACAGCCCGGCAGCGCTCACCCACATTCCCCGGGCAGCCCAGCCCGACCG
>VZRL01005185.1:2640276-2720999 GCA_013397895.1 Origma solitaria
CGGGGCGGGCGGTGTCGGCTGAGCGCGGTCCGGATCCGGCGATCCAGCAAGCAGCGATCCCCGCCTCGGGCTCCGGCAGGCCCGGCGTGAGCGCTGCCCGCCGCTCGGCCCGCGGAGCCCCGCGGAACAGCGCGGCGTTTTCCGCCGTGCCCTCGTTACCCCCCGGTGCAATTTGTTTTGGGAAGTTCACATCTTGTGAGAAAGCAAAAAAGGGGGGCGTGTGTGGAGGTGGGGTGGTTGGGAGGCTGTGTGCCGTGTTTGGGCTGCGGCAAAGTTTGGGGACACTGTGGCGGGGAGCGGATGGTGTGTGAGGGAGGAAAGCTCCCCTTGATTCACCGGGCTGCGCGCACCATCTTAGACGTGGTCAGGAAGTGGAGTTGACTCAGGCTGGGTTTCACCTGATGATGTCGTCTGCTGAAATTCCCGGGAGTCTGGGGAAATTTGCATCACACTGAGGCTGTTCGAGGGCAGAAGTAGGTGAGAAAGACCGTAAAGAATGGAAAACAGCAAAACAAAGGAAGCTGCGTGAGCGATATCGATGAGCTCCCGGTATTCTTTTAACTGTAGGATACTGAAATCAGCAATTTGTTTTAAAACGTAACTTTGCTTTGTGAAGATGTTCTTCAGTTCTTCTCTAAAATGGTGTTATGAGTTATAAAAATAGTATTTGGACAAAAAGGATTGTTTCGAACCTCCTGCCAGGAAGAACAATCTGTGACAGAGTCAAGCTGGGTCCTTCCTTATTCTTATCAGTTCTGCAGAAAGCATTATTTTGATAGATATCCCATATGGCTACAGGAATTTTTACCACAGTGGTGCTGAGCTAAATCATTTGTATGACTGCCAAAGCATTTTAACCATAAGAAAAGAAGGTTAAAAAAACCGCCTCCCTTTTTCTGTTTTTACTAAAAGCTTTATTATTTCTGGAAATAAAGATCCCTTTTTAGAGGGGGCACTTAGCAGTTACTGTCACTTCTGAAAGTATTTTACCTGGCTTCTCCTTCTGGGCCTTCTGGGATATGTGACCAAGACAACCATAAATGTTTGTGAAGGATTTCCAGTGTGTGTCTGTTGCATGGTATTTCCCCCTCACTCTGTAAGGGGATATTTACTCAGGAAAGGGAAAATAATTTTTAAACAATATGCCTTTTGTATGTAAAGCTGCAAGCTTCTCAGGCTTTGGTGCATCAGCAGAAACTGCTTTTAACTCTCTTCTGCAAATCTGAGATTTTAGATATCCAGAAATATCCTTGGTGTTATATTCCCTTGAAACAGCTTTCTGCCAAACTTTTAACTTTGGTACTTTGCAGTATGCTTTTAAACTGTCAGTGAAAATAAAGAATTACATTCTGTACTTGCATAGGCAGCACAAGCTACTTGTTGCTATTAAAAACTAGTATATGCTATAGGCAAATATAAAATGAATTTGAAAAGCCACCAAGTTATTTTTTCTGGCCCTACTCACTGATTTCAAGTGTCAGTGCATGCTGTTTACAGTTTCGCATGTTCAGTTGAAATTGCATGTTTTAAAACTATTCTTTTTTCCTCTTTTTTTTTCTATAGGTTGTGTTTCTCTGTTGATTTTTGTGCCTTTGAAAGCACCTAAACATAAATATACAGGAGAGAGAATGAAACCAGTTGTCATTATCAACATAAGTTAGAGTGGAGAAGAAATAGCTGAGGACAGCAATAGGTAAACAGCTGACTTTCATATAGATCTCATTAACATCTCCATTCATTCATTCTTCCCAGATTTTCTGTCTGCATTTGTTTTGGTTTTTTTTCCCAGCCTTTCATGTACAATCTCTTCACATCTGTTCACTTTTTTTCTCTTTGCATCTCATGCCCTTGTAGAAGTGGTGGTAATTAGAAATTTGTCCTGTTGAATGTTTCCGGGCTCTGTGGTATGCCCAGGCTTGGGCTTCTGTGTGTCTTGCCTTATAAAACTACCTCAGCCTGTTTTTTTTCTTTTTTGTTATATTTGCCTGTTGATGACAAGTGGATATTTTTGGTGGTTTTTTTCTCACAGTTTTTGTGACAGGTTCATATGCTCCTTATGGGCATTTTTGTCTCCTTGTCAAAAGCAGTCTGCTTCCTGTGTGTTTAGCAAAACCTGGTGGAGACTAAGGAAGTCTAAGTGAGATTGTTACACTTCCCAGAAGCTGCAGTCATAAAATCCTGGGATCTTCAAAATGCTGTGCTCCTGATCAAAGCATGAAGATTGCATTTTGTTGTGGATGTCCTGGGCCTTGCATTTTTAGGGTGAAACAGGGCACTTGCCTCAGTGCTTGTCTGATGCCTGTGCTCTCCAAGAGGCTCTCGTACTTTGGCTCTTGGCCCTGGCTCAGGTTGCCCAGAGGAGCTGCCCTATCCCTGGAAGTGTCCAAGAACAGGTTGAATGGTGCTTGGAGCAGCCTGGGAGAATGGAAGTTGTCCCTGCCCATGGCAGGGGGCTTGGAATGAGATGATTTTCAAGTTCCCTTCCAGCCCAAACCATTCCATTATTGCACGATTCCCTGTCGCCTCTATAAAATACGTGCATATTCACAAGAGATCTTCCTTCCTTTGATTTCTCGAGGAGCTTTCCAGTTCATGTTCTTACAACATTCAGTTGCTTCTTTTCCCACTTATATCAAAAGGCTTCCTGTTGGAACTGTCCCTTCAAATGGAAGCAGGAAATCTCTCATTCAGTTTGTGCTCAGTGCTTAGAGGAGTTTTGTTGGAACTCTGTGAGAGGTGGAGGTATTTTAGTAGTGGTAATTTAGAAGTTGTAATAGTTCTTAACTGAGTGAAGATGGTCGCTTGCCTTAGTTCAGTGGGTTTCCCAAGTAGTGTGTATAACTGTGTTACAGACCGTGTTCTGCGTAAATGTGGGGTTTTGGTAATGTTTTAGCTATTCAGCTTGTGTGGTGGAGTTTTGGCAGGAGTGTGTTAAGTATTGGAAAGAGCTTAACCTGAAAAACCTCAGCTATAAACCTCTATGCTGTTGGTTCTATTTTATCCAAGTTTAATAACTTTGCAGTGTGTTTTA
Source organism: Origma solitaria (assembly GCA_013397895.1). NCBI lineage: Eukaryota > Metazoa > Chordata > Aves > Passeriformes > Acanthizidae > Origma > Origma solitaria. The sequence continues at coordinate 2,643,308 of VZRL01005185.1, forward strand.
TGGTAGCCTGGTTTAAAATTAATTTATATCAGCTACAAGGTTTTTTTATGTTTTGTACAAGGAATCACTTTGCAGCTATGCATGTATCTGTCAATGTTGTTGTGATGGGTGTTTGCATATAGCATTTGGGAAATGTAGTGGAAAGTGAGATACTCTTTCAGCTGATTCAGAAAGTCATTGGCATGGAATGATCCAGAAAGCTCACATGTCCAAATTCTCTGAATTAGATTACTTATCCTTGATACTGCTTTGCATCTCCCAGATGCCATTTTTCACTTGATTTTTTGGTGAAGAATATTACGCAGCTACTTTTAATTGTAACAGTCTGCGTCAGCTCATCCGCTGTGGTTCCCGTGACATTTGCTCCTTGCACTATATTGTGACTTGAATTCTTAAGTAGTTCAAAGGTGAAGTATCATTTGATGTGTAATTTACCTGGCTGCTTTATAGAAAGAAAAAGCAATTGTGTGCCAGGGAGAATGCAAGAGTAGCTCTTGGCGTAGGCTGTGCTGCTGCTGGTGGAGTAAATGTCTCCAGCAGTTGGGAAACTTCCAAAGTTCATGGGGTGGGAACCTCTTATTGTTGTGCAGTAGAAAGGATCACTGGGTGAAACCTGGGAGCCAAGCTTTCTCTTGGCCTCCTTCCTGGTTGTTCCTTTAATGTTTGTCCCCTCCCAAGAGCTCACTTACCAGTTGGTCAAGTCTTTTGCAAAATCGATTCATGAGTATGGCTACGAATGGAGATGAAGGAAATGGGGGGGTGGTGACTTGCACTTGATTTTTTTCAAATGATTTATTTTCTTTTGTACTGAATGTTCAGCAAATTGATTAGACTTGGGTGTTTCTAAAAGGGCTTGGGGTGATTGCATCAGCGATTGCTTCCTGAACAACTGAAATTAGGTGTAGGTGCAGAACTCCTCTGGCCTGAGGAATAGTTGGTATAACTTTCTCCTCCAGTGTCCTACTTTCTAGCTCTCTGTTCCACATTGACATTTTCTTCGGAAGACTTCACAAAAGTTTTCATTTTCCTGGCTTTCTTTACTCATATTCGGTTTCTAATTGATGAATCTGTTTTTGCCATTAGCATGGCCTGTAGCCTGTGAAGTCCAGATGATTTCAATACACAGAGTTCATGTTAAAAATCACTGGGTTAAGTTAAAATAAAATCTAAACACAAGTAACTTGTTTCAAGCATTTAATATATTAATCTAATTATTCAGATTAGCTAATAATTTCTTTAAATTCTTTCGAGGAGACACGTCTACTGTCTTCAGCACTGAACACAATAGGGCTCTCAATTACTTAATCGGTAGACATTCCCTCAGCAACAAAGCCAACACTCTTTGGTGGCAGTTTTTCTTAAATTTTACAACAGATATGGATTCCTTGTTAACTGACATTAATTTCAGAGGTAGTTGTTTGTAATTGAAACTCCAGAAGATAAAACCAGAACTGTTTTGCAATGAATTTAGATAACAAGTGCTTAATACAGTTTGCTTCAGCTTCAGGGATGGAGAAATATATATTGAAAATATTAAATTTTAGCTCCTTTTTGTGAGTATCAGGTGTAGCAGTGGGCACACTGATATTTACATATCAAGTTGAATAACTGTTCTTTTAGTGGGAAAAATATAGTCATTTTAACTAACATGTCTGTACTGTGTGCAAAGTTAATTGCAGCAATTATTTGCTTAAATCTGGATTTATACCTATTTTTAGGTGTTTTTTTCATGCATTTGGAAAGTTCTGCATAGAGTCTGTATGAGCTTACATTATTTCAGTTCTGAAAATGTTATTCTGGAGATGAAGTTGTCCAAAATCTCTGTCTGATTTGTGTGATTGCAGGTTAATGTAATACATTGCTGTGCTGACTGTCCAAGTGGGTGTGAGCTCACTCCTGGGTCTGGCACTGCACTTGGCATATGGTGGTTTCAGAGGAATAAAATGTATGAAATATATTTTAAGTGGGTTTTTCTGATCTCTGCAGAGTATGTCAAGGTAGATTTTTTTTTTTTGTTTACTTATGTGCATATAGCGAGCAAATTTAAACTAAAAATGGCAGCAGAATAATATTTGTGTTTCGGTGGGTGATACAGCTTATAAGAAACTGAAACTTCTTATACTGAAGAAGTTTGCATAAATACATTTTTTGCGAATTTTGCAAAATCCACTGGGCCGGTGGTTGATCTAGGGGAAAAAGCACTGTAAAAAACTCTGAAAGATTTGAATTAATACTGTTGCGTCTCATGAGAGGCTTGTGATTAGGGGAGTTCCTGTCTTGCTTATGGTAAAAAAGTGCCTTTTTAGTAATGTTCTCCTGAAATGTGGGTTTTTTGCATTTAAAAAAAAAAATAAAGAGGGAGGGAAGAGAGAAGGAAAGCATGATAAAAGTAGAAGTGAAAGAAAGCTTCCATAGGGTGTAACTTGCTCAAAATTGGTGTGGTAAACTTTGTATCCAGAGGAATTGCTATGATTAGTTATATTAACAAGATTATCAAGAAAAATCCACTTTTATTCTGTAGTCAGTGGTTTTGAATATTGTTTTACAGGCCAGGCATAATTTTTAATGATTTAAATAGCAGTTGTGTTTGGAAATGTGCCATCCCCTCCAACAAGTGTGAGACTCCGCTCACTGAGTGCTGAGGGGAAAGATATATGGCAGTAACATCATCAAGTGTTAGTCTAGGTTACTAATAAATTACAGTGCCTGAGCCTTTAGAGCTTTCCAGAGTCACTTGTAAAGAGAGACTCGTCACTTAGTGTTGGCTGCCTTCTTGATTTCCTGATAGTAAATTGCATTTTTCCCTACTCTTTGTTTTTCTGCCACTTTTCTGTGGCAGCAGCGCTCCGTGGGTGCCGAGGTGGCCTGGGCAGAATGATTCACAGCGGGGCTGTGCCTTCTGTGGATGGAGGCAGAACGCAGCAGGCTCACATCTGCTTCTGGTCTGCCTTGTTTGGCAGCGCCCAAGATGAAACCAAATCTATTTACCCCACAGCCAGGCCACCCTGACAGGCCTGTGCCAGCCTTTTTGCCTTGCTACTTGCTTGGGAAATTTTCTTCTGTCTTGAGCAACTAGGACTGTGCTGTAAGTGGGGAGACTTAGAGGAAACTGCCGAAGTTTGAATTGCTTTTGTTGAATTGCTCTGAAAAAGAGATCTTAAATAGATTATATAGGGTTCTGAAATCCAAAAGTATAAGCAAAACAGTACCTGGATGTTTTTTAAACTATAAAATCGTAGAGGTTGTGTACTTGTCTTTGAAATTCAGAAGGTGGTTTCTGTTGGATTAGTTTGGGAGCAGGACTCAATCATCCTTCCAACTCAAGATACTCTGTGAACTTTTAGGATTTTCTTTCTTTATCTCTGTGGGTCTCAACCACGTTAGCTGCAGTCCAATACTGAGAAATCAAGTTTTGCTTGTATTGATGGCTTTTGGAGATTCCTGCTTCATAGTCACCAAATCAAGTGTGTGTGCAGCTCTGCCTCTTGACCTGCCCATCTTTCCTAGGATGTGTCTAATCAGCTGTTGTGGATTAGTTCAATTTCAAGACTGTTGGGGCAAATTAGCGTCAAATGCACTTTGGTCCTCTGGCAGAATTGAATTTTGGGCTTTTTTTCTCAATTTCCTAGCTTAAAAATATCCATTGCTTTTTGCTCCAAGTCTGATACTCAGGCGTAGAAAAGGCCTGAAATGAGCTGTGACTCTCAGAATTTCCAAGATGCAGCTGTGTGTGCACAAATGTGACTACTGGTTTGGCATGAGAGGTAACAGGGCAACAAATGAGTGATCAACCCCCCTCCTGACAACATCTGTGAGTATGAGCTTTTTTCTGCTGAAAGGGTTGTAGCGATTGGATGTGAGCTTTGCAGGTGATGTCAATCTGCAGAGGTTAATGGGGAGAACATTCTGCTGCTGTGTACACCTCCTTTGCAGCAAATGAAAGCACCTGTCTCCACAAAGTGTAGGCCAGGGCTTTTCACATATATTACAATTTTAAAAGAAAAGAAAACCAAAACAACCCAAACCACCCCAGACTGGCTGTGAATCAGCAAGAAAAAGAGTTTTTTTCTTTTTTTTGTTACAATTGAAATCAACTTTCTGTTGACTAATACCAACTTTAGCTTGAAGAGCAGAGAAGAAAGTTAAAATTAGCATTTTCACTTTGGTGAACTCCTGATTGTGTGTAACTGAAGTATTTAGGGAAAAAATGTCTTCATTTAATATACTTTCACATGCCAGTGGTTTGTTGGAGTAAGAGTAATGGAGTGAAACTAAGGAGGGGAAAAGATCACTTTGGCTGTGTACCAGGAAACAAACCCCAACAGCAATAGATTATTTGAACAGAATAGTTTCCAAAGAGGAATCGTGGTGGAAATACCCATCTTAGGGGTCCCATAAAACTAGACTGGGCAATGAAAATGAAAAATGCTGTAAGAAATAATCTTGCATTTCTTCTCCGGGGAAACACCTAGATGACTGCTGTAGGGAATGGTCTGGGATATCTAATACAGAGCACAGTAGGTTTCCTATATTACAGAACAATAATGCAAGGCTAATGCTGGGGGATTTTTATCAGTAAGCTTGGCTGATGTAAACTAGACAGTTACAGCTGCAGCTCTGCTGAGCACTTGGGCTCTCTCTCAGATGAGGTCAAATTCAACTTTATTTTTCAAAGGCTTAGGATAAGAAAGAAAAGTTAGAGAAAAGCCAGAAAATAGCATGTACTCAACTTTACAGTTTTTACAACTAATAGCATTATCATGCTAATTTTGAGCTGCTGACTTCAGTGTTACCAGTTACAGGTACACCACCATCCTCCTGAAAAGTTGAACATTTCTAGTGTGCTCAGTTTTGCTGTGTTGGGGCTTTTCTGCTGGAATCACCATGAAGATGTGCTTTTAAATTCTGGAGTCTTAGTTGCAGCTGTTTTGAGATGTCTGTGACCCCGGCTGCCTGCCTCCTCCCTGCTGGAGTTTACTGTCCCCGGGCAGGGGTGACTGGGTGCATGTGTAGTTTCTCAGCTGTCGTGGTCCAGTCCGTGGTAGTATTTTTTTCCCACTGGGAGAGTGTGGGGAGAGTGGTGAATTGGCTCGTGATGTGGCTGCTGATTGTGTCTCCTGGCAGGGCACAGGCTCTGAGCAGAGCTGTGGGATGGCCAGGGTGAGATGTTAAGCATGAAGCACACAGGAGCAGCCAGAGCTTCTGATTTAAGCCCCAAAGCTTGCGTTTGTGGAAACTTGGTTGCTACTGGGTGGTTCCAGAGCAAACATATAACATATTAAATAAGCATTTTTTAATAGCATGCTCTAAAAAAGCCTCAAACGCTTTTAACTGTTATAGGCCTCCTCTTCAGTAAGTGTCATAGGGTTTTTTTCCTGTGTAATAGCCCAACTGCTGTTCTCTTGTCTTGTTCTGCAAAGGAGAATTTTTTCATACTAGAAAAAATTAGAAGTGCTACTACAGGTAATGTAAAGTATGGTATGTCCTTAACCTATAGGTTTTTGAACTTAGGGAATATATATATGTGATTGCAATTGTCTGAGTAATTCTGTTCACTGAAAAGATTGAGTGATAGATGGGGATTAAAATCAATAAATGCTAAATGCTGTATTTAAATTTTCTTAGGTATGTCTTGAGTCTGTTTTCAGAGAAGATAATAACTGAACAAATTGGAAATCTGCCTGAGCTTAATAGACCTTTCAGACGTCTGTTATTGTGTTGTGGATCATCCAGCAGGAAACTTAGTTTAACAGTTAGCTATTTAGGAAATACAACAGCAAATCTTTCAAAAAGATAATTGTGAAGAGATGCAAATCCTCCTAATTAAAAAAAAAATCCTATTTTTTTGCAAAGTTCATTTTTTTACTACTTACTAGTAGAAATGTTAGGAATTTATGTAAGCATAATTGGCTTATAAGACAGACTCATAAACAGAAAAAAAAAAGGTTTGAAGCCACAGGCATTTCCTGCCACCAGATAAATGTAGAAGGTGGCTGTTACACAAATCCTTCTGTGATCAATAGGAAAGGGACTTGGCTTTCTTTACACTTAAATAGTTTGGCTTTCATAAGCTGATGCTGCCTAGAACTGTGTGATCCAGATGGAATGTTGCTTCGGGTGGGGGCCTGCAGAAGTAACTTTGTCTTGAAGTCTTCCACTTCAGATGTAACTTTTGATTGGGTTTGTTTGTTTCCTTCATTTTTATCTTCATAAATGGTTCTCACTCGCCCAAGAAGTGAGAAGGTGGTGAACCTTAAAGCAGTTCAGTGTTTTTCCCAAGGATTTGTCTTCTTGGTAATTTGAAAAACAAAACTGATTCCTTGAACGAATACTGATAGTTTTATATATAACACTTGCATATTAATTATATAATACGATGTAATACTTTATTCACTGGTGATCATTTAATAAACGGAAATTAAATAAGTATCTCTAACTAGACCGTGTTTATATTGAATGTGTTTTTGGGAGCTGATTTTACTGAATGAAAAACTCAGGTTTTTGGTTTGTTTTTTTTTTTTTCAAAAACCCAAACCCTCAAAATTTCACAAACTATATTTGGCTTCTGAATTATATATTTACTAGGAATACAGAGTTGGAGGAATGGGTAGTTATTTGCCAACTCGACTTCAGAAGGTGATTTTTATTTCAGCCAGTGATGAAATATCAGTATTTCCAGAGAGGGGAAAAAAAGTTAATTCATAACAGCTTTGCATTTCATGCAATGTTCAGCCCTGCTCAGGAAAAGACTGTCTCTATCCAGATGGAATATGCAGTGCATGCACATGGAATTTGTTGGTGTGACCCAGGAGGGAAACACTTTGATCCTGGAGGCTGGAGCCCTGGGAAGAAGGGATGCTGGGAAGAAAAGGCTCAGCAGGAACTGATCACCCAGTTCATAATGTGCTTTTCTTCTCACTCTTGAGGGAGCAGGACACTGAATCACTTGGAGAACTGTCTGTGGGTTTTGTTCTGGCTTTGACGTTCAGGGTGTGTTGGGCACCCTGCAGAAGACAGTTTGTTCAGCCATTCCTCCCAGCAATTTGCTGGCTGCAACCTCTCATGAAATACCGAGATAAACCATTGCTGTGGTCACTGGTTAATGTGCACAGCCTCGTGTGCACCTGCTCGAGTGTGACTGCTCTGAGAGAGCTCCTGGGATCTGCTTCTTCCACTGAGCTGTTCTTCATGACAGAGCAGGCCCAGCATCCTCTGAACAGGGCAGTTCTTCAAATAGGTTTATAAAGTGCATTGTGGGTATAGTATTGGGGGTGTAGAAAATTCTTCTTTGTATGCTCCTGTGTATGTGGTGCTTTCTTAATGAACTGGTCACGTTTTCAGTGAAAAAGTTGAGATAATTCCAGCACAAGATGTAAGAGACTGGGAATGTGTTCTTGTCTAGCTCTGAGAGGTTGAAAAGTAACTCTGTTTAGAATAACGTTGATAAATACTCGATTTCAGAGAGTAGAAACAAGATAATATTTTTGAAAGCCACGTTATTGATGTAGGAAGTTGTTTTGAATCTTAAGATCTCAAAAGTTAGGAAAATCGAGAGCTGATACAGCTTGTGTTGAAATTCATTGTAATTACATTTTTTGGAAGGTAGCCTGTGTTTTCTTTACACTGTGTGTGCAGGTAATTAATTAACAATCAATTTCAGATGGCTTGAAGTTTAGCAGAAGTGTTTCACTAGGAAAGCACTTCAGTTAATTCCTAAATAAAATGTACTTTGAGAAATCCCCTTTTTTTCCTGTTATTTTTGCCTGTTTGCTCACTGTAGGAGGATCAGCTCCTCGAAGATCCTGATTTAACAGAATCTGGTCTATTTGCAGAGTGATTATCAGGCGAAGCCAATGCCTTCTTTAACAGACCAGCAGAAGTGATAAGCCCATCACGTTTGGGGTCTGGAAGTGCAAGCAAAGAACCTTTGAGCTTTTCTTCATTTTTTTCTTCTTTTGTAAAGTAAGACAATGTACGCACACTGAGTTAAATGACTGCTGTACAACATTCACTCTGAGTACTTCACTTCATTAGAAAAAACGCCAAACAAAGGAACTTGACACCCTTTAAAAATACATCTCATTTTCCTTTTGAAAACCAGAAAGTTCTTTTACCCCTATCCATTAAAGCTTGTTTTGCGGCTCCCAGTGTGTGTTTGCCCTGATGGTCAGACATTTCTGCCTGGCAGAATGGCCACACCGACTGGTTTGTTGAGCCGTGTCCAGACAGGTACGGCATTGCCTGAAAATTCTTGGAGCTGCTGTCTGATAATGTTCCATCATTTCTGCTGCTTTGTTCATGATAGCCTGCAGTGTAATAAATGCAGGTTCTAGCATGAAAATTGTCCGTCTAAGTTGTTTCATCCTGAAGATAGCAGACCTGTCTTCCTGCCCTTCACTGATTTAGTTCTGCCCAGTCGTTCTCTGACTGGTTTTGGGAGCTGCAGTTCTCTCTGTTCCCAACCATTTGGTCTATATAGGCTGTGATGAGGGGTTGGTACTTGGAAAACCATTTTGTCAGAGCTGATGACAGTGGCTAATCAATGATTCATAAACAATTACTTCAAAGTAGTATTTAGTCTCCTCCCCATGCAGGGCACGGTAGAACAAAGGGTGAGTGTGCAGTCATCTCTGTTCTCACCTTCAGGCTGCCCGTGCAGGGTCCACTTTGCCCTGGTGGCCATTGGTGGCCACTCAGCACGGTCTGGCTGTCAGCCTGAGGGCTGCAAAAGTCCTCCAAACACTTGTACACTTCAGGACAGCATCTTTAAAGTTTATGTTCTCTCTCACCTTTTAGTTCTGCTAAATATCCCCGTGTCCCCACCCAAATCCCAATTAATTAAGTAAAGTGAGGGGCAGATCTGCAGTACTGCGCCGTCTTTTCGTACATGCTAACAGAGCATCAGATGCTCTATTTATTCATTCTCTATTATTCAGTTTGTGTTGGTTGGTCCCTTGTTTTTTTAAGCTGTGTGCCCAGGCATGCTAAAAAATACAGACAGCTCCTTAACACAGACACCCAGTATCAAGTATTTAAAGTTACTGCTTTCTGCCAGTTTTCCCATTCTAAAATTGTGTTTGGCATAGTAAATCCATGCAGAAAAGTGAGGTGTAAACCTGCTCCTTAGAGATGTAACAGGAGGTCATGAAAATCAGTTGTCTGGTCCTAGTGCTGTAAATGGGAAACTCTACAAAAAGCTGAGGCTCTTCAGAAGGACCTGGGAAGTGTACTTAGGTAAAATCAGGCCTTCCTTCAGAACCTGAAATAAATAAAGGCCATGCAGCAGGTGGAAGCAGCCTCTGAAGTACAGATGCCTTGGGTAGAACAGGTACAGAGACAAGGCAACAGATGGACCTGAAAATAATTGCAAATAACTACCTTTGCTTAGAGTTAAATTCTCAGTGAATCAAGCTGATTTAGCTGTGAGACAGGAGTGGGCAGATAACTACTGGTAGCTGGCCCGAGGTCACTGAACACTTTCTTAAAGGGATTGTGTACTGCAGTTATTTTCAGGCTTTTCCAATTTAGAAACCCCTTCAGAACAAATTTGTCTCAGATCTGCTGCTCCTTCATGGTTACTAGGAGCTGACTGGTCTAATGGACTGAAGAATTGAGGTACAGATGAGAGACGAGACAGTCCTGTGCATCTCATGCAAATGACAGAAAAAGGAATGGACTGTATTTCTTCTTGCTTTTAGCTTTGGAGAATTGAGGAGCAGCAAGCAGGTTCAGTAAGGCTGAGGTAAGCTGTTCTAACCCTTTCGGGTTGTGGTTCTGTGTCAAATCCATTGTGTTAGGGCAACAGCTTCAGTTTTTACCACTGAGTAGGATGTGCTTCCAGAAATAATGGTAATAAAAGTGCTAATATTTGCTTTATGAAAGAGGGGTGTTCATATGTATCCTTCCTAGGAGTTTTACTCTGGGTAGTTCTGTACAGAGAATCAAAATCAATTGTAAACATGTAAGCAAAAGCTATGTAAATACAACATGCACAATATATGTGTTGCCTGCTTAAATTAATAATGAGGCGAACAAGTTCAGTTATCTTAAATTTAGGGACGCTGTTTGTTTTTCATCTATGGAAAGCACTAGTGAAGTACTGAATGTTGCCATAAATACAGGTTATATTTGGGGAAAACTCATTTATTAAAGATAGCTGAATTGTATTTATGATTAGTTTTCTGTGTCTCAGTGATCCATATCTTGCAGGAGACCTAGTCAGTATTTTGTTTTCATCCTGTCATAGCAGATGTGTTGGTAGAGATTTGTTAAGGGATATGATTATAAAGCATCTGCTTCCTCGTCTGGTAAAAACTGAGAATTACTTTCTTTTCAAGGTTTTGTACTTGTGTGATTCAGAGCAATCCCCTGTCAGCAGGCTTTGATGTGGAAGGGCTGCTTCATACCATGAGTGAGTGTGAAGCAGTACCAGAAAGGCAGGTGGGAAAAGATGAGTATCATAGCAATTCATACAACAGAATTCTTCCTGTAGGAAAAGTAAACTCCTTCACATCATGACTGAATTGTACGAGGTCTTGCAGTGCCTTTTTACCAGTGTTTGCATAAAGCCTTGTTGCTCCATCCCTGGAGAGTTCCATCATGATTAGTGATGTGCAATCACATCTTTGAGGAAGAGAATTAATGCTGTTCTATCACAGCTAGAAAGAGCTATGCAGTGAAGCAGTCAAATGTTGCAGAAAGATGGTTGCTTTTAAGTGATAGCAGGGTATGTTTAAAGAAACTTTCTGTGCTAAGAGAAAATGTTTTGTGGCAGAAATAATTGACTTTCTTCTGGTTTGATTAGGGTTCATTCCACTTCTTAGCAACTTAATGTAGCGGCTTAAGTGAGAGGCTGTGCCTGTGACAGGAAGCATTGCACAGCTGACAGCAAACCCTCCCTTGAAGGAGAGCCAGCCATGAACCCAGAGCTGCCCTCTGATGGGCCCACCTCTCATTAGCCAGCCCCAATTACTGCTCTGTAGCATGGTGCGAGGGATCTGAGCAAGTGACGCAGTTCCTGGTGGGCAGGAGGAGTTGGAAGGCTCTCTTAGGTGGTGGTAGTTCATAACAAAATCGCTTTATTTGTTGTTGGAAAGCTCTGCAGGGTTTGGGAGTTGACTGAAACTGTTTTCCAGCTTTGCCCTTCTTCGTTAGGGAGCGAGCACATGGTTGTGGTGATTGTAGTTCTTCAGCTGTGTCTGTTGGTGTTGAAGATGAAAGGCAGCTGAAAGAAAGAAAATACTACTTGAAATGCAGGTTTGATTTCTTCCCCTCCATTCCGAAATCTCAGGGTTGTGTGAACCTGTTCTCCTCCCAGGTGGCTGAGTGGTCTTCTGCATCATGTCTGGGTGGAAAATTAAGGCACTGTACTAATAACTGAGTGCTCACAAGGCTTTGGGTACTCTGCAAATCAAAGGAGAAGAGCCTGAAGAAAGTTTAACACTTCTAGAGTGGCCAGAGTGGTAACTTGCAAAGGGGATGTTGAAATATTGTCATTAGTGGTGGTGTATGATGCAGAGGTGCTTACTTTTATAAATTAGTGTGTGAGGGCTCAGCCTGCAGGTTTTGAGCGCCAGTGGTTGTTATTGTGTGACACCCAGCAGAGCCATTGTCCTCTCTTCAGGTTTGATTTTCAGATGCGTCATTTAGTAAACATAATAATATGAATCCTTTTATTTCCTACACCTAAAAAGGGTATGAATGTATGAATTACTTTTTTTAGGAAAATTACTGAAGTTTGGATTGCTGTCTTGATACTCTAAACCTGCAATAAGTGGCAATGTCAAGGGTTCCCACCCCACCTCCTCCTGGGGAGATGTCCAGTGGACCTGTGGCTGAAAGCTGGTGTTACACACAGGTAATCTACGTAAATTCCAATGGATTTATTTTCTATTGTCATAATAATTGTTAAAAAAACCAAATAAACTAAAGTTGTTGACATATTGAAAAATTAGAGCTTACAGTCTAAGTAGCTCTCATAGTTAATGCTTCATATGTAAATTTTCTTAACACTTTCTGATCTTTCATTCAGGTTAAAGTAGTAAAATTTTCATACATGTGGACCATTAATAACTTCAGTTTTTGCCGAGAAGAAATGGGTGAAGTTTTAAAGAGTTCTACATTTTCATCAGGGCCAAATGACAAAATGAAGTGGTAAGATTTTTATTTTGAGCAAGTGCTTTGCTTTTGTTGTGGGTTTTTTTACTCACAAAAATTGTAAAGTTAAATTACAAATAGATATTAAAACTTGGATACTTCTTGGAGTTTTACTGTAGGTATGGATTGGTTTTAATTTCAAAGTGTCAGCAACCACAAGGAAAATATTTATTTCAGTAGCATTTATCCTTGTGTCTTGTTAAAATATTTCTGAATTTATTCTGGGTACCATTTAAAAATTACTATTTCTCCATTTTTTTTTCAGGTGCCTGAGAGTGAATCCAAAGGGATTAGATGATGAAAGCAAAGACTACTTGTCATTGTATTTGCTTTTAGTCAGTTGTCCAAAAAGTGAAGTCAGAGCAAAATTTAAATTTTCCCTGCTGAATGCTAAAAGAGAAGAAACAAAAGCAATGGGTAAGGGAATATTAATGTGGTTTTGTAAGAACATCCTGAAGAACATCAGCAATGCAATTTTTTTCAGTTGAGAGCAGAATTTAATATTGAGATAAACTTTAAAAATACCTTTCGTTAATTTCCTTTTAGAAACTTAATTATAAAATCCTGTTCATGTTTCACACATTTCTGATCACTGAGCTATGTTAATTCTGTCCTGAGCAGTATAAATTACAGCACATTGCCAACTGCTGTCACTCCAGGTCCTTGTCACTTCGTTTTTCCAGCAGATTATTCTTGTTTTCTGTTAGTAGAGGTGTAGCTGCTTGTTTGTAGCTACAGTGGAAGTGTTTGATTGCCGTGGTTAATTGGGATAAGCATACATGGCTGGTTTTTTTTTTTAGACATCCTTCACAATGTTTTGGTCTATTTCAGCTGATTTACACTGTAATCAGTTTAAAAACATGAGCCATCTACCCAGGGAATTGGAAGACTTTGAAATAACTTGTGATTTGATGTAATTGTAGTGTTGATATAAAAAATGTATGGAAGGCTCTTAGTTACAAACTTGCGAGCACAACCTTCATTGGAAATGCTTTTAGGGTAGGCTGGGATTCTTGTGAAAATGAATAATTTAATGCTGATCTGCACTGAATTTGTGCTGCTCCAAGTCCTGAAGAATATCTCTTTATTTTTCTTCCCTTCTATCCCAGGACTTTAGAGATGTTTCAGGTCCTGTTTTGTTTCAAGATCTTAATTTCTTACAAAAAGTCTATAGTTCTGCAGTGTTTATACCCAAAGTTTGTGCTATTTCTCCTTAAGTAACTAGACCCACTTGTAATCTCTAGATTAAATCCACAGCACTGAGTTCAAATGTAAAAACTAAATTATTGGACTCTGTAGAAGGATGGTAAATGTATATGTTTCACATGTACGTTTCACTCTGCTAATCCTCTTATACTGATGGAGATGGTTTCTTCAGTCCCTGCAAGATTCCTCTTTCTGGTGCTAGTGTGAGCAAAGCTGTACTTGTACACATCTGGTGAATCTTTGTACACAGTTGCTGAATCTTCTGCCTTGACAGAGGCTTCCAGTCCGGGAGTGGATTGGTCTTTGTAATCAAGTGTAAAACTCCATGCATCAAAAACTGTTTGGAGATAGTCATAGAATGAGAGGATTGTAGGGGATGCACAGCACCTCTGGAGGATGGCTGGCCCCAAAGCCCTGCTCAGAGCAGGGTCAGCTGGAGCAGTTTGCTTGGAACCTGTTGTGCTTGGAGATCTCCAAGGATGGAGAGTCCACAGCTTATCTGGGCAATCTGCTTTGGTGTTTAGCCAAGTGCTGCTGGTCCCTTTTTGCCTTAGCGGTTCATTCTGGATTCTTGTTCACCTGTTGTCCCCCAGGAGCCCAATCTCCAGTGACCTGTTTGTTCCTGACCAGTAGGTCTGTACCCAACACCCAAATCCTGACCCATCAGCTCTCTGCTGGTTCATCATCCTCTGCAGTGCTAAAAATCCTATGAGTAGGTGTGTCTTCAGCTTCTGCCATAGTAGCTGTGCTGTGTTTGGCACCACAGGAGTTATAAATATCTTCTCACTTTGGGAAATTACCAACAGAAGTCTTATTTCTTGGACTCTCCAGCCATTTGCCATCTGCTTCTGTGGATGCTGTGTATTTACTGAGACAGGAAAATGATGCCCCACTTCCAATGTCCCTTGTAAATAGATAATTCATGCATAGGCTGCTGCTTCAAGGGATGAAGCTGTGTATGAAACAGATAGCAAACTAACATTTTAACTTCATTAGAAGAAAAATACATTTGTGCTTTTATGCTACTATATTTTTCTTCTTTTGTATACTCGGTTTTGGGGGTTAACACTGATTGTTGCTGCTAAGAGTAAAATCTAAGCCTGCAAGATAAAGAAGTGGGCTGAATCTAGAGAAGAAATTTTTGAACCCTTTTGGGAACGTGATTTTCTGATTTATTTTTATTTAATTCAATTTAATGAGGTTAAAAGTTGTTGAAAGTGTGAAAACACTAATCCAGATGCCAAAAAATCCAAACGATACCTTTTTTTAAATGTAATTTTTCTTCTTCGGTATACAGATTTTGAAATGGGAACAGTGTTGTGTATTCTGTTGCCCTCCAAGCCCACACTGCACTTCAATAAGTGCATTTTCCTCTGCTTCTGTGCTCTGCATGGACAAGGGGTTGTTGATACAGGAGTATGATGAGGTGACTGGGATGGACACCTCGCACCTCCTGCAGTGTCAGCTCCTGGGTGGCTCTTCCTTGTATTCTCAAAATACAGTGAAAATCTCTACAGGATATTTGGCTTGATAGAATCCTGGTGGAAACCTGTTGTGAACATCATTTTTCCAGCTCTTGGTGGCGAGGACAGCGTGTGACACGTGTGTTTTCGGTGGTACGTGGTCAAGTGTGTTCCAGTGGTGCTGCCAAGTTCAATAGTGCAGGGAAGTCTGGCTTTGCTGATGGCTTTATTTTGGAGCTTGTAGAAGGAATGATATTTTAACAGATTCTGTCATGAAAAACACTGTTTTTACTGCAAACTTCTGACTTAAACTTCTAAATTGCTCTCTGGAAGGCTAAAGCATCTCTGCATATAGCAAAGGAGATGTCGACGTGTTTCTTGCCCAGCTTTTTTGGAATGAAAGAAAAGTTCTTTCTGAAAGAATTCTTCATGAGATCCCTCCCCACTTCCCCCTCTGGTCTTATTTCAGTATTTTTTCTGTCTTAATTTTGAACAATCGTCCTAAATATAATTCCAAATGTGCTTTATTCTACTTATATTCTCAAAGCCAGTCCCAAATAATGTCTTTTCCATATTTTAGTTCCATGTTAAAGTATATGGTGATCTTTCCTGTGGATTCATTTGGGGAACAAGTGGCCACTTTTCAGTGAACCAGCCGTGTAAAATGTGTGATCTGATTGAATTTATGTGAGTTTGAACTGTGGGAATTCTTTTTTGGCTTGAACATTAGAACTGGAAAAAGAAAATAGTTGTGGGGTCACAGAAAATCTGATCAATTAAAAAAAAAAATTCTCATAACTAGGGCTAAAAGGTACATATAAATAATATCTTTTTATGACCAAAACATAAATAACTACTTGAAGGCTTTTATTCCTGTTTTGCTATATTAATACTTTTACTGTATTTCAAACTAATTTCAACCTGTGAAACAAGATTTTCCATTTCAGGAAGAAGTCAAACCAGATTGTTATGACAACTGCAGAGCGTTGTCAGCATGGGTTTGTGGTGACAAATTCATTGTAATGGTGCTTCCCTGTGAACAATTCCTGTTTTGACACATTGGCATTCTTAAACACTCACTGAAAATCTCCTTGTGCTGGATGGTGCCTGAGAGATCTGAGGAGATGATATGGTTTGAATTGCAAATTGTGCTCCACTTAAGTTCTATCAAGTGTGTTATAATAACACTATGACAATATTAAAAAGGTTTTAATCGGTTCTGTGTTTTCTGGAAACATGACATGTGATTCAAATGTGTGAAATTGATTCATCTTTTTTATTAACACTTAGCCTTGATGTGGAATTAGGTGTTATTTGTTAATATTTTCCTTTAACTTACTGTATTTGTACATAATTTTTTATCAGAAAGCCAAAGAGCATATCGATTTGTGCAAGGCAAGGACTGGGGGTTTAAGAAGTTTATCCGAAGAGATTTTTTACTAGATGAAGCTAATGGTCTTCTACCAGATGACAAGCTTACATTATTTTGTGAGGTGGGTATTAACTTTTAAGTAATAAACTTTTCAATAAAATGTTTTCTGCTCTAATAAGTAGAGATTTATGTTGATTTAAACCATAACATACTCTAAATTGTCTTCTGAAATCTGTAAGCTTGGTAAAATATACATTGCTTTGTCTGCATTGCATTTTGTTCTGTTTTTTGATACTTGTACACTGAATGTTGAATTGATGACATTGAACTGCTGGACTTCTTGAATCTGCCACGGCTCCATCAGGATCAACTGTAGAATTATTTATGTCAAAGGTGGCTCGTGTGTACTGTCTACAGAAATGCTGTTTTACTGAGGTCACTTTTATTTAAAGAAGTTGTATTTGGAATTAGAGGATTGTTTTTCACTGGATAAGCAGAAGGAAATGTTCCCATACTGGTTCATGTTGTAAAAGAAACTAATTGTCAGAATCTATATTCCTGTAATATCCTAATTGACGACTTTAACCAATGAACAGGTCCTTGCAGTAAATTTATTTTTGTACTAATTGTTAGATTTTGTTCTCTGATTAAATGCAAGTCTTGTAGAAGGTGTGCTTGATACTGAAAATTAATATTGAGAGCTGTGGTATAAATTTAACTTCACGGTGTATTGTGGGACATTTCTTCTATAATATCATTTATGTTCATAACCTAAATTTTCATATTAAATTTCAGTAAAAAGCTTACTCAGTGTTAAAAATGGAAACTAGAGAAAGTAAGTGGAGTGTATGTTGAATATACATTGGCTAGTTATCTGGGCTGCCATAAAGTGATTAGTGACTTAGGAGGATGATAGATGCTCTAACTGCTAATAAGTTTGCTTTGATCTTTGTATTTACAGGAAATGTGTAAAATTGTCTTGGCAAGATTACAATTTAATTATATGTCATTATGCTGGGTAGGAAGAATAATTGAAATGTGGCCCTTGAGACTAGATATTGCAAATATAGTGCATCTTATTTTCACTTAGACAAGTTAAATTAGCTGCATGATAAATTTGTTATGAATACAATTATTTGGGTGATAAAAGCAGATATAACAAGTGTTTTGTGGTTCTGTAAAGATACTATTGAGTATTTTCTCTTCTTAAGTTGTCCTCTTAATGAACACTTTGATGTAAATGAGCAGTTCTTAAAAGTAGCATTTGGTTTTGGAATAGATCACTCTCTAATTTTAAAGATTAAGTTTGTTTAAAAAAAATAAATCTAAGAAATACTGAATTTTCCACAGAGAAATACTTCTATTTAAATTCTGATGCTAATCACTGAATTTAGCTGTGTTTCCCTACAAAACTTCTTGGATGTTCTAATGTGAGTGGCTTTTGTAGAGCGTTGGACCTACTCTGAGAGTATATGTGCAAGGAAGTAAAAGATTTAGCTGTTCACAGCGAGCATGTTAAAATAACTTCTGGCTTGTTTCAGGGTGAAGGGAAAAATTGGAAATCCAAATATTTTAAGAATTTCTTTTTGAATGTGTGATACCAACTTTTCAGCTGTCCTTAGAAATGACAGGTGTTGTTTGAAGGACGTGTTTCTATTGACAAGCCTGAAGTTTTTGTCCTTTTAAAACTTAAGTTTTAATTTGTGTGACTTACCACTTCTTAAAACTATATTGCACTTGGCCTGATAGAACTTGTCAGATGTGGCAGGTATTTAGTGAAGGTCAGTGATTACCGACTCTGTTGGTTGCCCTTCTCCCGGTTGGATTGCAGGAAGATTATTCGGTCGTCTTTGGCAGCAAAGATACTCATTTTGTGTTGCCAAAGGTTCTTAAGATCAGGTGGATATGCCTTTGGAATGGAACCTGAAGGGTTGTTAACTTTAATACGTTGTAAAGTCTGGTGCTGCCCCAAAGAAGTGACCTAGTGATTAATCTATTAATTGATCTTTAGGCAAACGATCTCTGTTTTACTCAATTCTCCCTTTCCATGTAATCTGAAAATACTGAAGCCTTGCAAATACTCCGTTTGCCAATGGAATGGTGTATCCTCTGCTTTCACAGGTTTCTTAGCTGGTTTGGTAGTCTAAGGAATCACTTATATCACCCTTACTATTAGATCATCACAAATTCAAAACCAAGAAAATTACAGATGTTAACCTTGTTAAGTGTCGTTACACAGAACTTGTCTAAGTTGACAAGTTTTCAATACTCACATCGGATTAATTTGATTGGATTTCAGCTTAATTTAAATAAATTACAAATAATAAGAGGATGCACTTGGTTTTAGGCATGCCATCTAGACAAGTGAGGTATGAAATATCAGACCCCTCTAAGCCTCTGTATTTAGAATCTTTAAAAGACAATAATGCCAGGCCACTTGAGTGGGGGAGGCTTGAATTAAAACTTTGCTTCGGTTATATCTTAAAAAGATGACCCGTAGCAAATTGTTGTGTTGCACAGCTATCAATACATATTAGAAACCATTCTAAAATAGAAGTTTGGAAGGTCAGAGGTCAGTTTAAGTACACATAAGGAGTGTGTAGATGATTTTCCCTAGGCACTGTCTGTAGCTAACAAGAGGATGCTGTGTGGACAACTGGGATCATGAGCTTTGAGGCAAGGCTCTGGAAAAGCAGAACTCTCCTCTGGCAGCAGAAGATGAGCTTGGCTAAGCTAAAACTTCCTTTGTGTGTATATATAGCTCCTGAAATCACTGTGTGTATGAAAACTGAAATAGCTCTATAGATTTTTTCGTATGTTATAAATACGGAGTTTTATGTGAAAGGGAAATTTTGCTGTGCTTTGGGTTTCTTCTTTTTTTTTTTCTTATTTTTTTAAGGTGGAAGAATATAAAGGAATTTCTTGTATTCACAAGGGGGTATGAGATGATACAGGGAATTAGGCAATGATTCGAATCCCAAAGCTGCTGTCATAATTGGATCATCCTTCTCCTCTGCTGGTCTGGAGTTTGGTTTGCAGTGCTCCAACTTTCTCTGAAGTTTAGCTGTGCTGTTTTTGCTGTATGCCAGATTTATTCCAGATGCTTTGCCTTTGGAAATCAGCCCTGATCCTAACAGTATCAGCAATTTCTGTTAACATACAATCCTCATTTTCTGTATTTGGGAGATGGAGTGATCAAGGTCTTGCAGTACGGTTCTTTACAAAGGTTTTATTCTCAGCTCTGTGCTCTCAGACAAGAGAAGCAAAACCTGCTTAGCTCTTCTGTTTTCCCAACACTCTGATTAAACGGACTTAGTATATAAAGATAACCAAAAAAGCAGCAAGGAGTGCTGCTGTCCTGTTTACTTCCTATATGAAAGACTTAAACCTGGGGATCAATGGCAGAATATTCTCTTCAAATGCACATATTTCAGTTTTCTTAAGTAGTTCTGTGCGGAAGTTAATGTCCTGTGAGCATGCATTTGATTATTGACGTTACCTACTACATCTTGTACTTTGAAAATAATGGCTTTTAATCTTGTTTGGAAAACTATTCCTTGTGATTCTTGCCTCATCTGGATTAAGTGAAATGAAATAATGGAGCTGTTACTTGCACTTAGTTTGCATTATCACGCTGCAGGTTATGTATAGACTTACTGTCAGTTCAGTAAGGGATATCTCACTATTAAAAATTTCTATGGCTTATTATGTATGAAACTTTTCTGTGACCGTGTGATCCTGATGATCTGTACAGAATTTTATATTGTGTATATTTTACTCAGATGTGTGAAGTACTGAACTGTTAATTTAACTCTGAAATAGCACATTTTTTTTGTTCCCATTGGTGTTCCAAGAATTGTTTCTGTCCTTGACTTATTTATTTTGGCATTTCTGTCAGGTGGCATGTGGCATTGTGCTCTTTCTTTCTGTTTTGGTTGGATAAGTACACAATATTAGAGTCTTTAAGTAAAGCCCTATTTGTTTAATGTTATTGAAAAGTGAACTGTAAAGCATTGGTTTATAGTCCTGGCCTAATGCCAGAAACTTCACTGTTCTTTGTTTTGCTTTGGAATTGTTGCAATTCTAGCAATAGGTACTGTGATTTAATTATTGTTGGCATTCAGTTATGAAGGAGTTGTCTTGCTGTGATTTTCTGTTAGGTAAGCGTGGTCCAAGACTCAGTAAATATATCAGGACAGTCTAATACAAACACTTTGAAGGTACCTGAATGTCGACTAGCAGAAGATTTAGGGAATCTCTGGGAAACAACAAGATTTACAGATTGCAGTTTTTATGTAGGAGGACAAGAATTCAAAGCTCATAAATCTGTCCTTGCAGGTACTTTCTACTTTTGTATTGCTATTATTTTGTAATTTAAATAGCTATAAGTTTAAAATTTGATTATATTTAATATTTACTTTTCTTGATACAGCACGATCTCCAGTTTTTAATGCAATGTTTGAACATGAAATGGAGGAAAGCAAAAAGGTAAGCTTTACTGAAAATGTTACGTGTAAATATTTGTACCTTGTGAAAAAGGAAACATTGTAGAAAATGTGAGGTAGTGCAGATTGAGGAGGATGAGGATTCTCAGGGGGGACAACTCCTGAACTCTCCCGGTGGGTTCTGAGGGAATGTGTGTAGGAAGAGTGGAGAGGTGCTGGAGGGTTTGGGTTTTTTTCAGGTACTTGTATCTGCCCTAGATAATGTTTTTAAACATTAGCTACTGGTGTAATTGACCTGCTGATCTCTGCCCCCTTTTGCCTCAGTTTGTATCTTCACATCAGCTGATTGACCTGACTACGGTTTTGCTGTAGACTATTGAGGAGTTTTTTATGGTAGCCAAGAAACAAGAGATGAATTATGAGAGGAATTAAGCCTTGAGGCAGTGGAACACTTCTTTTCATTCACAGCTTCTGCAGGCACTTGACCTGTGTGAGTGTTTTGGATGGGTGGTTACTTAATCAGCAGAGTGCTGCTTCTGCTTTTATGCACTTGATGTCTCCCACATCGAGGAGCTATTTGTGTCTTTCATGAAGAAGAATTATCAGAAATGGGTTGGTTATAGGTAGAATGCATGAAAAGGTGAGGAACTGATCACCTCACTAAAGGGTTGTGATAGATGATCACCATTTGCTCTTGAAAGCTGCAAGATGCCACTTGTGTGCACAAATCCATCAGGTGAATGTGGTGCTGGGGTACAGCTCAGGGTCACAAATGGGGCACTTTCCTTCCCAGCACCTCTCCAGTTTGGAAACTTTCACAGCTGGAATTGGAATATTGGGGTCATTTTACTGAGATTCTTGGACTGAGAGAAATCCAGACATGCCACAGATTAAGAAATGTGCCATGTCAGGCCTTTGCCTTGGTGTTAGCAGTGAATCTCCAGCATAGCCCCACTCCTAAATACTGATTGGAAACCACAACATCTCCTGTGCCTGGGATTTTTATACTCCATTCAAAAGTTTGCTGCTTGCTTCTACATCTTTGACATCATTTCCTACTTCATTAGCTGCTTATAGGGGATACTGTTATAGGATTGGTCAAGCGTGCAGTGCCACTGTTGTATTAGGGCAATCTTCAGCTGGGTGATGTCAGTTCAGTGTGCTGCTTTGTTTGCTTTTTGGATTCTCAGAACAAAACCTGGGCTGTGTTGACTCAGTTTAAGTCGAGCCAAGAATGGCTCAATTTGTTCTGTCTGCTGCTCTGACTTCTGATATTCCAAACACATTGGTGTTGGGTTGGAAACTCAGAAGCGTTTTAAAATATTCCTGAAACTGTCTTGATTTTTATGTACAGTCTGTGTAGTAGATTTCAGAATTATGCATTTCTAGGAAAAAAAATGCAATTCTTTATTGCTGAAGCCTTTCCAACTGATTTCTGCCTAACTTTTAAGAGCTTTTTTGGTTGCTTTCTGCTTAACATTTTACTTTAAATTTGTAAGGATTTTGTATGATGGATGGTGAATGAAAACTTGTAGCGTACGTGCAGGTGTTATTTGATATTCACTTTAAAATTGTAACTAAATTCCAAAGACTTTTATTGATTCTTCTTCTTTACCAGAATCGTGTAGAAATAAATGATGTAGACCCTGAAGTTTTTAAAGAAATGATGAGATTCATTTACACAGGAAAAGCACCAAACCTTGAAAAAATGGCTGACAATTTGTTGGCAGCTGCAGACAAAGTAAGTAATTGACTCTGAAGTTGCTAAACCTGCTGTTTGCTTGTGGAATGTTAATCTAAACTAAAAAAACCCCAAACTTATTTTCAGATTTTTTGATATATATTTTGCTTTTTTAAAACATGAGAAGCAAATCTCCTCAGAAATGAAGAAAGATGGGAAAGAATAGACTTTTTTTAGCAGTCGAAGGCTGATCAATCTTCTTTAAGCAGAAGTGTTTCAGATATTTATTTAGTGTCAATTTTTTTTAGAAATTGGAGACCATTAATATGATTTGGAAAGTTGGGTTTTGAATAAAATGTGTACTAGATCTTTGTATTCTTCAAGGGGATTTATTCAAGTTCTTGAATTTACTGTGCTTCCCTAAAGTATTGCTACTTTAGAACTTTCGTCTTTTAGTATTCCCTACAAACGTAATAGTTCTAATCTTTCATCTCTTCTGTGTTGGGATCTTGTCTACTCTTAAAATTGTTGCTCTGTGAAACACTTCTTGTACTGTGATTTTTGAGATGAAGGGTTTTACAGCAACTCAATAATTAAGGTTATTTTTTTAATGCTGGCATTGATTTAGGGCATGATTGATAAATGTAGAGACTATTATAAGGTACAATAATATGATTGTCTGCAATACCAGAAAATAAAAATGAAACCTGTTCAGACTTTAAAAAAAAAAAAAAAAAAAGCGCAGTTTATTAATTCAACATATGGCACGGGAATACTGTCATTTTACATCAAATTTCTTGTCGGCTGTATCAAAGGTATGAGGGAAATGAAGGGAAATTAAGAAATTCAGAGATGGGTTGGGGCTAAACTTATAACAGCCTTGTTTTAAACAATGTAGTTTGATGAAATTCCCTTGTGTAATTTCTTGTCCCTCACTTAGAGATGTGAACGTGTTCAGTGTTTGGTTCCCTGCTCCTCCTTCCTTTCCAAGCAGAAAGGAAATGAAAACTTCTGAACGCGTTATTTTAATAAAAATTCTGTCAGCAGTCTTTTA
This sequence comes from Origma solitaria, assembly GCA_013397895.1. Lineage (NCBI taxonomy): Eukaryota > Metazoa > Chordata > Aves > Passeriformes > Acanthizidae > Origma > Origma solitaria. Next base: position 2,666,685 of record VZRL01005185.1, read on the forward strand.
TTAGTGTGTGTCAAGCCTAATGCCTGTGTTAAATTTGAGAACTCTTCAGTGCAGCACATTGTGCTTTGCATTATCCTTTGGGAAGTGGTTTGATGTTAAACTTGGGAGGCACCAAGCCTGACTGGAACTGTCTTAAGAACTGTAGAGATGAGGATTGAAGGAACGAGTTTGAGGAATGATTAGTGCAGTTTTTCTCTCTCTCCAGTATGCACTGGAACGGCTGAAGGTGATGTGTGAGGAAGCACTCTGTAGTAACCTCTCGGTAGAAAATGTTGCTGACATTCTTATCCTCGCAGATTTGCACAGCGCTGAGCAGCTCAAAGCACAAGCAATAGACTTTATTAACAGGCAAGTAATACTTCTGAGACTCTAAATACATTTGTGTTCATGCTTGGTGTACCTTTTCAATAGTGGCATAATTTTCTTTTGCAGGTGCAGTGTTCTTAGACAACTTGGGTGTAAAGATGGGAAAAACTGGAATAGCAAGTAAGTTTCCCTGCCTCACGATGTTCTGTTCAAACACTGCTAAGTAGACTGCAGATCTTAAGAACTGTTGCTTCATTTCCACACTACTGAGGCCTGTCACTGACTGTAAGTAAAGCAGGATTCAGCAGATGCTACCCCAGTTATGATTGTGACTCCCCCTTTAAATGATAGGGAATGTTAACTGCCCTCCAGTGTGAGATCCTAACAATAGCTGGTTTTCATTCCCTCTCCCAGGGGCATGGTGCTGTGAGATGGTGGAAACAGCCTTAATAGAGAAAACCATTCTCTCGAGTGCCCTGGTTTGTGCCTGGAGGAGTGATAACCCCAGCGTGGGTTGCTTGGGTCAGTCTGAGCCTGCAGGATTTCCACAGAAAGGAGGGCAGTTGCTCTCTTTGCCTTCGGGGACATGTTTGTACACCTTTCCACATGCCAGCACAAGTGCTCTGGAGGCCACACAACTCGTCGGGCAGGTCCCTCTGACTCTGAGGGCTCCTGCCTACACTGGAAATAGGTTCAGGCTGTGTGGCTCAGGCTCTGGCACTGATTGCAGCAGCTCCAGTGAATCACAGAGTGGAAGGCAACCAGTTTCAGAAGAGCTGGTGGTAGGCTCAAACAGTATAAGGGCAGTGGAGCACTTATTTCTTACTGTCAGAATCTCCAGAAAACTTAAGGACAGTGTTGTACCACTTAGATTAAATTATTATTTCTGCTTTAAATAAAAAAGTCTTCAGAGATGCTCATGATTGAGCATGATGTGGAAAAGAAGTGGGTGGTGAAAGGTAAATAGTAAAATACCAGTAATAAAGATAAGTCAGAGTCATAACTATGTAACTACTTTATGTATGTCTTCTCAAGTGATTTGGAAGTTCCTGAGCCGACTTCTGTCTTGAGTGTTTGCTGGTTAACATGCTGGTCATCTTTGCTTCAGCTGAAAAACCTGCAGTAACTCAGGGAAATAATATGAGAGGGTCTGGCTTCATTTACTGACTCTGGGCACCAGGGAGTCTGAACTTTGGTATTGTTTCTCAAGGCCCTTAGCTTTACTGACTTGCAGCAGCAGATTAAAGGCTTGCATTAGAAATCTGCCAAAGGTGTTTTAGAGATCGTGTGGTGTAGACGTCAGCTGGCAGCTTTATGCTTGAAACATTCCTGAAACAGCGTGAGAGGGCTCACAAAAGGCTTTTGAAAATGCAGAACAATGAAAATTTGGGATTGATACATAAGATACTAGTTCCAAATTACAGATTTATCCTGTGTCAGTGTGGCATGCATCCCAACCAATGAAATAATTCTTCATGTGTAAAGTGAATTTTTTGCTGTTTCTTCTATATTACTTCATCAAAAAGTAAATACATACATTGAGTAAATACATAGTGTTTAATCTCCTGGGTGTCAGTGTGATACTTACTGAAATCTGTTGTTGCTTTTTGTTAGTTAAAAATCAACAGTGGCCACTGAAAGCCATTTTGAATGTGGTCCCTCATCTGCACTGAAAAAAGAGTGAATATTCTCAGTATGTTCCACTGGTACTGAGAGTGCAGGCTCCCAGTGCAGGGGTCTGGAGCCAGCCAGCTAATCTGCCTTCATGGCTCTTTCTAGGAGATGAACTGCATCATTTCTGCTGCAGTTTCAGCTGATTCATCTTGTCATCCTTCTCTCTCCCCAAACTGAGCATACCCTTTTATATAATGAGATTATCATGTCTTCCCTTGCTTTTTGTCTTTGCACTAGACCTCATTTTCCTCCAGTTTTCCTCTTTATTTTACTGTTTTTCCTCAGCAATTTCAAGGTGGTTATTCTGACACATTTCTCTAGCTGAGGTCTTGCTAGTACTGAGTAGAGCATAACAAGTACCTTTTGTGCCACATCTGGTTATATTTATGTACCCCAATTGCAAATTGCTGCTTCTCTCTGTTGGCATCCTCACTGACATCCACAGTGTTGCCCTACCATGTCTGACTGCCCTCTGCAGCACTTCTGCCTTGCCTGCTCTTCTCCACTGTGCGTTTGGTTTGTCAAATTGTTTGACTTTTCTTCCTGCTTCTGTTTTCAGCCAAGCAACAGACATAATGGAAACAGCAGGCTGGAAGTCCATGATCCACTCCCACCCTCACTTAGTAGCCGAGGCCTTTCGCGCTCTGGCGTCTGCACAGTGTCCACAGTTTGGCATTCCACGCAAACGGCTAAAACAGTCCTGAAATCTTCCATGAACTCTAGAGAAATTGGACTGACTCCACTCCTCCTTGTCCAGAGGTGTTCTCACAAACCATAACAAGAGTTTTTGTTATCCTTGTCCACAGAACAGAAGCTGAAAAAGCCTATTGTTTGCTTTTCAGATGGATAATTTATGGTTTAATCCTCAGCTTTAAATTAGACTGATTACTCTAATTCACTGAAAGGCCTTAAATTATCTTCGATGACTCTCTAGTCCATATAGTCTAATGTATCTTGATTTTTTTATTATTATTTTTTAATGTGCCTTGTCTTTTTGACTAGGCTCTGCAGGATTGCACTAGCTCCATAATGCAGTAAAGTTGATAACTGAAGATTAATTTTTGAAAGGGATCTTCCATTATTTTCAGAAGAAAAAAAAAAAAGATTATAGTTTGGTCCTGTGCTAACTGGAAGGTTTTGGCTGGCCTCTCATTAAAAGCACCTGAACCAGAGGCACATCATGTACCCTGGGCAAGTGCTAAATATAGGGAGAGCCTGTTTACCTTCAGCGAATGCCTACAGGCTATTTATGGCAATATACTGCTTTGAACATAATTTATTTTTCATTGTGGGGGCAAATATGCAATGGTTTGGCCCAAAAATGTATTTTCATTACAGTTTGTAATGCTTATTGTGTGTGTGTCAAAGCTGTCCAAGCGGTGAAAGGAAACACAGAATAAACCTCTTGCTTGTGTTTCTTTACGGTCCATCATTAGTTTACATTTAATGCAGAACTGAACGAGAGGTAAAAGAGTTCAATGTGAAAAGGAATAGTGTTGTATATGGAATAAATATATCCCAGTGTATGGTTGCATAGAAAAGTCAAGGATGCATAGAATGACCAAATGTAAATTGAGGAAATGGGCCAAATGGATTCTGAATATGCACTTTTAATGTGTAACTTTTGTATGTTGTGTGGTACATATATATTTTGCTTTTGACGATTTAATGAGGTACAGGTAATTGTGGCTTAACTTTTTAGATACATTTTAAGATGCCCACAGCCACATGGGATTTAGTTTTGTTAGAAAAGAAGGCATGTCTTTTTAAGACTCAGTTGAAGGTGGCTATTGCGAGCTTTCATATTTAAGTAACAGAATATTTTCGCTTATTTGAAAAAGGCATGTGAATGGTAAAAACTTTGAAGGGATTTCTCCCATCTTGACGTACGTGCACGGCTTCCACGAACATCTGGGGAGGCTGTGCACACATCGAGGAGTATTTCCCTGAAATGTCAGATGGTATTTGCAAGCAGAGACTTGCTCAGTCTTGCATTTCAGTTATTGTACTAGCATTGTGGATGGTATTGAAATTCTGCATAATGTGAAAAGGATGAAACATTTGTAAACTGCTTGTCACGGGCCAGTTCTTTATTATATGAACCTTAGCTTTAATATCAACATCCTCAGTGTTTGATAGCTTTGTTTACAATTGGGAGGAAAAGTCTGCAGTAGTGCACACTCTAAATGTTCCCTGAGTTATTGCATTGAGTTTACTGTAATAGTGATAATATGCTGTATTTCTTTTTTTTTGGGGAAGACTTGGGTTTTGCAGTGGGGAATGGGAGGAGATCTCACCTAATTTATAAACCTCTTTGCGTAAGGGTTTGAGTTTGCCTATTAAAAACAGTCATGCAGGGAGGAGAGAGGAAGAATTTCAGATTGTTTCTCCGTCCTCATTTCATTGAGATTCATCTGACTTGCTCTGAAAGAATTTTTTAGAGGAAAGAATATATAATTTTATACTTTGGCATCTAGTAAACCACTTACAAAGGTAAATAGGAAAAAAATGCCCAGTCCAATTTTGAAGATTAAAACCTCTAAAACATACCTTTTCTTCTTACCCTCTAACTAAATTTTTATTATGGCTAAAGTGTAATATCAGAAATTTTGATAATACACAAGGCATCAAATTATATATTTACAGAGATTTATCAATTTTTAAATATTTGTCTAAGATAAGGTCTCATAAGCATTCTCCACTATAGGAGGTGAAGATGTTTATTCCAAAATCACGTTTTTGCTGCGCTGTGTAATGTGTTGGGACTACAGCTCCTCATCCCCATCACTGTAAAAGTCGCAGCTCTCACGTGCTAAGTGACTTGAATATTTAATGCTGTAATGGTTGCCCAGGTCAGCCTGTTCTAAAGTAACAACATACAGTAATCAGATGGAAAGCTTAAGGATTTCTAGAAATTTTTATTTAAAAGCCTAATAGCACACTTTGTACCAAAAAAAAAAGTCAGACACTGTGCTGTGATATCATCTGCATCATAGAGTGTCCCCTCCTCAAGCCAGGCAGTGTGAACCATATGTTACACTAACAGGAAAGAGCCCTCTGCTGATCGATCTGTTTAGATTTGACTTTATTTATTTATGTTTTCAAGTTGTGACAGATCTCGAGAAAAAGGTAAAGCAGTTGCTGTATTCTGAAGTGAGTGCACTAATTATTCACCTCTTTAATTACCCACATGCAGTGTTCTCACTGGAACAGGACAGCTGGTAATGCCAACCTTCCCCTTGGGATTCAGTAGCTCGGTTTCATTCCCCACATCTCAAGAACTTGCCCTTCAAAGCCTCAGTTGGAAGTGCAGCAGATGGAGAACTATCCAATAATTGATGGTCAGGTTTTTCCAGGCTGAAATCTTGGGGGATTTTCCTGGTTTTCCCCTCCAGGTTAGGAATTTGCCGTATGAAGGTGCCATGTTTTGGCTTGCCAACACTACTCTCTCAGATAGATGTGAACCACCACTTCCATGCTTTTCTGGGGAGAACCCTGCATGTGTCCTGTGTGTGCGTGCGTGTGTGTGTGACTGTGCGGTGTTTTTTGTCAAGGGTGACTTTCTAAAAATAAGGACTCAATTTGCTGTTAAAATGCTATTATGTATTATATATATATTTTTTTTTTCTCCATTCAGACCTCTCCTAAGGAGATGCTTTGGGTGGAAGTTGCTTCAATAAATAATCCTTATTTCCTAGTCCATTTACTGCATGCAGAAGTATGAACACATTGTGCCTTTTTAGGAAACTGTTGCAATGAAGGGAAGATTTAACAGGGTGCAAGGTCTTTGTAAAATGTGTTTTTAAAGGTGAAGAAGAATGCTCCTTGGTACATAATTGGGATGGAAAAGTTACAAGTTGCATTTGATCTCTGTTGCATGTTGATTCTTGCTTCCTAAATTCAATTTCACTGAGGTACAAACTACACAAACAAGTGGAATAAGTATTAGAGATACAAGTTGAGTAATGGTATATTTTTGTGAAATTGTGGTAATATTTGCTGTTACAAGATAAGTGTATGTCAAAATGTGATAATCATGGACACAAAGTTACTGTAGTTCTGATGTTTTTCTAAACATTGAATATTTAGTATAAAATTCACCTTTGCACAGGAGATCAGTAGAAGACCTACATGGAGATTATGTTCCTTTTAAATCCTCACAGCAAGGCTCTCCCTTGGGAGAATAAAAGCCATGTGCAGTATTTGAAACTGTGTTTCATAGAAGGCAGTGAATTGCAAATGTGAGGTACCGCTACCTGAAATGTTGTTGAATTTTGTTAAATTTTAAAGTTAAATTTAAAATTCCTAAGCTTAATTGTTTTTTTTTTTTGTTTTTTTTTTTTGTAATTGACAAATGGAATGTTACCTGTCCTCTTTGTCTGGTGTCGATAGCGTATTTAGTGCAGAGCTTAGCTCCTTAGCCAGCCAAGACACTTAGTCTCATAATTTGGCTTCTGCTTACAGTAAATGGACTATGTTTGTAAAGGGAATTCACTATTTCAAGTGTTTTGCAAGGAACTTCACTGTATTTGTAACCTGGTTTTTGAATGCTTAAGATCAATGAGTCCTATTTTAGAAGTTAAACCAGTGAAATGACTTGGACCTGTTTTGGGGTGGAAATGATAAAGAGAATTCAGATATGTAAACAGTTGTATCAAACCATCCAGCCTTTTTTTATCAGCTGATGTTAATGGTGAAATACTTTTTGTACCTTGTTGCTGAAAATATTTTTGCGTTTCAGCACATCAAGTTACAATAAAGTTGTTACTTATACAGAATGTGTCTGCTTTATTTGTTGTATTTGTTCCCAATGGCTACCTTTGCTTTGAGAAAGGTGTTTTCAGCCAGCGCTGTCAGTCTAGTGTAAAATAAAATATGCTGCTGTGCTTTTGGAAACCTCTTTTGGGGAGGATCATCTTGCAGCCTTGCTCTGATCTCCATTAACTTGGTTATTTTTCTGTTTTGACACTGTAAAGCTCTGAACAGTTTAACCTGCCTGCCTCAGAAGTGCCTCCCTTCACACAGACTCTGTCAGGACTGGTGGGAAGAAGAATTGCTGCTGTGGCGATGAAGATGGGTTTGGTGGGTCTGAAGACATCTGCTTTCTTCCTCCACCCACCATCAAAAACTCTCATCCTTTGTCCTGCCAAAGAGCTCAGGCTGATAATGAGCACACCCAGCAGGAATGGCATTTGTTCAGAAGTGGTATGTGAGTGAAATGTATGGGGAGGTTCATAGGGTTATAAATACGTGGCAGTGATGTGTGGGACTGTGGATAGGCTGCTCTGTGTGTGACTTTGGACATGCTGAGCTCCTGGAAACGATGCTGTCAAGGTAAGTTATTTTATAAAATGTGTGTGTCAGTGTAGGTGCATGCAGAATCCTCCAGGTGCGCTTAAAACACACATCCCTTAATGGATTCAGCAGTGATCCACTCTAAAGTTCCTCGTGAGGTTTGTATCAACAGTGGCATAATTCACACCCTCACAGGCAGTTCACTAACCTCTGAGGTGAGCAGGACTGGCTGCCACTGTGAGAGGTACCAGAATTAATCATGCAGTCCGAGTGTTTCATCTGAGCACCAAATTCCAGGTAAAAAAAAGGAATATTCATCAGTGGTGTTAATGGTATTAAGGGTGGTATCAGAATTAATCATGCAGTCTAAGTGTTTCATCTGAGCTCCGTATTCCAGGTTAAGAAAAAGGAATATTCAACTTCATTATTTCTTTTTTTTAGAAAGGTACATTTTTATCCTTTCTAAAGATGGTTTTCTTCCGAGTTGTTTATCTTGTCATCATACAGAAGTTTTCTTTGTTATTCAGTAAAATGGATTCAATGCGCATTGATTTTTAAAAAAAGACCTGTTTTCTTTCTATAATGAATTCCAATGTTTTGTGTGGAAACTGAGCGCATAAAGAAAGCTTTTTCTCCTTTGAACTGAATATTGTTGAACATATTTTCTGGCGTCAGTCCAGTCCTGCATATGTCCTTCTCTTTCTGTAAAAAGGGAACGCTCAAATATTGAATCTCAATTGGTGATTGAGGCTGTTAGGGTAAAAACTGTCTCTTCTTGTACAGAATTGCCTGTCCTGCCACGTGCTGAAGGGATGGTTTGATGTTGAAGTATTTCAGAGTGCAGCCTGAGCAGTCAGGTGAGAAATTGAAGTTCATTAAAGTGAGTCTTTGTGCCACTACTCCAAACTTCATAGTATTAATGGTTTTCTATGTTTCAGATGACTTCAGTTACAATTACTATTCAAGTTAGAATATTACCCAATCCAATACAAATTTTACTTGCCACATTTATTAAGCAAATTAGATTAAAGATGCAACTGCTTCCATTACACACAAATAACTTTGCACTTAACATTGTGATAGTGTGGTAACAGAGGAAATGCTATTAATTGCCACTTAAAATTGAAGTAGTCTTAAACAGTTTCTTTTTCTGCAAACTTCTTGGCAATTTTCCACTAGAAGAACATGGGTTTTGTTGTCAATTTTGAAGATTCCTTCTCTTTCTCTCAGAGAAAGCTGGAAAAAATACAAGGAGTCGGGTGAAGCATTTCAGATGTGTGATGCAAAGGACTTGCTTTTTCCATTACAAGCACTGCATCAAGGAAAAAACCCAACCTGGGCTCAGCTGTGAGAATTCTTGAGTGCTTTGGAACAGCATTCCAGGGGGTGTCAATAACTTACATTTTAAGCACTGTGAAGTTGGTGCTCTAAGTGTAAAATTGGGCTTCTTGTGAGTCAAGAACAGAAACGAGCTTGTGATTTTGAGACTCAGGAGGGAAAAACAACTTTGCAGAGTTTGCTTGGCCTTGGCTTGTAGAGAAAGTACCAAGAGTGTTTTGAGCTCTCTGTTAAAGCGTTCTGAAGTGCCTCAGAGCTGCAGCAATGCCTGGTGATCACTGTCCTGTCAGGCAGGGAGCAGCCTGCGCTGCTTTGAAAACTTTACCTGACGCCAACATTTCTGTCGTGCATTCTTAGCAGAGTTTGGAGCATAACAATATTTCCGTGCAGGTACAGCGTTTCAGTCAGGGGCAGGCGTATAATGAGTGGAAATCTCTGCTTTGCCCAACTTATGCATGTTTCATGCGTTGGCAGTGATAGTCATGCAGAAAATAAATTACACCATGTCAGACTCGGTGCTGCTGATCAGAGTGGAGGCAACTGCTGCTGCATTTTAAGCAGTTACAGTTTCTGACTTCCCACGTTTCTCCCTGCACAGTTGACTGAGCCATTTCAGTTAAAAAAGGTAAATTTTGAAGTGTATGCAAAAACATTCTAATAGGGTGAAATCTTAAAGCATAGAAGCTCTAACTGCAGGGTGACCTGTTTGAACCTTAGTTGCCACATAACTATTTATATTTTCCATTTTTAAGTTGGTGACTTTTCTGTAAGCTTTGAAATTAATTTCATGTGTTATGTACAGAGTTTCCTAACCCAGCTGTGTTTATTAAGTCTGGAAATCTTAAACCTCCTACTTGCTACTGAAGTGTGCAACTAAAATATTTACCTTCTGTGGCCAGCAAAGACTTAATCTTGTGCTGGGTCAAAAGAGTTTGTACCAACTCAACTCAGATGGGGGGAAGGTTTTTCCAGGGCCACAAATAGAAGGACATTAAATATTTGCAGATTTTTTGGCTTTTCTGGTCAAGATGAATTTGAGGCATAGGTATGGAGCAGGGTGGGTGCTTTTTGAATGCAGCTTTTTCTTCAAGTGCCTTGCTGTTCATCTGTTGTGGTGGATTCTTTGAACTTGTGCTGGCACCTCTCAAATTATATAAATAAATACAAAATGCTTAGTAAACCTGCAAATGCTTTATAGTAAGACTTCAGCAAGTTCAGTTTTCCTGATTTAAAGAAATGGAGATGCAAATTTCCTTGTGACAGTGTGTTTCTGTGGTGTCAGATGTAGTTAAAAAATGTGTGGTGTCAGATGTAGTTAATCTCAGAACAAACTATTAAAAGGGTTAAATTGTGTGTTAGATTAGGAAAATACTCAGTATGTTACCAGTAGTGCTCGAGTACCAGGCATCTACTTCTGACAAGCTGACAGACCAGAGAATTGAAACTTAATGAATCTTAATACTTTCTGTCATGTACTTCAATTTTCTCAAATTATTTCTCCAATTAGTTCTAGTCTTTGTGAAGGGATGATTAATGATAATTAATACATTCTTAGAATTTGCATATTCAGTCTCCAGTGTTTCTTTAAAAAGTACAGATTTGTGTATGTGGGTGAGGCAGATTTGTCTTTCTTTGGGGTGCTGGGGTTTTTCAGATTTTCAGTTTTGTATTTCCAGTTGAATAGGGAGGATAAGATGGATGTATTGGGGAGTTTAATATGCTCTTTCCACATAAATAATTTGGGCATAACCCAAGTCTTCAGTCTTTCCTGTAAAGATGTTTTCTCTAGTGGATAGGTAGGGAATGTAGGGGTACAAAGTTCTTGTCAGCTGCTCAACTCAGCCTTGAGTCTGCACTAGCTTTGGAAAACATTTACATCTGCAATTTGGAAAAATTGGGTAAATCCTGGAGGGCATCTGCTCTTCAGAGGTTGGTTTGGGTTTGTTTAGTTTATTTTATTTTTACAGTCTTTATATGCCTCCTTTAATTTTCCATTAAGTTTAGTTCTATCCCTGACATGCACACATGGAGGGATTAAACCCAAGATATCATCATATGAATTTTGTGTTTAAAATCAGTAGTTGCGATTTTGAAAGTCACTGTTTTTTGGTCTGCATAGAAGCTCCAGCTCTCCGTGCTGCTCTGCAGGTATTCAACATTTGACTTATTAAAACAAACCCAAAACCTGCCCCAGCTCTGGAGCCTCCAAGTGGCAGGGTCTCTAATGTCTGAAATTAGCATCTTTGTGTAGCTCGAGAAATCCTTTCGATCTGCTTTATCAAAGAAATGAAGTGTTTGCAGTTTCAACTACTTTTAAAATCAATAAATACTTCATTCTAGTTGTTTTGCCACTCAGTTAAATATGAGCCGTTTACCTCGTGTTATGTGTGAGTGTGTCCCAGTTAGATTCACCTTTGAATATTCTGTACAAATTGTAATTGAAGTACTTGAGCAGAATATAAAAACTGCCTTTATGGAAGAATCATCCTGAAAAAGAAGTCATATGGGTGTTCAGAATGTGTTGATTTGGTAACCAAGGTACACTTTAGCAGTAGGCTGCAGTTTTCCAGTAAGGTACTGGAATATTCTGGGCACTTAGAAAAAAGAAGCAGAGGTAGAAAGTGCAGGTATTTCATCACTTTATGTTAAAAGCAGAAAGGTTTAAAGGATCAGGGGTTTTTTTTAATCATCAGCTGTTGGGGGTGCTCCACGCTGTATAAAACTTAAGAGCATTTTGAAGTTGGGCTCATTTTGTGTAATCAATACTCATATCTACATTCTTGGTCATAGTCATGCTGTGAACAGTTGTATTTACTTTGTCAGTGCTGTCAAAAGAGTCCATAATCTTCCCTTGTTTCTTGTTTGCAGAGAGCAAACTAAACATTTGTTCCTGATTCCTCTGGATAAAAATATATAGAGGAAGGTGCTACTTCACTGAGATCGTCTTTAACAATAAACCTGGTTTGTGTTTTTGCATGAATTACAAAGATGGAAAGAAGTTTTTCCTGTCATGGAGATTTTCTTCATTCTTTAGAAGCGAGAATGAAACCTAGGGCTGGCTCAGCAGTGCTCAGTGCCGCTGGGACAGCATCAATTATAAAAATTAGCTTATTTAGATCTATGTAGAGATTCTCATCACAGAACCATCAATAGTGCTGTCACAGTTTGGTCATCTTTACTTGCTTCTTGTAGGGCTAAACTTTGTGAGAATTGGCTTCTATCCCTGCAGGTGCCCAGGGTTTAAACATCTGGGGGGAATGCCATTTCTCCAGAGGGTGTGGATGTCTAGATGGAGCTGAGGCACCACTGCTCACCTGCCCACAGCTGATAGTCGTGGTGTCAAAATCTCTTCCGCAAGTTCGCCATAAATAGTGAAGTAGGGAGTGAAGTTTTTCACACCAGTGTTTTTCACACCAGTACCCTCCAGCAGGGCAGTAGGAGTGAACAGAGGAACAATGGGGAAATTGCAGTTTGCTTATGTTGTGATTTTCTTTTATATCTTTGTCAAATATTTGGAGCAGAAGATTCATCAGATGATCAGTAAGCAGAGGGTGACGAGTGCTTTTATTTCCAATAAATTTGGGCTGGGAAGGACTTGGGGCCACTTTCACATCGTAGACCAAGTATTCTTTGCCATCTGCACCTTGCAGAATTTATTCTGTCCACCTCTCCTGGGTTATCAGCTGCTGGGAGTAGGTGAAGGGAAATGACAGTAGGGGAGAGATTGTGTCTCTGCAGGGAGTGCTGGGCTTAGTAACCTGTTCTGAGGGGCAGAGCTGCTCTCTGCTCCTGGGGACACCTGCAGAAATAATTTGGAAGGGGAGAGGAACTTTCTTTGGTCCTTGCCCTGCGCTGTGTGCTGACATCATGTGTGTCCTGCAGCCTGGAAAAGAGATTTGAACACAGACACAAGGAAGAGCCTGGCGTGGTGATGGTACAGTTTGTTTTCTGAAAATGTTGCTTTAGCAGAATATTTCTCTTATTGCAGAAATGCATTAGCCAAATGCACGTGCGTTTTGAGCTTTAATGTGCTTTTGCATCCTGCAGTAGATTAAAATGTCAGTCATACTCTCCATATTTCACATTCCCCTCGAATCCCTGGGGAAGGTGCACATGTCTTATGTTACTTATGTCCCACCAATAAAACAACCCTCTAGGAGAAAATCTGTGTAGGCCATACAGCAAGATGTCAAATTAATTGCACCGAAATAATGAGTTAGCACCAAATGCTAATTAAATATTGATGGAAGTCATACTTTCAATTATCTTCATTATAGCACAATGTTTTATGTAGACATGAAGTGCTGGGAATGTGGGCATATATTATCATTAATCTTGTCATATAAAAATATTAGTAATTTCTCAAAAATCCACTGTGAATGCACTGGAGGTCCATGCTCAGTATCTTTTTGACACAGCAGATCCTCAATAAAGTTTTTTGTGTTCACCCCTTTTTCTTTTGAAGGAGCAGAGCTGGAAGGGCCAGCCTGGAGCTCAGAGAGGACAGAGCTGTAGGGCAGCAGGGCAGAGAGGAGTCCAGAGCAGGAGCTGACAGCAGGAGATGGAGCTGAGGCAGAGGGGCAGTGGTGGCTGAGATGTGCTCCAGGATATTCTGCTCTTGGGAGAAGGGGATGGGCAAGAGCCACTCCCCTCCTTGTGCATTGGCACTGAGGAAAAGGCCTTTGAGCCTAAGAAATGAGAGGATTTTTGTGAAAGAAGGGCTTTGTTACTCAAAAACGAAAGTCCAGGAATAGCTAGACTAGAGACTGATTAGATGGTGAGTCCCAGGAAGAATCCTACCCAAAACCGGTTTTGTATGCAGTTGCCTTTGGGGAAGATGGACAATATTTCCACATAATTCACAGACCAAACAGGTATTGTAGTGTGCAGTCTTGTTCCTCTCAAGTCCCTTTGATCTCTTCTAGAAAAACATTAATTCCAAGACTTCCGAAGTCTTCCAGGAAAATGCTGTCCTAGAAATTATTTTTACTTTAAATGGAATTTCTTTTTCATCAATAAATAGTATAAATTGAGGTGAAAATTAATGCTTTCTGCAGACTTTGAGGAAAGGAAAAGCTTGTCCAGGACTGCCTTGGTGGGCCTTCTTTTCCAAGCTGGACTGGAAAATATGTCTCCCTGCCATCTCTGTGTGAAGAAATGGTAAATTTGTGCTAGTTTGCAGAAAAAAATATTAAAAATAACACTGTTCTTGTGCCTCTTGGCCATAATTGGCAGTAGGTGAGCATGAAGGATGCTCACAGCAATGGCTGCATGAGGTGCCAGTGTGTGTCACTGGCAAAAAATCCCAGTCCAGGGAGTGTGAATCCTCTTTGTCACTCCTGAGAGCACTTAAAGGGTTGAGAGGTGAGGCAGGTGGGCGACCATAATTAGGGAGGAGGGTGCAAAGCCTTTTATTGCAGTGGGTGCAGCCTTAGTGCCATTGTCTAAGTGTAAATTGCTCCTGAAAGATAACTCTGAGCATTATTCACCCTGGAATCCACGTGAACAGGGACAGGCATTTTCAAATTACCAGTGGTGGAGCGTGGCAGAGCAAAAGGAGCACTTGAGCTGAAGAACAGATAATGCCCAGCAGAGCAGAGCTGCAGCAGCAGCTGCTGAGAAGGTAATTCTGTGCTCATAATGATCCCGAATTCTCTCAAAAACTATCGCTTTGCGAGTATCCCTCATCTGAAGTACAGAGCTTCCCCAGACCATCAGAATAGAATCTCTCCACAGCCCGAGCATGTGAAATTAATGACTGAATATTATGCTGAGAGCCATTTAATTAAAAACACTTCCATTAATAATGCAGTTGGAGAGTGTATGTGTGTTATGTAATTAAAGATAGTACATCAGTAAATGATACTATGCAAAACCAATTCAAAAAATTCAAATGAGTTGGTGTAGCATAAGGAACTTAATTCAAGTGGGAATAAAGTCAGTGTGAAATAAGCTCAGAGTTTTTTCCTGGAAGCTGCAATTAATCTGCTTCTGGCAACACAATTCAATACTCATCTTTTAAATAAGGGGCTGTGCTTGTTTTAAAGATAACTGGGGTGGTGAATCAAAATAGATTTCTCTCTCCACTCTTTTTGCCAAATATAAGTATCCCTTAATGTCTGGACACACTGCTGAGCCTGGCTGACCTCGAGGATCTGGGCAGCCTTGCACACCACTCCTCTGCGGTGCTGTTTGTGCTTGGAGCAGTCAGGTTGTGCTTAGCTGTGACAAAAGACTGTAGGGCCTGGCATTTGTAGTATTTTTCCTTTAAAACCAAGTGATGGAAGTGGAAGAGAGAGGTTATTCCCTTGGGGCAGATCAATCTCCTGTGTGGCATTGCCTTCAAGAAGCTGGGGTGAGCAGGCATCTTGTTTTCCCTGGGTGCTTTGGCTAATCCAAATCTGCCATGATTGAAGTCAGAAACGCCTCAGTTAAATATATCTGACATGAGAAGTGGATTGGAATTAAGTAGCTTTAAGTACTATATAATAAATAGGCTGGCTTATCATCTTCAATATGGCAGCTTGAAATAGTTTTTAATCCTTTAGTTTACCTGCTCAGAAATCTGTGTTAAATATTCTGTGCTCCCAGGTTAGAGTGCTCAGCATCACCTGCTTCAGACACACTCTTCCACCACCTCTTCTTTTAAGAAGTGCTACTGGCTTAGAACAGACTGACAGCTCCTCTCAGAGCAGTTCTCCTATTCTCATGTCCAAGTTAAATGAGCTTGATGTGGTTTGAACACCTGAACTGATTTTTTAAAAATATACCTTTGTCATTCTCTAGAACAGCTCGGGTGAGTTGCATTTCATCGATGTGGATGGAGGGGGGTGTAATTGCTGTGCTCCCATTAAAAACCTTGTCATTGGGATGTTTCCTGGCTGTTCAGGTGTTCATTTCAGTCACAGAATGGTTTGGGATGGAAGGGACCTCCAAGATCCTCTCATCCCACCCCTGCCATGGGCAGGAACACTTTGCCTAGACCAGGTTGCTCCAAGCAGGATCTCTAGCACAAAAGATGCTGAGTCTTATTTTCCTGGGAAATTTCCTGACTAGAAGTTCAAAGCAAACACCTTGATAGCTTAAGCTGGGGGGGGTTTTCTTGACCATTTTTGACTTCAGGGCTAATTCAAATAACCTCCAAGTCTCATATTTCACAATTCTCTTTCCTGGCAATTTGGAACCAATTACAAAATATCACCTTTCAGGAAGATCACCAGCTTATTTGGAGCTGTTAAGATAAGGTAGCCAGGGCTTAATTGGCTGTGCAATGATGAAAGAGCCACGCAGTGTCTGGGAAGGAGGCAAGAGAACAACGCAATGGGATTTGCATCCGAGGGGGCTGGAATGCAGGGCTGCCAAGGGCACATGAGCAGGATGAGGCCTGAAGGTGAGGGGCTGCTCTGGGGTCAGGCTGGCAATAAAGCTGCCTTGTTTTCCAAGGATGGCTAATGCGAGAGGCAAGGAGAGCAGGGTGGTGTCTCAGAAGGTGTTCCAGGGGCAGCTGTTGCACGGTGGCTCCTCCATCGTGGCTGTGTCCTGTGGTGTCCCTGCCCTCCTCCCGGGGCCCAGCTCTGCATGGGAGCTCCCAGTCTGGCCTGGAGAGCCAAGGAGACCATGATCCCCCTGTGCCAGCTCTGCGCTTCCCACATTGCTCCCTTCCCAGCAGCTGGGAAAGGTGGCTGAGCTTTTGACTTGCACAGAGGAATGCTCATCACCCCTGAACCCTCAGTGCAGCTCAGCTTCTCATGTCCGGGTGAGGAATCAGAATGTTCTGAGCTGGAAGGGCCCCAGCAGGATCATGGAGTCCAACTCTAGAGGGAATGGCCCACGCAGGTTGAACCCACACCCTTGGTTTGATCAGCACCATGCTCTGACCAGCTGAGCCAATCTCAGTGTGCATTTTCCATAAACTGAAGGAAATACTTTAAGAAGTCCCTGAAGCAGTGGAATTTTTTTCCTCTGCTCTGACTTGAGGACAAAAGCAGAGAGCAGTGCAAGAGACTCTGTTGAGAGTCTCTTGTTGGCTGTTCCATTACTGTTGAATAAGAAGGTGCTGATAGGTTTTTTGCAGTCTATTTTAGAGTCACGCCACTCTTTATGCAGGTAGGATTTTTTTCTTCTCCGACTAAACTGTTTTCCCGTGACTGTAATTGCTTTTTAATTGGGCTGCAGCTGGTGCTGGATTTCTGCTGAGCTGAAGACTGAATTACATTTTTTGAAAAAGCTTTTTTTTTTGGTGATTTTTTCTTTTCTCTTTAAAAATTCAGTCTTGCTGCCTGGGGTTCTTGCTTGAGAACGCCAACAGCTCTGGGCTTGCTTCTGACTGACATCCCCCAGGTTTCTGGGGCTGGAGGGCTGTGTCATGGTGGTGGTGGTGGCAGCAGCCTTGGCCATGTCCAGCAGACTCCAGTTCCCATCACTCCTGGCTGCAGATTTGAAGAGGTTTTGCAGCCCCAAGCTCAACAACCCCACAAGGGAGGTGTGGCTGGACACGAAGTGGGTGTTTCATGATATTGCAAGTCCTGTTCTGTAAGCCCTCTTTATCTGTTAGCTCTAAAACAAAGAAGGATGTTGCTCCTGATGGATGTGTGCAAGAGGTGCTCACGAGGGAGAGATGGGAATGGCAAAGTCTGGTTTTTCAAACTAGACACCCTACAGCTAAAAATCTACTTGATTGATGTGTGTTTCATTGAGCTACTTAGTGTAGTGCAGCTTGTTATTGTCTTTTCGACTGTGCAAATTTGAATAGAGACAGTGCTAATGACGAATCATTATTATACTATAAATAAAACATTATCCAGATTATGCTGGCCAACAGAGCATAAAACAAATAGCAAATTCTAATGTCCTTGAATTACAATTTAAAAAGAAAAGCAGCACAGGATGCTGATCTGCACAGAATACCCTCGCTTACTTGCTGTGAGAGTTTTTCCAGTTGCATCAGGATTAATCAGAGGTTTGCTCCTTTGCCACTACTTGGTAAATTCACCCCAAAAAGAAAATGTGCAACCCCAGGGAGCTCATGGCACACAATGCTCAGCTCTCTGCTGTTCTCTGGCACAGCTGCTCCTTGTGAGTGCCTCCCAGCACTGGAGCTGAAGATGAGGCCGAAGAACTCACAGCAGGATGGGACCACTGTGAGGGCTACAGGGAGATTAGAAATCTGAAGATCCAGAGGACAAAATCCTTCAGGAGGAAAAGAAGAAACACCCTAAATTGTTACTTCCTTCTTCGAGTTGAAATTATTAAAAGAACATGGAATTTGCACAGTTGCTGCAACTCTGCACAGAGTGCTGGCTGAAGAAAAAAGCCGATGCTTTATCTCTTTGTCATGAATGAGCTTTTTATTGGAATTTTTTAATGTATATCAATTGGATGGGGAGGAAAATAGGAAATGTATTTAGCAAGAAGTTTATACATTTAGTATGAACATCCCAGGGAAGTGGTCATAGCCCCAAACCTGCTGGCGTTCAGGAATGCTTCGGGCATGAGGTGATTCTTGGGGCAGTCCTGTGCAGGGCCAGGGGTTGGACTCAATGATCCCTCTGGGGCTCTTCCACCTCAGGATATTCTATGATTCTATGACATTTGCATTACTATTAAATGTGTGCAAAACTGTCCTGTTGAGACTGGGATTAAATAAAGGCCATATATGAAAAACTTCTAGATTAAGTTGCTGCAGTCATAAGTCATCATTGCCCACTTGAGACACTTTTTAAAAATGGTATTTAATCCTCCAAGTTTTTGTATTAAAATCTTTTGAATAAGAGCCATCATTGTAACAATTTGAAACCTGTCTGAAATAGTCACCTGTTACACAGGAAAATGTTTTAAAAAATACAGCCTGTTCTGCGTGAAATGAAATCACATTTAGTTCTGTTTACATTGGCAGGGTGACATTTGACCTAATCAAGTCTGTCATCATTGCATTGTATTTTGCTTACCCTGCTGGGTGTAAATCATTTCTTCTTAATCAGATTTTGACTGCAGTAAGAATATAAGTGCTTTTTTTTGCCATGATGTTTTCAAAATTGATCTGGAAAAAAAAAAAGGACAACCACCTGCTTTTAAGCTGATTCATAAAGTCTGAATCCAAGTTCTTGGGTGTGATGGAGTTTGGTATCACGGCTCCCTCCCTCTCCTCCTGCTCCAGCTCCCAGGCTGCCTCCTTGTGCCAGGGCTGGGTGGGAGGAGAGTGGGGCAAGTTTCTCCCATGGTTTGACTTCCTGGGGCCTGGAATCCTCAGGCTGGGAGGAGAATCCAGCTCGTCTTTTGATGAGGAACTGAGCAGGGGCTGGATCAGCAGCGAGCTGCCCTCTCTCCCAGTGTGGCTGTGCTTGGGAACGGTGTCCAATTTAAACTAACCCCTTCTCTTTTAACGTACCTTGTGCAATTATTAAACAGTTAAGGATTGTCTGCATCAAAACGTGCGCTCATTGCTCAAATCATGGAATGCTGCTGAACCTACTCTGCCTAGGCTTGTACACAGTTCACTTGTAGCACATATTTAAACATATCTCCTAGGAAAACAAATTCCAGCTGGGCAAAAATATTCAGTGACATGTTGCTGAGCCTTAGTTTTACTTTGTGTCTTCATATACGCAACAAAAATCAAATAGGCCACAAGCAAGGGCCAGATTTAATAAACTCTCTTTATTTACATACAAATACATGTACACATATGTTCTGTATATGTACACATATTTAAGTGTATATACATACAAGGTTTCCACATACTCTACAATAAATAGCATGTAGGGTTTTCTTTTAATTGCCTACAGTGTTGAGTAAAAATACATGGCAATAAAATCATGGCTTACAGCTAAGTTACAAAAGCACCAACCACTGAACTCGTAGCAATAAATCCAAGCTCATGTACAGCTGGAGCAAGGACACGCTATACAGAATACAAAGTAGACCAACTTGTAGGAATTGACAGGAATAGGCAAACTAAAAAACATCATTATAGACCAGGAGAGACTGTGTATGAAATAAGATGAAGGAAAACATTTAGATTATTGATCAAACTAAACCACACATTAAATTTGTCACCTAAAGAGAAAAACAAATCACCCAGTTACTTGTACATTTTTAACAGAGTAATTTTTTTTTTGTGTGAGTCTTTACCAAGGAAATCAGAATTAATCTCACCAGTGAGTCCTTCCGAGCTGCCATAGTCACTTGTCCATATGCACATCACCAGAGTATTTTAATAGTGCTTTATTTAAAGCACTGTGTGCAATTTCTTGAACCTTGTCTGATTGCAGGCGAGAAAAAGCTTCCTCCGCCAGCTCCTTCCACAGGCCCTGTGACACCGAAGTGTCAGGAAGGAGCAGGAGGGCAAATTGGCAGCAGCAGCAGATCAATGCCCACAGAAAGCACAGGGGTGATGCTGGAAGGTGTGTGGCCAGAGCCAACCCCTCCTGGCTGTGGTGGGACACCTGGGGAAACACAACCACAGCTGGATTCCCCCTTGCTATGACTGCAGTGGAGGGAGCTGGCTCTGCACCAGGGGAAAGCCTGGCTGAGTATTTCTATTAACAGTTTCAAACCTGCTTTATGAGGTGAAAGTGCATAGATTTTTGTTGTTCTCTGTCTTTGTCATGGCTGATACTTTGACTTAAGGTGTGCAGTGCAGTGCTAAGGGAACAACTGCAAGAAGGAGAAAGCTGCTTGTTGTTCAGGTATCATCCTTGTGCTGTGATGTGTTTTCCTTGCTGCACTTTAATGCTCAGAGGGCTGGATAGCAAAATAATTGCTTCCTTTGCCTGGAAGCCAGCTCCCAACACAGTTCAGACTTCACAGAATGGTTTGGGCTGGAAGGGATCTTAAAGATCATCCAGTTCCAACCCCCCTGCCACAGGCAGGGACACCTTCCACTAGACCAGACTTAAGCAGAGATTATCTTTTTCCAAGGTATTTATATATTCTCTATTGCTGTAAAACTAATACTGGAGTGTGTGTGTGAATGTGACAGAGGAATCAAACCCAGTGGTGAGCACAGGAGGAAGGAATGTACACCACACGTGTATACCTGTGGGGTCTAATAAACTAAAGCTCATCGAGGTCTAATTACATCATTGCATATCCATGGGGAGGAAGTCTGAAGGAAGAACTACTCACTCTTCACTTCAATGAACACCTACAGCTACTACAACTTATAAAAATGTAGATTTCTTTCCTTTTTTTTCCATAGAATTAGCACTTCCTCTTAGTATTTGGACTTGACTACTTGAGCCCTCTGTGTAACATTCTTTATGAGATCAGTGGTGGGAGAGCTGTTTACTTGGAGTTTGAATATGAGCAGCTTTGAGGCTGCCTCATCATTTGTTCTCTCTACTGTCACCTAAATTTCCCAATGAGAAACAGGATCTTCTAAATGATGTCCAATTCAAGTAAAAGACAACCTCTCTGCCATGGAGTCATTTAAAAAAGCGATTTTCAAGATCAATGTTCATTACAGACATAATCTTGTTTGATTTTTGTCACATGCCTTCCTGGCAGTTCCCTTACGAATGACGAGAGAGCTAAAATGCGACGGTCTCAAATGAAAACGATTGATACATAAACAGCTGGATTAGTTACGATACAGCACGAACACAGCTACAGTTTTTAGAGACTTTTTAACCTGATAGGAAAACATATTCTCCTCCAAAAGGTTAATGGGAATGCTCGTTTTTATGACTGATCCCCCACGGCTGGATCAGCCGGAGGACAGGTACGGTGTCTCGCTGTGGTAGTTGTAGTCGGGACAGACCTTCTGCACCAGTTTGTAATCTACGCTGTAGAAAGCGATGTAAATGCAGATGACTTTGAAGGGTTTGGAACACAACCAGGACACATGGCTTTGGGTCTGCTCTTGGTAGCAGATCTTGGAAGGGTCAAAGTTGCACAAGGCAGTTTTTTTAGCGCGGTCTGTTTTCTCGTACTCGATGCGGCAGTTGAAGGACTTGGACTCCTTGGTCTCCAGCGTGGACTGCGGAGATGGTTCAAACTCGACCACTTTGGAAGGTGGCACCAGGCTGACGGAAACATTCCCCAGACCCGTGGAGTTATGTCGGAAATAAACACTGAAGGTCCCATTGCCATGATCGACGATTTTCCCCGTGATCAGGAGGTTCAGCTTTACAGTTTTGATGTTGGAGTGGAAGTCGCCCCATCCAAACATCTTCTTGAATTTCCCAGTTTTTACTATAGGTCTGCGTTTAGTTCGTGCCAGAGATTCCTGCACCTCCGTGATGTTGGACAACCAATCCCAAAAGTTTTCTATGCTGTCCGAGTAGGACACCTGGCCGTGTTTCAGCACTGGCGATGGCTTAACAAAGAGGCGCAAAGGGTTGATGATCCTGGAATGGACCACGTTGTCAACCAGTGTCTCTGCAGCATCCTTGTCTTCCCAGTCCAGCACGTCCGCGGCCTGTACGACCCGGCTGGCGTCACAGAACACCTGCTCCGAAACACAAAGGGAGAGCTGTGTAAAGGGTGGAAATAAAATGGTCAAGACACACAAGGAGCCATTAATATTTATTTTTATATCAAAAAGGTCTGAATCAGTCACCTGGACAGCTGTAATGCGTAATTTCTATTGCCCTATGAAAGCTCAAGGATTTTACTCAAAATAGCTTATGGAAGATGCAAAAATCTCAATAGAAGCCATCCATGGGGGCAAATGGATAAACCTCTGAACAGGCTGTGATGTGCAAGAGCAGGCAGATGCCCCACGCCCACAGATTTGTTAGATGAAAACATGATGAGGACAGAGGAAATCCTGAAGGGCAAAGTGGCCCCTCTGCTAAAAGATGGAGTGAAATAGAATAGCACAATTTTCCAGCCCCTTTCTTTTTCTCCCCACTTAACCCTCCAGCTGGTTTAGGCTTAAAATTCTATTCTGCTGGTGTAATTGAGTCCCGAACTGTTTATTTTACATTTGTCTTTTCTGGTGCTGCTTTTTCCATTTGATCCAAACTTAGTCTGCACATTCGTGCCCTTAGTTTGACACCATGAGAACAGCCCTGTTTTTGGTGTGTTGTTTTCACTGCCAAGCTGCCTGTGCTTAGCAAGGCCCAGCCTTCCAGAAGTGCTGAGCACTCCCAGCCACGCAGCACAGCTCAGTTTTGAGATCCATGACAAGGCCAAGCTGAGTCTGCAATCAGAAAGCAAAACCTCCTTCTGGTAGTGACAGAAAGGCCTTCAGATTTCAGAGTCAAACACACAGATCTCCGTAAAATTCCCAACTCAATGCAGACACGTATTTCCCATGTGTGTTCTTCCTGTTCACTCTGGCGGAGAAGTTCTGTTGGAAATGCAGAACTCGACTGTATGATCCAGAGGTCAGAAGCAAGATCTGTGTTTCAGCAGGCTAGACATGACCATCTGACTTTTTAGGTCCTTTAAAGCTCAAGTAGAAGCTTTGGAGAAGGCATTTGCAGGGTTTGTTCTATTCAGGACTGCCTTACACCATCATCCTAATGTATAAAAGAAAAACTTTTTCAGCTGCGACTATTCCTACAGAATGTGTGAACAGAATGAAGAGATGCTTAAAATGGAAAGAAGAGAGGAGGACATGGTCGTCCTGCCCATGTCCCCAGTGACAAACTGCTGCTGGCCCCTCCTCCTGGCAAAATGCTGCTCTTGCTTCGTTCACTGGTCTGAGAGTGCCAGGATCCAGGTGGTGGATCCCTGTATAACTCAGGGATGGGGTTTTCACTCTCCAGCAGTGAGATTACGGGCTGGAAGTTTGCCTAAAGCAGCCAAAACACGGAGTGCAGACATGGAATGCGTGGGGTGGGATTTTGTTCTTCCTATCTCATGAGGGAAGCTGCAATTCTGGGCTTGCTTTTCCCTCTGCTCCTGATCCCAAAGGGTCTCCTACACCTCTGGTTCCTCACAGTGTTCTGTTTTTACAATATCCAGCTGTTATTTCTATAAATTACAGCTTTTCATTTCATCATCTGTCAAAGATTAGAAACTCCAAAGCCCTTAATCTTCACTGGGGCCTGTTCTGCTGCCATAAGCTCCAAACCAGAGCCCAAACCCACTACCACACATCCTTCCTGATCAGCTCTAATGCAGGAATTAAGATGAGACTTGGAACAGCAGCAACATTCACAGCTTGAATGTTGAAAGGTGACCATCACTGTTGCTAAATCATAAAATCACAGAATGATTTGGCTTGGAAGGGATCTTAAAGATCATCCAGTTCCAACCCCCTGCCATGGGCAGGGACACCTTCCAACCTGGACTTGAACACATCCAGGAATCTGTTCCAATGCCTCATTGTCCTCACAGTAAAGAATTTCTTTCTAATAACTAATCTAAACCTTCCCTCCTTCATCTTAAGGCCATTGCACTTGTCCTATCACTTATTTTTCACTATAAATAAATCCATGGCTGGGTGGAAATGCAGTGGCCAGGTGTGTCTCTGCAGAAATACCTTATTTCCTCCTTCAGATTAAAAACGGGGGAAGAAAAGACAACAGTGATCACTCTCAGCCCGAGACCTTGTATGTCAACTTTCTGCCTCTGTCTTATATTTTTTTTATGGCTGAGCTATGAACCGGGGGAAATAGGAGATTCTAATGGATACAGTGACAAATGCTGATCTGTACCAGCCCAAATAGCTCTGTCATAATGATGCTGGGGGAAACATCACTTCTGTTGTGATGGAAAGCTCCTGGTGAAGCTCTGTCATGTTTATGTGTGGTTCTTCAGCGCTCTGAAGCCTGTCAGTAGCCCAGGATCAGCTGTGTGATGCTGAGAGCGCTGGCCATCCCCACTGCTAGGGAAATCGCTCCCCTGCTGCTGAGAAGTGACTCTGCTCACATGAAGCAAGAAGCGCTGCACACATTCACCCACACCAAATCTGACCTGAGGCGCCGAGAAGCACAAAAAAGCGGCTTTTCTGCTGCATTTCTAGATTACAGCTGGGCCCAGGGGCCTGGCAATGCTGAAATGCCAGAAACTTTCCTCTGTGTTTGCACGGCTAAATGGTGTGCTATTTAAAATGCTCATGCCCACTCAAACCATGGGCACCTAGAGCTGGTATTGCTATTGGTAACTGAGTCACAGGGAAAAGTGGTTGGAAATTTTAAGGTGAAATATACAGAAAGGAAGCTATTTAGTTTACAGGAGATTCTGCACCCAGCTCTGACTGTTCCCTGGCAAGGGCACAGGAACACCCTCAATTGTCCTTCTGGGCTGCTTGTCTTCTGCAATGTTTATCGAAATCCGTGCAATGGCTCTTTGGCTTTTCTCCCCTCGCCTTTTATGAGGAGATCCAGAGGACATTGAGTCATGTGCTCAGTGTATGTCTCTTCTGGGGGCTCTCACACCAGATGAGATGGCAGAGCACTGCTGAAGGCTCTGATGGAAAAAGAAGAAATATGTGGGTATAAGGTTGGGATGGCCGAAGGGTGGGAAACATTAACACCTGCTAAAGCCAGGTGGATTTGCCACATCAATAACCCATCAGAGCACAAGCATTTCAAGATGGTGAAATCGCTGCACCTTGCTAGACTACTGCTGCTTTTATTTATGTACGTGTTACACCAAATGAGGTTTACTCATGGGATAATGAAACACACCCCTGAAGCTATGTGACCTGGGCTATTTCATGTGGCAACAAAACAGCTTTCATAACGTGGGAATGTGAAACCATTGAGAAGTTGAATTATAAGGATGTAATACTCCTGTTTAAGGCCCAGACAGAAATCCCTAGGCACTGGAGAAAACTGTACCTTACACTTCACTTGAGTATTTTTTTCCACCACTTTTTTGAAGTATTTTGCAGGCTGAGGGATTCTCGAGTCTTGCACAGCCTTAATTCTTGACTCTGCTCCATCCTGGTGCTGTCTTGTTTCACTGATTTCATTGCAGGGCCGAGAATCAGGAGCTGACAGAGCTGTCAGCTCCAAGGGCTGTGCGGAAGGGACCTCGTGGCTCGGGGTGGTAAATTGGTTGTGTTTTGCAAATATTCACTAAAAAGGTGTTTAACAAAGAACCACCTGGTTCTGCTCAGTGCCCACTGCAGCAGCAGGAACGAGGGGGCATTGTTCAGAAATGTGAATAATATTTGTGCTTTTGTAATGTAAAACCTTTGTGGCGTGCAGATTTTTTTTTCCTGTTTTGAATGAAGCTTTCTGCAATATAAGAGAACCCAACTCTAACACTTGGTTTTCCCAAGGCCCTTCCCTCGCTGGCTGCATTTTGCTGTTAGTGAGGAAGGGCCGATGGCTTTGTTCAGCTGTTTATTCACATTGGTTAGCAATTTCCGGGCAATAAAAAAATCTGTATTAAAATAATGCAGCACATGCTGGAAAAAAACGACTTCCTCAGCATCTTTCCATTTCACTATAATGCATCTCTATAGTGAAAAATATTGCTGGTAGGGTATTTGAAA
Organism: Origma solitaria; assembly: GCA_013397895.1. Classification (NCBI taxonomy): domain Eukaryota; kingdom Metazoa; phylum Chordata; class Aves; order Passeriformes; family Acanthizidae; genus Origma; species Origma solitaria. Next base: position 2,692,699 of record VZRL01005185.1, read on the forward strand.
AATACCAGCTTAGGAAAGTTAGTGCATCCATTTAAATAGATGGCTATTGCTGGAGTTCTCCTCTGCTGCACTGGTTTCCCATTCCCTCCAAACCATCAATTTCCAGACAGAAATCACCTAATCTTTTTCCCTATTACAGAGGCAGTAAAATGGCACCCAGTTACCCTAAAATTTCCATTAGCCTGTAGATATTTTCCAGTAAGAAACACAATTTTGGCCCCATCCACAGCACATCTCTGTTTTCTTTCGCTGCGTAAACCTTGAAAACAGTTCAAATCAGTGCGGTGTGGTTTATATTTACGGAGTTTTAAACTTCAAACCTTTGGTTCTTCCTGTGCCCTCCTCTAAAAGATGATAACTCTTCAAAATCTCTCCCTTCCATGCGTGATCCTGGCCACAGTGAGCAGCACAGGGTTAAATAACATTCCCTGTGAGCTACTTTTGAGAAATGAGCTTACACTGATGAGACACTGGTATCAGTAAATGCTCTAATTTCTCTATTTGCCCAAATTTGGGTTCTTTTGGAACTCATTCCCATGCCTTTCTCTGTGGGCAAGGCACTAAATAAAAGCAGGTGTCCCCACGCAAGAGTTAATAGTTCTGGTGCTTTGGGAATTTTATCCAGGTTATTCATCAATCACCAGCAATCATTCCTTTACCTTCACCCCTGCCAGGAATCATTTAAAAACTCTCAGCAATTAGCTGAAATGAATTGGTCTGTTGGAATAAACAGCTCTGAAGCACCGTCCTGCTGCTCACTGGGAGCTTTTTATCCCACTGCTGGCGGGGAGGCGGCACCACCACTCCTCTAGCCCCCAGTTTCACCAGTGAAAACCCATCCTGAGGGAGGATTCCAGTTCTCCTCACTCTCCGCTGCTCCCATGCCCAAGTGTCCCGTGGGTTCACACTCGTGTCCCCTCTGAAGCAGCACAGGACACCTCTCTGGGCTCCCTGGGCTGATTTTGGAGCCTCACAGGCCATGAGATAATGCAGCCCCATCGAGTGGCTGCACAAAAGCCCCAGTTTGAAGGGGGCTGAGTGGCGGGGAAGAGAAATAACTCTGCTTTATCTGTTTGAAAATTCAGTGATTTCAACACATTTATCAAATTTTAAATAATTTATGTCTTGACAGGGCTTATCAATTTTGCAAAGCACACACGTTAACCAGATACAATGATCTCATATTAGCTTTTTCAGCATCTTAGACTGGAGCCCAGAAATATTAATAAAAACTCAGCCCATCATCAATTAAATGGAAAAAAACATAAAATTGTGTTCCATTATAGTCTTTTAGTCTTTTTTTTTCCCCAAGAAAATGATGACGAGTTCTAATAATTCATCACAACAAGCTGAGCTTGAACTTTACTGATTATTAAACTTTTTTTTCAAAGACAGAGGCTGTGAAGGGTTTTACGGCTGCAGATGTGATTGCTGTCAGGAATGCTGTAAGGAATTTGGGAGTTAAGCAACATCTTTCAGCAGGACTGTGTAAGAGTGCCATGTTTGCTCCTTCCAGCCCTGTTTCTCAGGATGCTGTGGAGTTGCTTTGCAATGAAGCAAAAAGGCCAAGTTGGATGGAGTTTGGAGCAATCTGGTCTAGTGGAAGGTCGAAAAGTGGAAAGTCTAATCCACGGCAGGGGGATGGAATGAGAGGAGCTTTCCAACCCAAACCCTTCAGTGATTCCGTAATCCACCGAGCACTGAGCTGGCGGTGGGGTGTGAATATCCAGGAGAGAGGCTGAACCTTGTAACTGAGGGTGCCCTCACTCCTCAGGCACCCAAAATGCCTTTCCAGCTTGCACAGCCTCTCCCTTGCTAAACTGGAAACAAATAAACACCAGCAGGTTGTTATGCCTGGTTTTCTCCCTCCTGTGGGCAATGATGGAGACTTTAAAACACTGGTGCAAAACAAAATTAAGTCAGAATTTAGAGTTCACTTGCTTGACTTCTGTCTCATTTTGAAGCAGATGATAAAGAGGGACTGTGGGGTTTAGTGCCAAATTCAGCAAAGACATCCATTATGGAGGGTAACTGCAGAGCAGGGAGTCGGGGGTGCGGATCTCTAGCTGTGGCAGAGCACTCAGACTTCTCAAAGTCCCCCAGACGAGTTAGGGAGGTTACAATTTGGAAAGTTTTAAAGACTATTGCAAATTTCTTTCACTCAGGGAAGGTGGTCAGAAATCCCCTGCTCAATAACTAACATAATTGGATTGTTTTAACAATTTTACCTTGCCTTGTCTAGTTAAAACTACAATGACAAGCAGGAAAGAAAGCCTTCATGACTGAATCTTGCGGCCCATTACATTTTCTGCTTTTAAACAGAATTATTGAATCATTAAGGCTGGAAAAGACCTTTGAGGTCATCAAGTCCAACTTATGACCAAACACCACCTTGTCACCCAGACCATGTCACCGAGTGCCACTTCCAGGCCTTCCTTGAACACCTCCAGGGACGGTGACTCCACCACCTCCCTGGGCAGCCTGTGCCAATGTCTAGTCACCATTTCTGTGGAGAAATTCTTCGTCGTGTCCAACCTAAACCTCCCCTGGCACGGTGCTGAAAGGGGCTTTGCCATTCCTCCTCAAACCATCTGAAAGGTCTCTCTCTACACCTCCATACACCTAAATGCCAGGGAAGGTACAGATAGAAATCTTTAGTTTAATGAGAATATAAGATGATAACATCCAAATAACCTGCAGACAAAAATACAAATCTAAAAGGGGTATGTTGGGAGAAATTTCCAATTCCAGATACAATTTCATTGCATGTTTTTTCAACAAAATTGATACTTCAAACTCAGCATCATATTTTACAGGTAAATAAAATCCACTTTAAAATTCTCCAATTTGCGCAAGCAAGCAAAATAATATTTTACTAAAACAGCACTTCTGTAAAGAAACAAAATTGGGAGGAAGAAGCAGAAGAAAATAGTGCAAATTAAAAATAAAGCCTGCAAAGATTTCCTATTTTAAAAACGTGCCTTTTTCACAAGCCTGACAAGTAGTTTTAGGTTATCTGAAGTGTTCCCTCCAGCTGCAATCGGATAAATTGCTTAGAGCATAGATAGCTTTTAAATTATATCCATGCATTGAATTGATCTACCTTTCTGCTGAGAGAACAGAAAATTTGTTCTGAGAAATGTTTCTTGCCAAAAAATGTGCACCAATTCTCTTCTTGAAGACTTCAATTCTCTGGGACTCCCCCTCCCCCCCAATTAAATCTAAAATAGAGATCTTTGAGATAGTTTAGGTCTCTTATTTGTATGTTTGTAAGGAAACAACTCTTAAAATGTTCTTCTGGTATCATTAAATAGTTTTAGTCCTTCAGTTAAAGCATTCATTCTTGAAGGTTGGGGAAGTAATATAAATGTAAACCTTTCTGTGAAGGGCCTGAAAAAGTCTTGTATAAAAATATCTAATTGAGATACAGTAGATACAGAAAACTTAGATTATTATTATATTACCAACATATAACCCATACTGATTCTCAAGTGGTTTGTCAGTCACTCTGTGCATTTTCTTGAAATTCAGGCTGAATTGTCACAATCTATTTTGCACTGAGCTTCACTGGTGCTATGGCCCCATGTATTGTCTGATGGGGCTGAAACCTGTGCTTTTAGGGTGGAGGTCTGGCATTTAGTTATTTTTAGCAGTTGTTTAGAAGATGATCCTATTCACCTGGAAACCCTGTGAGATGCGCCAGGTGTTTTCCATCTACACTGAACTTGTGCTGCATTGCAGGTGCAGCTCACAGAATCATTTAGGTTGGAAAAGACTGTAAAGACTGAGTCCAACCACTGACCCAGCACTGCCAAGTCCCACTAAAGCCTGTCCCTAAAACCCACAGCAACTTGCAGGACCAAACCCCAAACCCCAAACCAGGCTCTTCTTCCTGCAAGGGGCAGAAGGAACACTCAGCCCCTCTGCCAAGCTGGCACCTGCCCACAGCGTCTGCTGAACTTCACAGTTAATCATTTCCCCTCCTGCTTATTTCCTTAATGCCTGGGAGATTTCGCTTTACGTTTGCCGGGATCAGTTCATTAAAATACTAATTTCAAGCGGTAATTATCTGTGTGTGAGCGCTGCCGGTGGAACCGGCGCTAGCGCTGATACGCTCTCCGCTGCAGGAGACTGCACAGATGCTCACGTCCCTGGGAGCTCCGGGCAGGAGTCACTGTGCTGCTCAGCTGGAGGATGGCTAGCAAAGATTTTTTTTGGGGAAAATGTTTTAAGAATCACAGTTAACCATGAAGGCTATTTTATGCGGCAGGGAAAGCGCGTGAACAGAAAACTGCTGTATCTGTTAGAAATGAACCTGACTCTGCTGAAGTTGTCATGAGGTTTTGTATGCCTTGTAAAGTTTAAATTAAAAATCAATTACGGAAGAGCCCTTAATCTCCGCTTTGGAGTTGATTCATGTTTGGATGCGAACTCTGAGACCCCGATGACCTCCCTCAGTGCTAAATGCGACACGGCAAAGGCTTTTTTTTTCTCTCTTCCCACTCATGTGCCATTATTCAATTTTTTACTGCATTATGAAGAGGAGAGTTTTAATAATCGAGCCAGATTAAAAGAATAAAAGGATGCTCCTGACGAGTTAGAAACAGAGAGAAGCTGTGCATTTCTAGCAGATTTCAAGCTCTGTATTATTACAGTGCGTAAGAGATGATTAACAAAGAAAAATATTACAGTTATCTACTCCCTTTGAGAGCCTAACTAATGAACCTCTACCAGCTGCTCTTGAAAAATCAGTAACACTATCACTATCAATTTCAAGACAAAGCACAGCTGACAGATGTTTGAAGTGATAAATCAGGCTGCACAAGGATTAAAATAACAAGCCCCAAATGGCCTTTAAAAGACAAAGGTGCTGCAGTGAACTATTTTCAGCCACTTTGGATCCTGTCAAAAGTTAGATCACTGATACAATTATCTTGCAAAACAGTAATGACCAAAGTAATATGTTATGAAAAATCTAACAATGGTGATACTTGAGCCAGGCTTTTGAAAAGAACAGGTTTGATAGTCATTTGTGCTTTTAATGGCAGAACTGAGAATGCCGTGCTTCCCTGAATACTACTTCTGGGAATGAGTGATGAAAAGTGTGCGCTGGGCTGAAGCATTAAATGTAGCTGAATTGCATTCTTGTACATTTTAATTAATCTTTTTTTAAAGCAAGAAGTTACATTTTAATAGGCAATGAACACCATTATTTAAATGAAGCATAAGATTTTTGTGTTGCTTCACTCCAGGCTGCATTTTCTAACAACCTGCCAGTTATGTGATGGAGACAAAGCCTCCATTCCTGGGAACAGCGTGTGTGCTTCCAAATTCTGCTGCCTTTAATGGGAGACCACCGTAGCCAGGGGAGAGTGATCAGAAACAAATCCCAAATTTCTGGACTTTGCCTGAGCTTTCACAGTTTAGTGCATCTTGTCAGAGGGTGCATTTGCTTCCTAACCCTCAGCTGGGTGAGGGAGGAAATGCTCTGTTTAAAGCATTAAAAGGTGTTTTTCTGGCACCACTCTTGGCTCAGGGAGGGTCACCACAGAGCTCAGCATGGGAAGCTCCCAATGGAAAAGACTTCTCCAAGTGCTTTGTGCACTGACATCTCAGGGAAGCTGTGGGCACCCCAAGTTCCTGGGCAAGCTCCTTCCCCACGTAACTGGGCTCATCCAGTGACTCTCAGTGACTCCTCCTGAGTCCTCCTGCTGTTTCAAAGAAGTGTGTGGATGTATCCAAGGCTCCATCAGCTGAGCAGGGACAGGGGACATTGACCAACAGCCTCGGGTTAAAAGCTTTCTTCCAGAGAACACTTGCGTTGTTTTCTTCAAGGATGACGTCTCTTCCTGGAAATCCTGCTGCCCACGTGCGCTTTTGGTGGCACAGTCAGCCCCAAGCTCTGGGAGCTGCTCCGTGCATTCTTGGCATCTCCCTAAGAAAAATATTTCTGCTTAAAAGCTTTGTGACAGAAACACATGGGAAGCACACAAACAGGCTGGATTGGTATTGCCAGAGAGGCAAAGGGAGATACTCAAGGAGAGCCATGTGTTGTGGATCAGGGAGGGCAGGGGACAAACCACGGGGCTGAGGCTGCTTTGGAAATGCAGCCCAGGGATGTGAGGGTCACACGCTGGGGAGAAGCTCCTCCACTTTCATCTTTTCAATAAGATGGAGGCCCAGGAAAAGCCTGGAGGTCAGCACTGCCCCAGGACTGCGCCAAAATCAGTCCCTTGCTGGGCAAGCCCCTTCTCACTGCCTTCCCCCACCTGCTCAGATGACAGCACAGGTTTGGGATGAAGGACAGGCTGAGGGTTGTCCTCCTCCTCACCACACAGCCAGTGTGGAAGCTGGGGCTGTGCTGGAGCTGCCTGTCCCCACACCTGCTCACAGCCTGTGTCTTCCCCGCTGAACGCGTGGAAGGCCACAGCAGTTTTCTAAATTAAATTAAAATTCCTTTTCCTTTTCAAACCACTTAGCATGAGGTAGCACACCGGGGCACTTGGAGGTATTTCATTGCTGCCTACACACACGCATGCATGCTGCTTTCTTAAATGAATTACTCTCCTAAAGAAGAGAAAATCATTGACTGAGGCTGCCCGATTTTTAAGTTTTAAGGTGAAACAATATTAGCCTTTGCCTGGCAGCAGCCCAGCCACGCCTGCAACTATTGTGCACTGTATAATGGGGTACTAACAGTGACTTCATACTCTACGGTCCTATTGAAACCCAATTTTAATACCTTTTAATTTATTCAGCCATTTTTTAAGTCCCCGAGAAGGGGAAAAACAGACTTCCTTTTTGAAAAAAAACCAAAATGACTGGTTTGAGACAGTTTGAAAATGACAAGGTTCAAATTTGAAATCCAGTCACTATGTAAGTTTTAACAGGGCTTAATTAGAAGTTGGTCAGCCATCTGCCCTGATATAATAAATCCATGACTTGTGTTTAACAAAGGGAGATGAGTTTGACACTTAGTTCGCCTGGAAGAATGTCACAACATGTGCCTGGTTTGTTTCCTTGCAGGAATATACCAAGATAATTAATATCTAAGATCATTGTGCATGCACTGTAAGAACAGGAGGATCTGAAGACAGAAAGGCTTAGATCAGATGAAAATGTTACATTCTAGCACAATAGGAGTTAATACAAATTGCTGTCATTTGCATGTAAAAATATAATTTCAAACCTATTTGCTCCACATCTGTATCAAACAAGAAGCGAACACATTCAACACATCTTTACATCATCCAATCTTTCTTTTACTGTGAATTACAGTGCACATAACCCCAAGTGTTAATTTGGTCTCATTCCACGGTGCATTTGATGTATTCCAATTGGCATATAAAGAATAGCACTCCCAGGTTGAGTAGAAGGACTGTACTAGCAGGGTGCTTGCAGTTGGTGAAACAAGTCCTGACAGCAGATAAATCACCCACGGGGGGCTGGGTTGCCACTTTACCCTGTTGCTTTTAAGGCACACATGTCTGAAACACACACCCCCGAAAATGTACAATCCTAGGAACAGGGTAGGAGGAAGTGTTCTCTTGAGGCACACTAAAGGTTTTACAGGAAAGGCTGTATAAAAGCATAACCTGACAAAGGCTTCCCTGTGTTAGCACAAATAATGCAAATTGGAACGAAAATATCAGTGGATCAGTGGATCCAGCCAGCTGGATCCCAAAACTCCCCGCAAAACCCCCAAAGGCCTGACCCTGAGGTCAGTTTAGATAAGCACTCAGTGACAAATCTCAGCTCTGTTGGTTTGTTTTCACTCACAGCAGACTTCACACCCCCCCTCCAAAAGTTTAGACAATCACAGACTCACAGAATTGTTTGGATTGGAAGGGACCTTAGAGATCATCTTGTTCCAATGCCCCCGCCATGGGCAGGGACACCTTCAGCCAGGAAGGTTCCATGGATACTCCTGTCCACATTGCCCTGCTAACAACCCCTTTGACTTTTCCCTGCTCCAGGACCTGACCACGCACAGTAACAAAGAGTTCCTTCCACACCTCGCTGTTCAGATTTCTTTTGGGGTTATTCTTTTGCTGTTGATCACAGTCTTGACCTTCCCGGCAAATAATGAATTTTCTTCCAAAACAGACTTGGCTAATTTGAGATTTACTCTGAAAATTACCATGCTGCAGTAGTCAGTTCTCACTATTATTTAAAAAGCTGAATAAACCAGTTCAGAAGGATCGATAATTGCTAATAATGAATCACTGCTTAATTCACACACTGACTGTACAGGACAAAATGAGGTGTTTTTCACTATATTGCCAAATTCCGAGTCTGTGTAAGAAACCTAAGCACTAGTTATGAATGGGTTTAGGAATGAGAGTTAACAAGTGTCCTGAGTAATCTCAAACCCCAAACACACAGGGGTTAGGAAGGGTTTTTAGAATGAGATGTGAGCTGATAAAGAGAAGCTACAAGAACTGGTGATGTGTAAGTGATGCCAGGCTTCAAAAGTCACGCAATCCTTCATGTTTCTAATGTGTGTTTTCCCACAGATTGTGGAGATCAAAGAAGGAAACAAATCTAAATGTAAGTGCCTAGACCAAAGCTGGTAATAAGTGTATGACAGACATAAAAGCAACTTGGCTGTAAATGTTTTAAACTGTCTCCCGTGGACACAAAAGGTGCCTCTACAGGGACAGGAAGTAATTCCCTGTATTAAAATTTAATGTGTTGCCCTATGTGATCAATTACTAAGCTATAAATATGTATGTGCGTGACTGAATCAGTAATAAAAATGTGATTTTATAAGCCTCTGAGCCTCCATGATCAGGCCAATAAACTTGTTACATCAAATTACATTGCAGCTTCTGATACCTACAGAAGTGCCAGTTCTTGTGATGAACCTTTTCAGGAAGGACTTGTTTGCCTGTCCTTAAATGCTGCAGGGACAAGGATGAAGGGAGCACAGCCCTGTGCCACTTCCCTGTGTGCCTGGACCACCCATGGTAAAACCTAATCTGGACAAGTCATGACCATCAAATTTACCAGAGTATATGCATGGTAGTCTGCTACAGATTTTGGCTCAGAAATTGGTATATAAATCTGTTTTCCCTGTTCTTCTCAGCTAGGTTTGAAGCAGGGAACCTTCCAGCTCCTGTTGGAGGCACAGCAGCTTCTCCTGTCCACAAGCCACGAGTGGAGGAGAGCAGGATGGCTGCACTCAGTGAGGAACAAGGATTGTTATCACCTCCCTTCAGGGAACAAGGAGCTTGATTATGTTACTTCACTGAACAGAGTTCTTATTTCCAAATCATGCTCCAGAAAAGAAGGATCTTAGCAGATCTCCTTCCAGCCAGCAAAGTGTAGATGAGTTGTATGTCTTATAAGATAAGCTCTGGCTCGACTGTGCTCAGGGCTCAGCTGAACTTCAGCAAAAATTCTGATAGCTGAATATGGATCAAAATGTCCAAAAACCTCTGATATGCAGTTCATTGCTGTTCAGTACTCGGGAGGAGTACAACATGCTTCACTTGGCTGCTTTTCTCCCTCCATCTTCATGGCCACTGCATGGGATAAACAGACTGGAGGGAGGAGGAAAGGTCACTATGCTGCTGCTTTGCTCCTCTCTGGTTTGGGATGCTGCTTCCCTGGCCTCACAGCTGGGCTGGGATGTTCCCACCACTGTGTGGAAGTGTGGAAGTGCTGAAAGGTCAGATCAGGTCTGATGTTCTACATTTACAGACATACTTGATTTCCTGTACAGTAAGTCCAAAGCTAAATGAACTATATCTGGGTCATTTTCTTGTAAAAAAGTCCTGCATTTTGAATGACTGTACAAGGAAAGTATTCCCTTGCAGACACCCATGAGTTTCAGTAGGAAGTAACTGGGAAGCACACTGGCTGCAGATTTGGCTTCTCCTGTCTGATAGCTACAGGCCAGGAACATGCAAATAACTGAGAGCTGTGATGGTGACAAAAGTGAATTGTAGCACCAGGTAGTCCTGAGAGAATATCCTCTGTTGCAGAGAATGGCACACTGCTGCCTTTGGCTTTAATGATTTTTATTATGTCATGAGTGAATGAATAAGATACTCATTGTTTTTATTGCTCCACCCACGGCTTCAACTGAGCATCTCTTATTTTTTTAATCCTGTGGCTAATATTACAATTAACCTTTGGTATATGGTCTGGGAATTTATAAAAAACCTTCTCAGCCGTTCTGTACAAAATAATTCTTACAGAACCATTCCTTTCCCGATTTCCTTCATGCCTATATTATTTACAGAGCAAAAAACCAGAGGGAATCAAATCACACAACCTACAAAAAGAGTGAAACGCAGGGCCTTACTTGCTCCCAGCAGTGAAGAAATGTAGTGTTAAGACTTGAAACTCATTTCCATTTTTCTGTGTTCATACCATGGTCTCTAAACAGCGCATTATCTCACACACCAGATGTGCAGCTCTATCTAGGAACTACAGGGTGCGATAAGTATGGAATTTCAGCCCTATTTCTTCTTTTATGTTTTAAGTCAAATCCTTATTCTGATTTTAATTTGGGTTTTTGTCTTGTTTTCTATGTGCTTTGGGGGGTGGGAGAGAAGTGGGGAGTTCGGTGTGCAATTATAGAAATGGAAAAAGAAATCATGCGGGACTCAGAGTATTTTAACTTAACAACACAAGAGAAATCAACATCCACACCTCTAATTTCATTTAAATTGGAGTAAAATTAGAGTATAGAAACAACTTAAGCTGTTGTGATTAACTCCACTTAAGCGGAATTTGCCCACAAGTCAGCAATCTCTCGGCTGATGCAAGCTGCATCTGGAACTGAAAGAAAAGGGAGAGATCTTGAAAGTTATTTGAACCACTGTCAAGTGCTATTATGAAAATACTACTTGGATATTAAGCAATTTGAACACATTACAATAAATGTTACTTTTATGGTACTAACAGGTTTATTCTTATTCTTATTCTATTAATTAAGATTATAATAAAAATAATAACCATAACAATGATGGTAATAATAATAATAATAAGAAGAAGAATAGTGTTCTGTTTCAGCTGAGAGGTGGTGACCTTGAGAAGGAGTCAAATGGTGTTGCAAATGCATGTTTTTCATGTATGAGTAGTCATTCTGGAAACAGAGGACATAAAACTTTGCATCAGGATGAACATAAAACCTGGATCCAGCATGCCAATTTCCTGGTATTTAATAGTATTTGGGAATTGGAAGGTGGAATATCAGCTCAAGGGAAAAGAGAGGCCACAGAGGGAGAAAACAAGATTTATTCTTCAAGGCACATTTTTGCCTTGCTGTTTCTCCAGGAAGGTTCCTGTTCCTGCCAGGAGTCACGGAGTGTTTCCTGGATTCAAAGGAAGGTTTCTGTGGGCTTTGGCAACACCTGAACACCACCGTGGTGCTGCTGTTCCCTGGGTGTAAGCACGGTTTCCCTGGAAGCTGACAAGCTTTGGTTCCTTGCAGGATCAAATGGCTGCACACCTCTAAAGGAGCCGAGCCTGACGTACAGTGCTTCCAGTCATCCACAAACAAATGAGCTAATTAAATTATTTTTTTTGTGCTCTGGTATACTGCACAGTCCAATTAAGTCGCTAAGCCAATCATCTTGAAATAAATCAACCATATTGTTACATAATTCTTTTTAACAAACAGAGACATCATTATATGAACTAGGTTCTAAGGGTGCCAGATGCTCCTAAACAGGGAGTCTAATTTATTTCGTTGATTTTAAGAAGCAACCCATTCATGTGTGATAGCTTTTGTCATCCAAAATGCTAATTCTTGTCTGAGTTTAAAGTAGATTTCTGTCTTTCTCACACATAAATAAGAGCACAGAAGAGCTAAATATGGACTCTGCTTAATTCCCTGTCATAGCATCACATACAAATCTTGTCCCAAAACACTGAATGTCCTTTTAAACACAGCTAATAAGATTGCGATAGAAAAGAGGCCAAAACCACTTCTCAAAATTATTGTATCCAATATGAAGAAAAAAAATCTGATCTCTGAAAACAAAGGTTTGATGAAGTAAGAGCACTTTCTGAAAGGTGAGCACTGTGTAATGGGAAAAACGGGATGGACTGGGTTCCTGGGCACCCCATGATGCTGTCCAGTAATTATGTTCAACCTTAGAGCAGAGTAGAGCAAGCTGGCAGAGGGCTCAGAGGCTCTGGCAGACTGGGAAACCTCATCCCTCTGTTAAAAAAAAAAAAAAGATTATGTGCTTTGGATTTGATTAACGTTTCAAGGATACTATTAAGGGAGATGGGCAGCAGAGATGTTCCCTTCCAACGCTGCCAGTGACGCAGGCTCCTCCAGCGGAGAGCACAATGTGCACATCTAACCCGGAAATCAAGCAAGTCTCTTTTTATCTTTTTGCCCTTGCTTAATGCTTCTTTTTCTCCCAGAGAGAAGATTACAAAAAACAAAACAAATGTGTTGGTTGGTTTTTCTGATACATTCCTTGGAGGGTTAAGCGAGTCCCCCAGAAGTCAAGGTATGCAAAGCAGCTTTGGTTGGCAGCCCTCTCCTAACCCCCTCCAGGGCATTCCTGAAGAAATTGCTCTGGATCATTAATAACCTGCACCCTCAGAGATGCACAACAGCACTGAGGAGAAAGAAATGGGGATTGCTGAGTATTTTCTGTGCACCTGTGCTTACCATTCTGATTTGTTCCTGTTTATTTTGGACCCCAACAAAACAGCCTTGCTTCGTGTTTTCACTTGGCCAGTGATGATTGAAAGTGATTTCTCTGGATAAAAGCTGAAGAAAAAACCCCTGTGGTTTCCATTTGGACATTAGAAGGTTGATGTGTTTTGCTGTCACATTCTATTTTTAAATGCATGACACTGCACAGGTGTTCAGACTCCAAATCCTTAGCGAAATCTGTCATCTCTCTGCAGCTTGTCACTACATCAGCTCACAAACTGAGGGGAGAACGAAGTTCCTGTATGGCAGAAAACTGCAAGTGCTCGACTGTGGTTAATGATAATTTCATAGCTGAAAAATATCCCTACATTTGATAAATTTTCAGATGCCTTAATTGCTTTGAGGCTCATTTGCCTATGTAGAATTTCTCAAATTATTTTTCTACAAGCCCTCAATGCGTAGGACACAAACTAACAGGTTAAAAATGTGAAGAAGTTTTGCAGGAGCAGAAGTTTGAGTAGAAGAACAGGCTGGAGTTTTACCTCTGTGCTTGCTCTCCATAAAACTCTGACTGAATCCAGAAGGATGAAACTTACAATTACAAATCCTTCTGTGTCTGCATTAAGCATATATTATTTCTATATCCGTGAGCATTTCTAAAATGTAACACAGCAAAGAATTTAATAATCAGTATTTTAAGAAAACCATTCTTGAGTTTTTACTCAGAAAAAAAATGGGGCTAACCCACACTAATGCTGTTTTTGAAAAGTTTGTTAAATCTTATACACTGCTAACGTAGACTTCAGGGAAAAGTATCCCATGTTCAGACTGCAGAGAAAGGTGGGGAATGAAGCAGTTTTTACAGGACTGCTCCAGAGTCATCAAGCAAGTGCACATTTCTGCCCCACTCTGGCATCCTTGTCCACAAGGAACATTTCCTTCTGCCTCCATGGGGCGATTCTCTGTTGGTACTGGAAAACCAAACTCAGGATCTCCTCTCCAAGAAAAGATCAGATCTCCTAAAGAGAACTGAAGTGAACCATCATGTCCTTCTAGCTAAATTAGAGACAAAATTGTGAACGAAAACTATTCCTTTGCAGATGATTATTTAAATTTTGGCTTAATGATCACTTAGCATCCATCACTAAACCAAACCAACAGTGCCTCAGTGATATATTGAACTCCAAGGAATCTATTTGGCTCTTGCACAACTAATTCAAGTCCTCTGAAGTTTTATTCTATTCCCTACACAATCCTTACCATCAGTCAGAGAGAGCAGGGAATTGGGGTCCCCTGAGCAATCTGAACCCAAACATGGCCCAGAGGGAGAGGTGGGTGTCATTCCAATGTGCTGAAAGAGCCAGCTGAAGTTATTGTGAGGCTGCTCACTATCAGGCTTGAAAGGTTTTGAAGACTGGGTGAGGGCCCTGACAACCAGGAAAGACCCCAAATATAGCAACTGTTTCCAAAAAGGCTAAAAGCAATCTGGGGGGTATCAGCTGCTCACACTCACTTCAGCCCCCTGGGAAATCATGGGGCACATTTTTTCTAAAGTCATATGTGCCCAGAGGAAGGGGAAGATGATGACTGGGAATAGACAGCAGAGATTTACCCTGGATTTACTAAATTTACCATGATTGACTAAATTGGTTGCCAACTATTTATCAAAAGAGGATCTGTGGATGAGGAGAGAGCAGAGGAACGTCACCTACTTTGTCTAGGTTTTTGCCACAGCCTCCCAAGCATGTCTGCCTCCAAGTTGGGATGTCGCTGCCTTGATGAGGGGGTGACCGAGTGAAAAACAGCTGGATGGAGGCTCAGAAGGCAATGCTTAATGAGTCGCACTCTGTCCAGACACCAGGAGCAAAGGAGGTCCTGCTCTTCTGCAAGACTGCAGGCTGAGTTCACAGATGGATTCTGAATCACTCTGCTCATAATCACTATCACTACTGAAAAGATTTGACGTACTTACTGGAAATCACAGTATAACAGAATAACCCTCCCAGAAACTAATCTTCCCAAAGATGATTTAAACAATCTTGTTTGCTTCAGATTTCATTAAAAAGTTGTTTTCAAAATATATTGTTGACAGTTGTTGATGTTGGACCAAAGGTGATTATATGAACTACAGGCATTGATTGGCAGTATATAATTGAATTTAGCATTTGTTTTTCCTTGTTTCTAATGTACACATTCCTTGAAACAAGTCACATTTGTATTGTGTGGTGAAGGACAGCTTTCACCTGCTAACTCCCCAGAATGTTGTCTCACATATACATACTGAATATATCACAGGATGAGATGTTCTTCCTTGCTTGGCAATACAGCCAGGACTGCTTCCTATTTGAGTTGTCAGGAAGACAGTGCATTTCTTGAATAGATGGCTCAAAAGCATTTTGAATAAAACAGAATTTTGGTTGTTTTTTTTGCCTGATAGGTTTCAAAATATCACAGAGCAGACATGCAATTAGCACAAGGCAAAAGAATTTATCTCAGAAGTCAACTTGTGAGAATTGTATTTACATCTACATTTACATTTACAAAGATAACAAAAATGATTCATTGTGATCTCCTGTGTTAATCCTTCACCCTACAATTGGATGTAGCATGTGCAGACCCCATTGCTTCCAGGATTAAGACACACCAAGAGAGGGCTCAACCAGTTGGCCCCAGAATTGAGACCACATCATGAAATTAGCAACCAGATCAGAAAAAGAGACAATTACGGGCTTTTATGAGTTACATCAATCACTGGGACTTATTCATATTGTCTTACAGATGATTAATAGATGTATAGAACATTAATATACTTTTACAGCAGTGTAATTTATAAAGGAAAAAAAAAACTTTTAGGAAAAGCTGTGATGCAATCTACTATTAATATTTTGCTGAGGGGGATGAGACTGTTAAACTACTCACCTTGCAAACACTACTTAAAATTGACAAAGTACAGCCTAGGAAGGTTATTCTGTATCTTACCCTCCAGGGTCAATAATTCTATACTTGGAGACTTCACTGAACTGATTTGTCTATATTTCAGATAGGAACACACTTCGATGTTCCTAAACAAATTGATGCATTTCCCTTGCACATTTATTGTTCTTATTTCTAACTGCTGAAAGAAAAACTAGCACCTTCTCTAGCTCTTAATGGAAAGCTTATCTATTAAAGATGATGACTTGTATGAGAGAAGGTGGTGGTTCCAGGCAAAAGGACTATTTTACAGACTACTCTAAATGTTATTTCTTTCAGTAATAGGAAACTTGAAGCAATATTAGGTTTATATCAAAAGTGCATGTGATTCTTTTAATAGCATCTTTCAACAGAAGCTTTTCTTACACACTGACAGTGACAAAGGTTGTCACTGCTTGCAAAGAAATGAATTCGTGGGGTATTTCTTTAATAGGAAATTAGAGACTGAGCCAAACATTTAGGTGTACAATCTGTTTATCTGTATTTCCTGCTGTTATTTTCCTTTTCAGACACTATCAATTTTGCTCAGAGCACTGACACCCCTGAAGAGCTTGCAATGGAAATAATTCATTGGAGAGACTGGTAACGTTTCTGGTAGATACGAGAATGTTCTGCCTGAGCTCTGAGCTCACCAAAACCTCCCAGCTGTATTCATCCTCCTTTTTGGGGCTGTTTTGCTTGTTAGCTCATGCATGGTGCTAATGTAGTCACGTAGTTCACATCTTCAGAATATCCAGAGAGCACACACATTGTCCCATCCTCATGGGCTGGCTGCAGATGTCCAGGAGAAAAAGCAACCTGTCTACATCACATGCCCATTAAAAAAAAAAAAAAAATCAGTAGTGAAAACATCACCATTTGAAGTAGAAAAGATATTCCAAGAGAATTATTCAGAGTATAATGTCTTCCTCCTGAATCTAGCCCATTTTCTTAATCTGAAAAATTGCCAAATTCTCCAAGACTCCTCTGTGTTAGGATTTAAAGATACTGTCTAAGCAAATTGGGGCAGCACCTACCTTTCCAGTAAGTTGTTCTGTGAAAGCCAACAGGAAAGAGGAAGAAAAAAAGTGTAAATTACTCCAAAGACTCAGAATCAGTAGAAAAGATCACTAAAGAGGCAAAACTTGCTGTGACTCACAGTGCTAATGTAGCAGTTCTTTGAGGAAAAGGTCCCCAGGAACAGGCAAATAAAGCAGCCTGAACAAAGTGTCTCAAGAGTGATAGAAAAGAAGATAGCTAAGCATAAAGGGAAGGAATTAGGAAAACTTTGTGCATAGTATTAGGAAAAACTAAATAATATGATAGCATCAGCTGTGGGACTTCTTAGGGATTATCCTGGGACCTTCTAAAAAAACACTAAGGAAGAATACTGGGAAGTGTTCAGCGTGAGCAAGCCTCTATCACAGGAAGATACTGGGGAGCTTTTCCAGGTACCCATCCGATAAGGGGAACAACAAAAGCAGGGCGAGTTTGACAGACAGCAAATGCAGCTTCTCTCCACTTTCGTAACTGGTGCCTGAACCTATAACCTCTAAAACCACACTGTAAGACACATGACACCCGAGTAGTCCTTATGTTTTAAGACTGCAAATTCCCTTTAGCTTGTTTAGGAGCACACCTTGCCAAGCACCCAAGCTGCTAATCCAAGTATGGGCTCTCCCAGGATACAAGCCCAGGCGTTCCTTCCTTGATTTCTGCCGAAGGATCCAATCCAGGATGTGATTTTCACACACTTTTGACTAAGGTTGCAAGAAGAGGGAAAAAATGCTTGCAGTGATGCTTCCACCACATTTTATTTTCTAGTGCCTCTTTGCAGGAGAAAGAACATCCTCTAGTAGGTGCAGGAAAAATCCCTTTCCTGCTCTCACTGAATGGGTATATATTCCACCTCCCACCAAAATAAACGCAATAATTTGTACCTATTGTCCCCCTTTTTCCAAAAGGCAGATCCAAGCAGGTTTTAGTCCTGTTGAGGGCTGGGACTGAGCACCCTGCTGTAGAATAGTCTCCCCTGATAAATTTGATACTGTCTTGAGAGATGGTGGCTCACTTTCCCTTCTGCCATCCTAACTAGGGGATAAGCACTGACTTATTTGCACAGAGAGAATGGAAATACCACCTGTTTTTTCATTACTCATTGAAAGCTGTTCCATCTTAAGATACCCAGCTACTTTTTAAAAGTCTGCTAGTCCAAGTGAAAGGACTTTACTAAAGTATCTCCCTTCCTTCTGTGTGGGGAGCTGGCTGAATCTCATTCTCAGGCACCATATACAAACTGCAGGGGTTTAATTCAAAGTTGTGATATTGATATCCTCTGTATTATCTTTTCATGACTTTGAATTTTCCAGAAGTGTAGGAAAATCCTGATCACATTGAATTAAGGTGTTCTCAAATTGAAGAAACAAGGAAAACAACCCAAACAAATCAACTTAATTTATGCAGGTTTTCTAACGGCACTAAAATTGATCACTTCTCCTTTTCCAGTTGAGTATTTTGAGGAGTAGTCTGAACCAAATGAATTATACAACAGCCCCTGTTTCCATTACAGCCAAGGAAAGATTAAAAGCTCTTGTGCAGCCTCTGTGTGTTTGTCCAGAACACCAAAATGTGGCCACCCCAGGAAGCCCTGGTGAATTTATGATTATGATGCATGTGTGTTTTGGCTTTCAAACTTGTTTCTGTTTCGAATGTTATTTTAGCCCATTTCCCAAGAAAATCACACTTCCTGTGATGCTGTTGCCCATCACTGAAATAACTGTTCAACCATTCTGTGCACTTCAGTTGGAGCAGAGCTGGTGATCCCAAGGATAATTAAATTTCTGTTAAATAATTGCCTTGGATGAGACAGAAATAGGGGTATAGGGCACATGTTCATAAAAGAGCAGGCTTTATTAATACCTCCTCACAGACTGAGTTTATCTCAATACTCCCTCAAAGCATGGAAGGATATCACTGGTGTGGGACAAGTCAATGACTACTGAGTTGTGTTATCAGGACTACAGCTTCAATATCTAAACAGAACAAAGTTCAATCTCCCTCACAGTTACCAGCTTTATTGAAAAAAAATTAAAAATATATCTAGTTGTTACTCTGGACTGGACAAGACAACCCAATCCATCAAAACACAAGAAAGATACAATAGCCATTATATTTGTATTTGTCCCCATATTAATCTTGTTATTCCACCAAAAATATAACTATGCTGTTCATTGAAAGAATCCTGCAAACTCACCAGAAAGCAAATTTTTGCAGAATAGTGCCCTTAGTCATCATAAATACAAAGTTTGCTATTTTAAATTCATTCCTTCTCCCATTGTTCAACATCAAGTATTTAAAACAGCAACACTGAAGCTTCAGTTTAAGCAAGCAGAGTAACAGACCCCATCCAATATCCACAAAAAGGTTTTGTTAAATAAAATATGGAGTTTAAATTCCCTGGTTACTGCAGCGTTAGGCTGACCACTGCTGATAACGCATAGGTCACGCGTGTCTGAATAAAAGGATTACTGGGTGAACACCATAAAATGGATCTGAGTATGAGGTATATCCTGTTTTTTCATTCTTACATTTAGAGGCATTTTATTTAATTTAAATCAAATAGGTCCTAACTCAACAATGCATTTATTCTCCTGTCAGACACTCAACACATTGGTATTATTTTAAGCTAGCTTAGCTTGGTGCCAGGAACAGGACATTGAATTCTAGTGAGAAGAAAAATGAGAAGAGACTTGAAGAGTGAGATGGATGAGAATGGCTTTCTCACTTTTTTAGAGCTCTAAGGAAAAGCATTAACTGTAATTTCAACAAAACTGATGTAGAAAAAAAACAGGTCTGGGATTTTGGGTTCTAGGGGAAGGAGAAAAAACATAAAGAAACAAAAAACCTTCTGCGCCCCCCCGGACAGCAATGTGATAGAAATGCAGTTTGTTGCATCTCTTGGTCTGGATGTAAATTTTACATAGCAAAGCTCACTGTCACAAGACCTTCACAGGGAGAGGGTGACCCTACAAAGAGGGGAAAAATACACCTTTTAGACAAATGTTTTTTAGGGCAGAATCTACAACATCTGCAGTTCTGTAAAACTTGCTCCTTAAAACCCAAAAGTACCACCAGCCCCCACATCATGTGCTTTAAAAGTGGATATCCACTCAGATTTTGACTCATGAGAAATGAGTTAAAAAGGGGCCAGTTTCAAATGGAAACGCTCTAGAAGTACATTATACAACCAAGGACTCAAAGCTGATAAACCTTTGCATTAATCTGTTACCAGAGAGCTTGGACAGGAGCTGTCAGCAAGGGGTGAATGGATGGGCACTAATAGATTCTAGAAAGGGGGCTCTAACTATTTGTCTCCTGAAAAAAAAAAAAACAAAAAACCAAAATAAATTCTTTTTAAAAACCCACGTTTTTTTAAAAAATATATTTTTAAAAATCTTTAAATAAAAAGAAAATTATTCAAGCTGAGTAATAGAAAGGAAGGCAGACTTTCTACCTGCTCCTGGGCTGCTGTACTTTGGACCAGAGGGGCATCTCCAGTAGGAAGAGGAAAGCAAGGAAGCTGCTGGTTTCTCCCAGAGGAACTGAGCATCCGCTGCTTGGAAAAAAAACTTTGGGGAAGATGGAGCACGAAGGGAGAGAGAAACAGAGGGAGCAAGCAGGCAGCTCACAGCAGAATGCAGCTCAGAAAAGCTCCCTGGAGGGCCAGAAACTTCTTCACAGCAGCGAGCAGACCCAAGCCAGGGGAATGCGAAGAAGACTGATGGATTTGTCATTCAGCACAAAAGACAGTGCAGTTTGACTCAGAATTAACTAAAAAATGGATGTTTCCAGCACTGGAAGACTAATTCGATGCGTGGAAATGACAGAGCGGCTCAGCAGCGGGAGGCAGCAGAGCCTGGCACACAACAGCAGCTGTAGCACAGGATTTGTCCCAGCCTCACAAGGAGTTTAATACCATTCATTTCCTTGCCTCGAATGGTGACAACTAAAAGCAGTCAATGGGAAAACAGCATCGGTTTCAAAAAAGGCTGAGGTGTTTCAATTATCTAATTTAAAGTGGCCCATGCTAACACACCCAATAAGTCACTGGTGCCACTGTAACATTATCTACTGCAAATCTTTCCACAAAGCTGATTAGCATTTTGTTAGTTTAATGAGTGGAAAACAACACTTTAGCCTTCTCCCTGGCACTCTGTTTGCTCCAGAAACTGGCTGAGGGACTGGGCTTCACTCCTGCCTTGATCCACATTATATCACTCCAAAAATGCCTCTGCTGTCAGTGAGCTAAGATCAGATTCAGCAGATCTTAGCTCACAGCCTTTGTATGGAGATGGACTAGTGAAGGAGAAAGTCAGTTATGCAGAATATTCTTCTGGTCCACTGGGGTGAGGATAAGAAATGTGCCTCTAGGCTTGATTTTGTTTCTTTGGTTTCCCAAAATAATGACACACATGTAACACATCTTGACTATAAAGTGCCATGAACTCCAACTACAGCGCATTATAAAATTACTGTTATGTACCCATTCTTGTACTACAGTTTTGGAAGTTTTTCTTCTAGGAACCACCCAAATGCCTGGAGTAAGGAGGAAATTCAACTTGGGAACACCTCACCTGGGTTTAGGCTCCCAATGGTGGAGAAACACACTCACTGGTAACAGCTACACCTAAAGGACTGAGAACAAACCACTGGTCATAAAAACCTCAAATTCCCAGTGGGAACAGGAGCTCCAACTTCCCAAACACACATTATAAACAACAGAATCAACCAGCAGGTGCTTGCAAGGAGAAGAGACAGGCGGTATTAAAGGAAAAAAAACTTCAAGGTCCCGTATTTCACTCTCCGGGGTTTCACACACAGGTACAACTGTTACTGTGGGAATATTTCCAGTTACTGTCAGTCTGTCTGTCTGTCTCTTCCTGCAGTAACTTCTCAGACTCACACCACCTGCCCATGGGGATGTTTTACATTCATCATCTTTTTCTCTCTCATATTCACATCTTATTCCCTCAGCAAAGTCCCAGGGCTTTTTCCTCCAGGTCAGCCTCAAGCACAGCAAGCTCCTTCTCCATTAAAACCCCTGAAATCTACTTAATAGCAGAGCAAATATAGAAGCACTTCTATGCACAGTGTTTTATTTTCCTAGATAATGGGTAAAGTAAGGTGAAATTAAGGTTGTGTTTATACTGGTGATTGATGATACTAGAAATACTTGGCTATCACCTGAAACAAGTACTATAATGTCAAGAAATTCTCAATTGATCGTAAACATAAACCAAAAATACTGGATCTGGAGAAGCAGAATTAGGGCTTTTGGAGTAGCCTCAAATCTGCACCGTAATGATACAATAACCATAATTGGCCCCAATGCCCATAAAACCTGATTTTAGAGACATTAGATTCTTCGCTTTATTTTTTTATTTCTTCCTATTCTTTCATTTTCACTTCCCAGCTAATAATAGCTTCTATTGCTACCAGTCATTTGGAACAAAGAGAAAACCTATCTCAAGAACTACAGCTCTTACAGCTCTTTAAATCTACCTTAAATTACAGCCAATTGTTCAAATTCTATATTTACAGTAAGCACTGCCATTCCAGGGAAAGCAGAGCATCATACCAGCACTGAAATCCCTGCTGCAGACAGAGCAACTCAGTCTTTACTGCTGACCCAAGTTCACAGCCCTTTATTTCCTCCCCACTCCTAATTTATTTCCTTGAACCTCTTTGTTAAATGCAACTGAGCTTAGAGCTGACACAGAACACCAGCCCACAAGGAGAGCCCCACAGGAAAGGAATTAGCATTGTTTTCCAAGTCCTGACCTGCAGACTAGACTTACTTCATGGTAGTGATGCTCTGCTGGAAGCAAAGACTGCCTAGCAGGTCCATCTCTTATTTTCTTTTACTCTCATTGATTCTTTAACTACCTAAACAAACTACACAAACTAGAGCTACAAACGCAGTGGGAAATTGACTGAATAGAAACAGAATGGGAACGATGAATGAGGTTGGGGAAATAAACATAAGCATATTTAAGATTTGAAGTGAAAGGCCAAGCTGCCTTAAAATAGGACGCCTGGAAGTCAAGTTCAGGAAGAATTTGTAACAGTCTGGGAAATGGGAACTTTCACATTCCTGTTTATCAGTTCTGCTAGATTTGATCCAATTCTCCAATGTTTGATCTAGCAAAGATTTTACAGCCACTGTTTGTGCTTTATAAGGTGTTTGGTGAAGTGCTATGTTAAAGTGGGCAAAAATCAGGACAAGAAGACAGACTAGCAGAGCAAATGCACTGTCCTGTGAAGTGCGTTGCACAAACCCGAAAAAAACCCCTTCCTTTTCCCTCGCTTCCTCTGGTTTTGATACATTGACAATTAGGTGTGAAAGATCCAAAGTGACAGGCTTCCCTGAGCCCCAGAACAGCTCACTCTGCTTCTGACCAAGGTGCAATCCCCACCTATGGAATCCTAGCTTTTGTCTGGAAACCATTCCACACAGAGTAGCACTGATCTTTCCTCACTGCAGCACCTTACCAGAAGTTTCCAAGAATTACCAGGTCTTATTCAACATTTAGACCAAATAAATGTCAACATCTCACCCACAGACCACAGGCAACTCGCTGGCACCCCAGTCCAAATGTCCCAGGTCATGTGGAGCAGCTCTTGCTTCTACTTGTACAGTTTTGTTTGTAAAATGTTGATTAAGGGTAAAAATTTTAACAGTATAGGAGGAATTTGGTGTACCTAGGGCAGAGCTGCACCTCTCTGATGCTCTTAATGTCCAGGTCAGCGAGTGGTTTCTGCTGCTTCCTTTTCGACTCCCATTCTTGAGTTCCCTTCTTGCAGAAATCAAAGCCCAGGAGGAAAACCAGAAAGGTGGGAGTGATGAGAGTATCTTAATTTAGCATTGGGGCTTCACCAATCTTTCCATTTCACTTCCCTGTCTGTTACACTTACAGCACAGCCCTGACATCTCTCAAAGTGCTTTAGAATGGCAGAAAAATTCCTTGCATATTACAGATTGAAAGACTGAGACTTGGATTTTACGTGTCCTGTGCTGGGGAAGCTTGGGGTGTCTTGTGGTCTACTGGACGTCAGTCAAGCAAGACTTGCTGTACAGATTTTAAAGAGGATCTATAATCTTTCTGTGCCCCAGTCAACCCACAAATAAACTGAAAATATCAGTTACCGGTTTCACGGAACTAGGTCAAAAGATGTGATGTAAGGACAGGTTGAGCTGTGAACCTCCTGTGTAAACCAAACCTGGCCACATCCACCTTAAGACACAACTCCTCGTTCAGGGTAATAAATTCTCAGTCTGCTGATTTTGATATTGATCTGTCTTCATCTCCAAACTGCCTGCAATTTTGGGTTACCTACATTACTTTATTACACAAGAATGAGACATAGGCTGCCAATGCCTACAGCATCAAAAAGAATTACCAAAATACGCCAAATGAAAGGTTGGGTCCAATATATTTTATGACAAACTTCTCCCTGAAATTAAGGGGGATGGAATTTCATCTGTGCACTTCAAGATGACCAGAGGGAAGCATTTACCTTTCTGAAATGGAGCTGAGAGTCTTGCACAGTGCCTATTTCTGATTCTCACTGCAAGAGCATACTACCTGGACCACATTTGCAAGGCTATGGAGACAAAATTGAAGTAGCCAGAAGGAACATACATGTGCTTCTACACCTCACAGGGTATGCATATTTTAAATGAAAAGGCAGCTTTAGCTCTGCTTTTAAGGTATTTCTTCTAATGAAGAAATATCTTGTA
This sequence comes from Origma solitaria, assembly GCA_013397895.1. Classification (NCBI taxonomy): domain Eukaryota; kingdom Metazoa; phylum Chordata; class Aves; order Passeriformes; family Acanthizidae; genus Origma; species Origma solitaria. Next base: position 2,717,082 of record VZRL01005185.1, read on the forward strand.
TTATAGCAAATATTCTTTCAGCTCAAGTTGTGAAGAACCTTAAATTCTGTTAAAAAAACCCCAAAAGCAGCCTTGTAAAAATTTTGTTTCATTGTCAAAAACTGTTTTGGTTATAGTTAATTTTAGCCCTTGAAATTCCAAGACAAGCAACTTGTCATTGAATTTCACTCATGTCAAACGCGATACTTCAAACTTGCTGGAGAAAAATCTTAAATTAAGACCCTTTGTCTTTTTTTTTCCTAATTATTTCTCTTCTATGCAAACACTATTGGGAAAAAAAATCAAGTGCTTTTAAGGGTTTGTAAAATGACTGATTCCTAGATTTCTAAAGCAGCAACAGCTCTGCCCAGTGATAATGTTAGAAGAGAGTTTACTGATATAATGCTGAAGCAACTTTGACTATAGGCACTGGAAAATGCTGCTGTGATCCTTTCCTAATTTCACACCACAGAGAAGCAAAAATAAACAAATAGTTAGAGTGCCTGATTACCCTAGAACCACAGGTCCTGCCTGGGAGTGTGCGTAGCTGTAACTACATCTTGCCTAGACAAAGGGATAGTGACAGCCTTTTTTCCCAACAAGAATTCTTTAAAATGACAAGCAGCATTTCCAGGGAAGTAGAAAAAGCCCCTCTTGCTCTCAGGTATTTAAAGCTGACTTAACAAAACACTAGCAGGCATTCTGTAAACTGCATTATCCTAATGCTTCACTCACTTCAATTCTCAAGGTGTAGAACTCCATTACTTACGAAGAGATAACCAACAGGGCATTCAGCAATTATGTGACAATTGGAAAAGCTTACTGAAAATTAATAGTAAAGCAAGAGTACCTATTAATGATAACACAACACAGCAATTTTTCATCTTCTTATCAATAACAGCCCAGACATGCAGTGACTGCGCATTGCAAATTGTTGTTTTGCTCCATATTGTCAACAGAAGGTAAACCTGACTTTTAAAATGAACGTATTTGTAGAGGAGCAAGTTAGCACCTCAGCCTGACTCAACAGCAGCCTTCCTTACTGCTTAATATAGCCAAATATGCAAAATATTTCAGGAAATATGTATGTGCTATTGCTGCAGGCAGACTGGTACCCCATCTATTAATCAAAATAATAATTCAGGAACATGCTACAAAAACACATCTACGCTCTATTAAAAGTACTAAACATGAACTTCTGACTGAGCAATGTTAGATACAGCATATAAAGAATCACCTAACACTGCTTTCAGAAATTCAGTGAGACGCTCTGCCATAATCTCCTCAAATTTGCTAAGTTTCACATGGATTTCATCCTAATTTATGCATCTTTAAGAAGTAGGTAAGCAGACAGCACACTGGTACTTGAAAGGCAAGACAGCATTTGAACTTCAATCTATTAAAATAAAAAGTACTTCTCCCTTTTCCAGTGCCAAAATATTTTGCATTCTCACACCTCTGATTTTATAAAAAATCAAGATTGCCCCATCAGGAAGGGTTTGATGGTAGCATTTCTAGCTTACTACAGTGCTGCTGTATTGCAACACTGAAACTCAGGATTTTTTTTGTTTTTTCATTCTTGGCTGAAATGGTGAGCCTTCACTATATTAGTAATATAATCCACATTGATTTTTGGTTTAAAAAGGAAAGAAAAAGTCAAGAAACAGTAACACCAACGCCTGCCTTCTAAACGTGCTAATCAGATTCCAGGAAGCCACCAGTTCCTCCAAATTTTGGCCAGAGAACAAAGAATAGCACGGACTTGCATTCAATGCATAACCACCAACATAAAATATTTCTTAATTTATAAAAAGCTGTAACTTTAACCAGATGTTCTGGTAAGAGCATGCCAAAATGCATTTACACAACTTTTTAATAGTGGGTTAGCATTAAAAGGTACACCTAAAATGCATCAAAAATCTCACACATTCTCATTTTGCTTTAATTTATTATTTAAACTAACTTATGTAAGCTATAAAACTAATTGACTCCAAAACCTTGTCGGTGTGTATCTAAAGAATACAGAAAAAATGAATCCTCCTGGGTGAGCTGAGTGCCACATCCACCTGAGAACCTGCAGGGGCTATTTATGCTTTTTGTTTGATTCAAGGCAGCAACTTTCCTTCTTTTAGCCAGCCTTCACTCACGGCATGTAGAAACCACAACAAGCAACTTCCCAACATCATCCATAAAACATTGCATAACAAACCCGATCCCTGATGGTACAAGTTTCAATTGATCCCTTTGATAGCTCTTAAAAAAAAAAAAACAAACAAACCAAAAGAAGAAAGGAGGGTGCGGGTGAGTGAGAGAGGTTGTAGGTGTGAGGAAGGAGAGTGTTTATTTAGTTCCCTTCTGCTCAGCAACTTTGTAATCCATTTGCTGCTCTCCCATCTCGCACCCCTGCGCGTTGTTTCGCTGGAAACTGTGCTGCAAGAATGTGAAGAATGTAAACAGCCTTTTATTGTCCAAAAGGATGGGAATGTGAAAGAAATGTGTGCCTTATCGCAGGGCTGCAGCTCGCTACTTCATTGCTATGATAAAGTGCTGGAGCAAAAAACATTACACGACAAGCACAATCCAAAACCGGATTAGAATTTGACATAAGCTTCCTCAAAAACTAATCAATCACCTCACGCTGTAATACTAGACTCCAGTTCTTAAGGAGGGTGTTTAATCCCTTCAAGGTTTATTACACACTCCCTATTGACTACTTCGTGACAAAGTTTCGCGTCCAAGGCAGATGGCGAAGAGAGGCACAACTTTTGCAGCAGATATATTTATGAGAGTAAAACCAAAACTCCGCGCAAAACAGCAAGTGTAGTTAAAATGTCATTTCGAAATAAAAGTGAAGATGGCCAAACTCTTTCGCAAATATATTTTTTTTCCTTTTTTTAACCTCTCCCGCCTCGCGAACACGAACATCAATCCATTGGTTTCCTACCATCAGTGCCCCACGAACGAGGAATTGGCTGGCGTGGGAGAAGTTGAGCTCCTCGCCCGTCTCCAGCCGCGCACCTCGCTTTGCCTCCCTCCCTCCCTCCCTCTAGAGCTCCGAATTTCGCAGTCTGCACCTCACCTTGCCGCCACGTCAGTCCCCGCATTCCCCCACCGCATGCAGAGGAATATTTAGCATAACACCGGCAAGTCCCACAGTTTCTGACAAAAATTCAGGAAACACCCGGGGCGCGCTGCAGCAAGCCGAAACTAACGGGGCAGCTTCCCTAGCGCAGGTGACTCTACCTGCACACCCAGCTATGTCTTGCACACGAAAAAAAAGGCGCTTGAGGCCAGCTGAAAACTTTTGGGGAGCGGGCAGTTTCGGCGATGCTCGGCACACACACATCGCTCCCGTCGCTGCCCGCGGTGCTATCCAGCTCCGCCGCGGCTCCCGGCGCATCCCGGCCCCGCATTCCAAATGCACGCGAGCGTCCCGCATCCCAAAATGGGGCGAACAGAAGCAAACCCGCTTCATAGAAATAAAGTACGAAAAGGAAAAGAAAAAAAAAAAGGGAAAATAAAAAGAAAAGCAGGAATACGTTGGGGCTGTGGGAGGCAGGTTTGGAGGGGCTGCTCGGAACCGAGCGCCAGAACGGACCGCGCCCGCCGCGCTCCCCGGCGGAAGGCACCGGTGTCCCCCAAGCCCCCCGTGAGAGTCCGGGGACCGCGGGGACGGAGACTTACGAGCTGGAGGACGCCCTGGACCACGACGAGGGGCAGGGGCTGCAGGGGCACCATCCTGGCTGCCGGTCTAGGCGGCGACTCCCCCGGCGCGGGTCTCGCTCATCGCCGCTCCGGGAGGAGGACGGGGGGCAGGACCGAGCGCAGGGACACGCCGCCCGCTGTCCCCGCTCACGGGGCGCTGCCAGGCAGCGGCCAGAGCCCGGCACTGCCGCGGCGCTCGGCTCGGCGCCGCTCGGCTCCGCGGGCGGCCATGGC
>VZRL01005185.1:2721048-2778041 GCA_013397895.1 Origma solitaria
CCCGGGCCGCTGGTGAGGGGAGCGGAGCCGAAGGGCGGCGCGTCCCCGCCGGGCGCTGAGCGGACCCCGCTGCCCCGGGCGGGGCGGCCCGGCCCTCACGGCAAGTTTAGAGAGGCGGCCCCTCCTCCGCCCGCGGCCGCCCAGCCCTGCCGGGATGCGCCTCTGGGAGCCGCCCTGGGCAGCCCGGCCACCCCCCGGAGGAAGGACTGGCAGGTGAAGAGACACTCGGCGGCCACCCCCCGCTCCCGGCAGCCCTGTCACAGCTCCTTTCTCTGGGGGGATCTGCCCCCGGCACCCACGGGTCCCTGTGGGGAAACTCGACGTGTTTCTGCTTCCCAGCTGTGAGGAGACACGGCGGGATGGCCTGGGGATAATTAACATTGCCCGGGGACACTGAGCCCGCCCTGGGGACACTGAGCCTGGCCTGGGGACACTGAGCCTGGCCTGGGGACACCACACGTCTGTCACCTCGAGCGGGCACAGGCACAGGGACATGTTCAGGTGGGCTCCTTGTGCAGGGCCGCGGGGTCTGGTAATGGTGTCCAAGCTTGTGGGGAGCCCCGAGGGCTGCAGGCCCATCTCCAGGGAAGTCACTGAGCTTAGATCCATTTAATAACACAATTTAATGAATAGTCGCCAAATCCATTGCTGAGATGGCCGTGAGCAGGCTGAAGCACTTGTCCCTGCGCTTTTGAGCTGCAGGAGTGACAACCTCGTAAGGTGGCAACCTCGAAAGGGGCAATAAAGTTTTGAATGCAGGTGGGATGGTGACCCCAGCCAGGTTTGGCACACACACACAGCCACTGAAGCAGTGCCACCGCAGCAGCTACACCTGTGTCAGGTCTGGCACTGCCCATGTTTGCTCATCAGTAATTCCGTGATGTGATACGTGAGCTCTCTGCCACTGGGCTGAAGAGCAGGTAGTGGTTTCAGTTTCCAAACCCTGCCTTGTCATTTGCAGATTACTTTCCTCTTAATTCTCAGCCTCGTCTTCTTACTAGGTCTGTGTTCAGGTTACATTTTGACAACCCTTGTATTTTCAACTGCTGAAATCCTTGTCAGTGGAAACAGCTTTGCAATCCCTCTTGTAGCGCTTGAGAGCAGCCATGATTTTAGGAGATGGTGATTCGGTTATATCCCACTGGTTCCCTTCCTAGCTCTGCTGCAAGGTGTCTTGTAAAAAGTATGAGGATGTGGTTGAGCCACAAGCCAAAATCACTCATTTGGGTTTCGACAAGATGCTTGACGTATAGCAAAGGAATCTACTTATAAAGGGAACAACTTAAAATGGGTTAGTTTGCAGCAGATTCAAAGATTCAGAGAAAACTGAAATAGTGATGGTCACTGAGTCAATGTATTGTAATGGAATTCATGTCGTTACTTTTTGTAGCAGTATTCAAAAGTTCTTTTTCATAGAATCATAGACTCTCAGAATGATTTGGGTTGGAACGGACCTTAAAGTTCATCTTATTCCATCCCCTGCCAGGGGGATGGACACCTTCCACTAGGCAAGGTTGCTCCAAACCCTGTCCAAGCTGGCCTCGAACACTTCCAGGAATGGGGCATCCACAGCTTCTCTGGGCACCCTGTGCCAGGGCCTCACCACCCTCACAGGGAAGGATTTCTTCCTATTCTCTAACTCTGCTCTATCAGTTTGAAGCCATTCCCCTTCGTCCTGTCACTCCATCCCTTGTCCAAAGTCCTTGTCCTCTTGGGGCCCCTTTAGGCACTGAAGGGGCTCTGAGGTCTCCCCAGAGCCTTTTTTCTCCAGATTGCACACCCCCAGCTCTTCCAACCTGGCTCCAGAGCAGAGCTGCTCCAATCTCAGAGCATCTTTGTGGTCTTCTCTGCACTTCCTCCAACACGACCAAGTCCTTTATATTTTGGGAGCGCAGAGCTGATGTGGTACTGCAGGTGAGGTGTCACCCGAGTGGAAGGCGGGAGGATCACCTTACTTGACCTACTGCCCACGCTGCTTTTGAGGCAGAATTTCTGGGCTTCCAGAGCACTTTGCTGGGTCATGTTGAGCTTTGCATCAACCCACACCCCCAAGTCCTTCTCCTTGGGCCTGCTCGTGATCCATTCTCCACCCAGCCTGCAACTTGTGCTTGGGATTGCCCCGCGGTTATTTTAGTGGTCTTTGACCTGAGGTGCTACCATTTGATAACATAGAATGATCGGAATAAAATGTTTGGATTTACCCGTATAGAATTTAAATCCAGAAAGTTGCCTGGATGGAAAATAGTCAAACTCTGTTCTGTGTGTGTTTAATGCTGAGAAACGGTACTTTGTGCGGTGCCGAAATTGCATTTTTTGCAATGCCCCGTGGCGCATGGACACGTCTCGGGCGCCCTCTGCCGCCCGCCGGCGGCACCGCGGCAGCGCTCGTGGCGAATCGCTTTGTGCCGCGGCTCAAAAGGCTCCTAAGCCATTAGTCAGAATGGCGAAGGCTAAATTCGAATGAAGAATTTAGATAGATCTCTCCTTTTAAAAAAAAAAAATAAAAAAAATCTGCGCTCTATAAATACAGAGAAAGCTGAGTTTCTGTAATTGGCTTTTAATGGAACAATAGTGTTTAAACTAAAGTACTGCAGTTCTATCCTATTAAATACTAACGGAGTCGATTCAAATGACATTAACTTTGTCACACAAGCTACCAGAAGCTGGTCTGAAATCATACTTTTTCCAGATTAAGTAGCAGTAAATAATTGTAAAGCGCTTTGAAGATGAAAAGCGCCGTGCACAGTAAGTGCTGAGTGTTATTGTTATTTGCATTACTTGCCAGAAAAGTCACAGTAGTGCTGGCTAAGAACAGAATGTAAGGCCTGTGCTTTGCATTCCCTACTTTGCCTTGTTAGCATGATCTTCAAATATCATTTAAATGGGGATGGGAAAATTTTCTGGTCTAATTTTAAGGCACAATAACTGATAGTTGGCTCATCTCAGGAAATAATGGTTGTATACTGCAGGAAATAATCCTAATCTCTCTAGAAATGGATTGATGTGGAAAAAATAAACTAAAAGTTCAGGATCCTGCTAAACCATCTTGGCTGCTACAAGACAGTGGAAAATATCTGATTAACACATGATCTTTAATGCTTGTGCAGAAAGTCAGTAGTAATTTTTGTTCCTTTATCAAGTAATTTGTCTGCACAAACAAGTTAAACCTCTAGTTAGCATCAAACCCATCAAATCTCATTCCTCTGAGTTAAAGCATTGACATCAACCTTTACTCCTCTTAGTCTCAAAACTCCTCACTCTGTTTGCAGCTCCTGGGAGCACTGGGCTGAAAGAGCTGCCAGTGTCATTCAGTCCGTCTCCCTTAACTGCAGACAGTGAAGTGTGGGGATTTTTGGAAACTCTTCAAGATCCATCTTTAAATGAGCTAGTTAAGAGTAGGGGAATTTCACACTCCAAAAATTCACACTTCTGGCATTTGAAAACCTTTTTCTAACCTCTAGTTTTCAAATTTACTGTATTTCATATCTGGACCCTTTTACAGTCAACTGCTTTATGTTAATGAGCTCGTCTTCTTCCTTATGATAGTGTGTAGCCCAAAAAATTTATAAGGTACAGATTCCCTCTCAAATTTTATTAAACATGTGAGCCACACAGTTCCTCTTAGGCAATAGCACTTCATTTCCTGTATTAGTCTAGTAAAACTTTTCTTTTTTCTGTTCCCATTGGAATAAATCTGGGGGTTTTTAAAATATGGGTGGGCATCCAAATGTAGATGTTGGAGTCTTGCAGAACGTCATTAATGCCTAATTTCTCCATGTTGGAAAGAGAGTCTTTGATACATGGTTGTACTGTATTTGCCTTGTCTAGAATGCACCACAATTATATTTTCTCTCGATTGGTCTGATTGTGGCAATATGTTTTCCAAATCCTTCACACTACTGCCTGCCTGCTGCTTCTGTGTGAGTAGCATATTTCAATAGCAAGGTCCTACCTTTTATTCCAGAATTGCTAATGAATTTATTGCATAGCACTAATCCCAAAGATCAGTCTTTGATGAACCCTGTAAGTTATTTCCTTCCAGACCTTGAACACAACCTGTTAAGCCATACCTTGCCCTCTTCACAGCTTTTTCCAAATCACCCTCTCCAGCCTGTTTCCCTCCATGACATCCAATCATATTTTGATTGACGTGCTCATAAATGACTATTTCTTTTGTCTATAAAATTAATAACCTAATCAAGGGCAGGTAATTAAATATTTGTCATCCTAGAATAATCTACCTTCCTGAAAAAAAAACCTTGAAACAAACCAAAACCCAGATGAATTTATCCCATTTTCTATTTATCCCTGTTTCCTGAGCCTTTCTTCTCCTCCTTCGGGTTGCTTTCAACAGCTTTGCATATTTCTAAAGCTCATATTTGCTGATACTGAGTTTCTCTTTGTATTCTTAGAGATTAGATTTGCATTTGCTGTTCTACATTTATACCATTCCCGATTTTATAGCTTTATTACTGATCTCCTCTGTCTGACTTGCATTTTCCCACGTTGGTTATTTCAGAGTTCAGGAGAGAGGATTGCTCTCTTCCCCATCTCTGCTTGTCTGAGCATATCAGCCTTTGGAATTCCGTTTTAGCCAGGGTGTTGTAACTTCCATTTTCTCTCACCCTTTAATTAGTAATATTTGCCCTAAGATTGAGAATCTTCACTCTCATTGATAACTAAAGTAGGAGGGATGTTAATTTCCTTCCAAAGAGAGAATGCTTTTGGTTTTTTCCTTTCTATGTACTTTTGGATGAGGCTGAAGAGCCTTGGCTACTTCTTCATGTGATTTTTTTTTTTACTCTCACATCATTACACTCTCTGACATCTTATAAATCCATTCATTTTGTTTGTCAATATTTTACCTTTTTTTTGGTGGTCTGTGCTTATCTTTAAATACGAAGCTATTTTTTATCTAGTTAGGCCCAGTGCACTTGGCACTGAGATATTAAGCTAAGCTAAACTTCCAAAGTTTATAAACTTCTTCTAGAAATGTCAAAACAGGAAAATGGGAAAGATGATGGAAGGTATATTAAAGAGAAAAAGTAATGATGAAAAGTCTGCTTTCAAGGAAAATGGGTTGTCTGTAACTGGTTAGAGAGAGCTATTAAATAAAATTGTTTTTAAAAGTCATACTAGCTAGAGTTATTGCAGTACTAAATATTCACAGAAAGCAATTGCAGCATTTGAGGGCAGAATGACTGCATTAACACCCTCGGGGGTTTTTTCCTACCTTTAAAATTTTTAATATGTTTTGCTCATAAGAAATTGATACATTATTTAATCAGTTAATTTCTTGCAAAGGAACATTTTCTCATTTAGAATGAAGCCTCATGTGAGATTCATTTATGCTGTGGCTATGCTGTTTAATTCATCTCTAAGGTTCTAAGTTCTAAAATTGCTTTCATTTTGAAGTTTTGTTTTTGTTTTCAGGTTTTATTTTTTGAGAATTTAGTTTTTTAACTATTTCTTTTCCCATAGAATATGTATAAACCATAAACCTGTACCACCTGCTTTATGTTTAACCCAATAGATAAAAGATGTAAATCTGAATTATGACAAAAATATTTGCAGTGTAATTCTATTGAAAAAAATCCAACTTTATAGTATGGGAGAAAAAGGTCCCAGAGCTGTGCAAAAATTTTGTCTGTGACTTGAGAGATTAAATTTGCTATTGCATTCATTTAGTACTGAAAAAAATACTGTTCAGTAGATGCTTCCAAATCCACTTTCCTTTCATTTTTATTACATTTCTAAGTCGTAATCTCTATATAAAAAGATGCATGTTTTATTATCACCTTTCATATAAGGAATGGTAAGAAAATATTTTTATAAAACATTGCACAATTACTAATATCAAGGTGAACTCTATCTGGTTCTAAAAGACAACTCAAATACAATATTTTTAATAGAGTTTCAGCAAGGTTGGGATATAAATAGCTTAAAGGGATGATAACATGCCCAAGTGAACTTTTTCAAAGATAGAGAAAAACATATAATATTATGGCTTAAAGAGGCCCCATGTAGTCTTTAAATCCATCATTTTTGCAGTCAAATGAGCAAAAAAAAAGAATGTCTTTATTTACATCATTTCCACCATAAACAGGGACTTGAATCACTGATGAAGACATTGCGCTCTGCATCTATTTTCACACTGTTTATCAGCAGATGTCAGACTGTGTTACTCTTTTTTTATTGTTCTAAATCTACCCAGGCTAGAGCACAGCACATGTCCCAGTGGCCTTTGGTGCCTCAAGAGATAAAATTGTTCATAAAACATCCAGAACGCGCCTTCTGTTATCAGAACAATTAGAGCAGGTTGACAAATGCACGAGCTCTTCAGCTAAGTACATAATTGGCTATTTTTGAAAATTGACACAAATTCTTTATTTTCCTTATCGTCTTCCATATAGCCAAAGCAATTATTCACAGGACATTTTTGTATCCCAGAGAAAGAGGGGATTTTTGGAGCTTTCCTCATGTCACGCCACTTTAAAGGAATTTCTGTTTCCCAGATCCCACCTGTAATCTTGTCATTAGGCAGCTGAGGTGGACAGTGAGCACAATTCCTTCCACCTTTCCTTTAAATTGTGGCCCAGAGGGGTCAGAGCTGTTGGGGGAAGAGGGAATTACCTTTGGAAGGTTTGTTCAGGAGTGGGGAAACCAATACAGGTCTCTTTCTGTTTAGAATGCAGACCAGAACCACTGAACAACTTTGGATGAAGCCATGCTTTAACCCTCTGGAGAAACTGTTTCCCATAAGGATGAAGAGAGTAAGAAAGACAGACTTTAGTTTCTGGCACAGTTGTTTTGGAGACCTGCAAAGGTGCTGCAAATTGCTCTGTTTGTTGAACATTGGAATAAATCAGAGGGCCTCAGGAGTCTTCCCTCAAACAAGGTCGTTTATGTTGTTGCTTTTTGGTTTTCATTTGCTGGGATATTTTTTAGAAGTTCTGTGACCTCTGGAGACCAGGTGCTTGAAATTCAAACAAATATGGATTTAGAGAGGCCTAGCTTGGAGAAATTGTTTTGGTTTTTTATTTGACCAGAAACTCAGGGCAGGGTCGTGGGTTTGAAATTAAGTTTGGCACATATTCCAGTCAATGCTGTTGGCTTTGCCTTATGCTCTGAAAACACATCTCAATAAGGGCAAGATGTCTCAAAAAGGTATAGTGAGACCATCTGGGTTATCTAAGGAGAGCAGCAGCGATTTATGAGGGACCTGTTGAATTCCTGTGTAAGGTCACACCACAGTTTTTCTGTGTTGACCTCAGACTTTACCATCCAGCTCAGGGCTGTACCTGTATGAAAATTGTAATACAGCAGGAAAAGTTACTTAACCTTTGAGAGAACTGGAAGAGAGTGAGTTTCCCCAGTTCTGGAAAGTGTGGTAGAAATCAGCGTACATTGGCCTTGAGGTTGCAGGAGTCCAAAATTGCATCATGGGGTGTCATCAATAGCATCAGGCCTGGTGCTGCTGGACTGAGCAGGAGCCATCCTCCCCCTGCTCACAGGGACACAAAGCTGTAAACTTGGTGTGCCTGGGGGATGAGGAACAGAGTGTTCCTGCTGGTGACTCTGAAGAGCTTTTCTTTCACTTACAGCAGAAAAGAGGCACATATATGTCTTCTTGCATTCATTTTTATCCACTGAGTCTTTGACAAATCTATCATGCTCTCATTTTTCTTGCAGAGATCTGTCAATTTTTTATGGTCGTAAAACTAAGTTGAAAAGACCCATGAAAGCCTCTGCCAATTTTAAAAGTTTCAGAGTTATAGAAAGGAAGATTTGACAGATCAATTTTTCTTTTCTTTTGAGAGTGGAATCAGGAGGGAAGAAGACAAGAAAATGTCTAGGTGGATGAGAAAAGTTAGGTTTCTCAAATCAAAAGACACTCTTCAGAAGTGTTACCGAAATTAAAACCTTAACAGCCTTCTTTGATCTGTTTATTAGTGGAGGCAAATGCAACTGTAACCTTTCAGCCAGGCAATGTTATCAATAAAGTAATGAATTAAGGGAAATAAGATTTGTGGGATTAAATAATTTATAAAAGGCTAGGATTTCTTGCAATCATGGAATTCCCTCCTTATTCTCAGATCACATAAGGCATATTGTAGCCAGATTGCAAATATTTAAGTGTAGCAAGTAGAAATCTTCAATAGTGTTTTCAAAATTCATTATAGGAGTCAAACCCATTGGTATAAAGAGGTAATGTTTGGCTCTTTCTCATCAGTAGTGATGCTTCAGTCATTTCAGAGCAATAGTGGACATAAATATAGACAGGTGAAATCTGACATACACAGACTTCTTCAAAGCTAGGTCACAAAGCTTCGAAGTTACCAGGAATCCTTGTTTAGTAATTGAAATTTCCACAAGCTGATAGCATTTGTGACAGTTTTCTAGACACACTTACCATAGTTAATTTTCTGTGACAACCAATATTCAGGATAAAATCAATTGATACAAGTGCTTAACTGAATTGGTTTTGCAAGACAAATCTTGCTGTAAGGAGTTGAAAGGAGCTGGGACATTAAAAAGAGAAAAACCAGTTATATATATGTGAATGGGAATAGCACAAGTTCAAGCACAGATCTGTGCTCAAGCCAAGTGGTCTGGTTCCGTGGCTGCTGACCTCTTGTCCAAAGGTTTATGTATTTCTTTTCAGGGGTCAAGAGGAATAACTGGGATAACATCCTATTTATAAGTTGGAGTATTGGAATGTTTTAAGGGCCTTCCATCTGTAAAAAGGTGGAAAGCACTTATTTAGCTGTTCAACTGAACAAAGGAGTGGGGTCATGCAGTTAGATGTGATTACACAGTAGGATATGTAAATTTCTTCGGCTCACAAGAGAGACAGAGTGCCACATATAAAATTGTTATATCCATTATGACTTTTTTATTTTCAGTGCTTTTCCTGCAGTGTCACATCTGGCACATGTTGCCTAGGCTGTTTGCACACACACACACACACCCCCACCATTTCTTGCTGATGCGTTCCCAGAGTGTGCAGGCTCTTGTCCGTGAGGGCTGGCAATGGTTTATTCTGCTATTGCTCATCGGGGCAGAGAGAGTTAGCTAGTGCCTCCTTCCATTTGTGACTGCCTAATGAGACTCAAAATATGATCAGTCACTCTGTGCTTCGTGTTCAGTATTAAAAGCAAATCACTGACTGTAGGCAGGAGGTCATTCAGCATTGCCACTAACAGCTTTTGATATTTCTGCATTAAGACCCAAGCCAAGCATTACAGGCACCGAACCATCTGCAAGCCTTAGCAGGCTTATTGTTGCTTAACTTCTTAGTGCAAATGAAGAGGTCTGTTATGTACTTCTGTCTGCTTTTGTGTGATCACTGCTCCAAGCAGAGAATCCTCTGCTGCTCTCACTGCTATGTCAGAGTTGAATGAGATGCAAAGAGGTTCTTTTATTTTATTAAGTGTGTGTTGCTGCTCTCTGCTCCCTCACAGCAACATGATCTGACAATAAAAGTGATGGCTCTTCATAAGAGAATGTCAGTAGTTTTCCAGAACTGCCTGTTGTCCCTGTAACCCTCCTCCCAGCAGTTCAGCTGTGTGTGATCCAGGATGCACTGTGCACACAGCAATGTTTGTGCAGCCCCAGCTCAGACTTCTGAGAAACCTGCTGACTGGATGGCAAGAGCTGTAAAAGCCTACACAGAGCAGAACTGTGCAAAGAAGCAAGGTGAAACTGCAGAGATAAGGTTGGTGAGAGTGGCATAATTGGCAGCTCAAGGATTGGCAGCTCAAACAAAAAGCACAAGCAGAAAGCCATGGAAAGATGTACAGTTCTAACAAGAAAACCTCCTCTAACAAGGAGACCTAAGATGGCAACTCTGCCGCACCAAGGTTCAACCTGTCCCAAGGACAAATAGAGAAAACCTCCTCACACGATCTACCTGGCTGGCTAATGTTTGGAGCAGTCATCTGGAGTCACCTCTGGAGCAGTGAACTTCTCAAGCATTGGACTGGTAGCTCATTAATCCTAGCAACCATTTTTGTGTATTGGACAATAATGAATTGGTTTGTACTTTTACATGGTGTGTCCCCTGCTTCCCAAATCTCTTTATGCCAGTTGGAAGTTGCCTAATGTGACCCAGAGTGTGAGTGTTATGCACCCAATAATTTGACTGCAGAGCAAACTGCATCAAACCATGCCTTTGGTTTATCTAAGTTGATTATCTCATGCCTCATTTTTTTTCTCCTTTCTAATTCTTACTTCTCCTTCAGGATCAGGCCAAGTTATTAAAAATAAACTTCAGACCTTTTTTTCTTTTGAAGCTCAGTGCATCACTGCTGGCTTCTGCAGATGCACCGCCTCTTTGTAATCCAGGCCTGGTTTTTGAGATGTGGCTTCATTTCCAAAGCATTGGTGAATGCAGGGAAAGTACAAGAGGGACAGATGCTGTATTTGAAACTTTCCTGGCAGCATCAGAACTGAGAAGATGTTTTATAAACAGTTAAATAAAGTAGTTTTGTAGATACAAGAGCTTGCCTAAGGGCTGCCTAATGTCTGAAAATACACTATGAAAGACTGGATGAAATCTGAGACATTTTATTTAACAGTAAAGTTATGAAGGCTTAAACAGAAGAGTGAAATATTTTGTTCTTGATGTGGAGCAGCTCTAAGCTTCTAGCTCTGGTAATGTTGGTTGTATAGTGTATGAAGTGTAAAGTGCATTTCCAGCTCCGGCACTCCGCCACACAAACCAGGTGTCCAAGAATTTTCCAAAGCTCAGTCTTGTCTGAGGTTTCTGTGTCTGTAACTGAGACTTCATCAGGACAGCACTCAGTACTGGGTCTGGTTGGATTTCTGAACTGAAGGTACTTCAGTGCCAAAATCTTCCACTGATGACATCTGGCACAGCTATGGAAGCTCAGTGAAGGTGTGTGGTACATGGTATATGTTATTAATCTAAACAAAGTATAAGAACTGTGGAACTAAAGGATGCTTATAAATGAGCAGTCATATAATACCTCTTTAGTGAAAAGCGTCCAATAGCAGCTTGTCTGAGTAGAATTTAAGAGAATTTTTTTATGATCTAAAACTGCTTTTGCTGAAGGAAAACTGAACGAGATACAGGCACAGCAGGCTGCCAGAGAGCATCTTGCCCCAGAAGGTTATCCAAGACAAGACTCAATCCTTTCCAGACACACACTTAATCAAGAAAAAAGTTAGATGTAGTAGCTGGAAAAAGCCGATTGTCAACACCAGAAGTCGCACATCTGTACGAGGTTGTCAAAATTAAATATACAGATTCTTTGTATTCACACACTTCTCCAGAAATTCATTCTCTTCAATTTGTAGGCCCTATTTTTCTTCTTAATAGTGAGGTGAGAGAGTGAGAATGTGACTCCTCTTAAATTTTGATCTGTTGTTTTCTAGCTGCATTTAGGTGCCAATTAAACTAAACATTTGAGTCTGTCCCGATCAGATATCAATACCTGCAACTCAATGGCTGTGCTTTTAGCTGGAGGCAGCACAATTATCTTATTGCCTCTGCTAAATTGGGCCTTAATTTCTTTCCTGGTTCTATGTCCAGAACTATTTCGCATGTATTTCCCATTCAAATTTATGCCAAATTATCTTTATTTTGATGGTATCATAGTTTGTCCATACAGAAAATATTATTTATGTATTAGTTTTTATTATATATGTATATTTATAGATCCATATGAACACCTATAATATTTAGATTATATATACATATAAATATCAATACAGCTATATCTTCCATATACATATAGATATCTGTGAAGAATCTTCTTCTGTTTTACAACTCTAACCGCTCTGCTTTAACTCTACTATTAAACTTCTGCTGTGTTAGTTTTCTGTAACACTGAGTGCAATCTTTGAATTTCTAACTTTACAGAAAAAATTTGAACCTTTCTGAAAGCAGATAAATTAGACTGGTCCTAGTGAAGAAGGCTTTACAGTCTATTTGTGCTGAGGTATGTTCCAACAGAGGTTAATCTGGGCTATAATGAGAGCAGGCAGAAAGCTGGCTTGTACCTTTAGGGACAGCTGGTGAATTCTGGCATGCCTGCTCATGCACTATTAGCAGTATTTAAATATATAATGACATTAGATCCTGTTGCCCCTCTTTTAACCTTATCTTTGTTAAATGCTGCTTCAGAGAAGGTTCTTCCCTCCCCACATTGTTATGATGCATCAAATTTATTCAGACCTGAGGAACCAGGGGAGAAAACAATTGGAAAGAGAAGTCAGGGAGGAAATAGAGATAAATGGTAAGGTAATAAGGAAAAAGAGGTCATAAAAAAGAAATCAAAAGAGGGAAAGAATATTTATCAAAGACATAAAGAATTGTGTTGGCAGTTGCCATGTTGAGTGTAAGGTGTGCTCGGAAACTGCAAAGCAATAGTTGCAAGTAGGATATAGTATGGCAGCATTAGAATCTGGAGAAGTGGAAAATGTCCTGTGTTTCCCTCTTTTTACAGTATTAGGTTGATGCAGACCTTTTACTGCCATCCTTTGCTATAACTGATGCCATTTCAATTGTCATTACCTTGGGATTTCAAGATCCCATCATCATTTTACTCTGTTAATGCTCCTTAGCAATACAAAGGATTTTTGCAGCCTTCTATGTAGTTCATCTGTTGCAACTCAAAGCACGCTGAATTTCAAAGGCATATTGAAATTTGGACTTTTTGATATAGTCTGTGGCGATAATTGCCCAGTGATGCTCTCCATGGATGAGCAGCTGGTTTCAACTTCTGTTCCTTGACAGATGGGCTTTTGGAGATTAAATACTCTGAGGAGCTGCCAGGGGAAGCTTGGGGCAGCACATGCTCCTCCTGACAGGCACAGAGAGTTCTGAGGCCACAGGACTGGGTAGGGAGAGGGCCTGATCTGGGTGCTCCAAGGCTTGAAGGACCCTGTGGCTCAAGCACATGAGCCCAGCCAGGAGCACAGGATTCCCAGGCAGTGCTTCCATCGACATTGGGCACTCCAGCTGTCCTGCCTCTGACATGGGAGCCATGTCCACTGCCCTCACAAGCTAAAAACAAAGGGGCTTACTGCTGTAAAAACATCTATGAGCTCTCACATGTCAGAAGGCCCTTCTGAGGCCTTGTTTTATGACGATCAATTGTGTGATATGTTGAAATTTAAAAGCACTATATTGTTTGACAGAAGGGTTTTCTTTCCCCACAGTGCTGAAGCAGCTGCTGCTTCCAATGTGGAAAAAGTGGAATTTTAGCTGCTTCTGAGGGACAGAGGAAGGCTAATGAAATCGTGTCAGGTAAGAAAAACATACCAGAAACCTAAAATAGCTTTCTGTTTCTTTAGCATTTATTTTGAAATGGCCAAGTAATTCTGGCTATAGAACCAATATGACACAGGGGATGCATGAGCTGTTTGTTGATTCTTTACACTTCTATAAAATTATTGGTAAAATACACTGTTAAGCTTCTATATTGTCAGGAAGTGAAAGGGATATATTCAGGTAGGAGAGAGAAGGTTTTCTATCCACTGTAAAAACCCTATTATATTATAGGGCTCTAAGCATCATAATGTGAAAGAACCACATCAAATAAATTGAAATAAATCTTGCATACAGAAATACACTTTTGTTATGTTACCCACAGCATTTAATGTAATTACTCACTCAGAGAAGCAAACTGTAGATTGCAAGTGCAAATAGCTGTGTACATTTTCTCAAGCCAACTTGAGTTCTGGAAATGTAAAGAATTAGGAGTTTAGACTGAGTCAAATCTGTACATGATACTTGGGATTTGTTTCCATTTAAATTATCATATGAAAACCACTCACTAGAGTAGTGAAATTTTGGAATTCATTATTTTAAATTTTTGGATACACTGCTGCATCCTTTCATACAGGTAGGAAAGAGAGAAAATGTTTTGTATGTGTGTATATAGTTTAATAGCAGGAAAGTACCTTGTGTAGTCAAGAACTGTGAAGAGGGAGGGTTGCAAGAGTTGGTTTTGTTGCTAGAACTGAAGTCCTGAACTGCAGATACAGGGCTGGAATTC
Source organism: Origma solitaria (assembly GCA_013397895.1). NCBI lineage: Eukaryota > Metazoa > Chordata > Aves > Passeriformes > Acanthizidae > Origma > Origma solitaria. Next base: position 2,735,076 of record VZRL01005185.1, read on the forward strand.
CAAATTTACAAACCTTTCTGAGTATCTGTACCAAGAGACTTTGTCCAGATTATCTCTGCTTTACAGAAATCTTTTAATTTCTGCAAAGCATTCGTTTGGGAAAAAGAAGTGCTCAACCAAATACCAAACCAAGAATCAAGGAAAACTTCACAGTTTGACTCAGGCCCTGAAGGACTTTGTAAGAGACATGACTACAGTATTTTTCTGTGAAAGATTTGTAGGGATAGGGGTTTATAAAGAGCAGCTGTTTCTGTCTGGAAGTTTGTTTCCCCTGTAAGAATTTTGGCAGAGTCTGTGAGCTGAGCAGCCGCATGCTGCCATCTACTGACAACAGGCCTCTGCAACAAATACTGTCACAGAACTCCATAACTTCTTTAAATTCACATGCTGTAAGAAAAAAAACCAACCCAGTAATAGAAATACAAAGTCGAACAGAACAAAAAAAAATTGTTCAGAGTAAAACAAACTGCAAAGGAAGTGGGTGAAACAAGTGCTCTAAATCACAATACTACGCAACTCCTCAATATGCAGGATATAAAAGTTGTATTTCACATAACAGTGAAAACATGGGAGAGAAGAATCAATTTCCTTATGAGTAAGTTTCTTGTCTTTCCCAACATACTGAAAACAAGAGAAATATTCTGCATTTCCCTCAAGGAAGATACTTGAGCTTGAAATGATTCTACGATTGTGCAGCCAACGGGGACGGGAACGTGTGTGGTAAACAGGACTTAGCGTGAAAGAGATTCAGCTAAGGGAAAAATGACATTTGTAATCCCCTCTGAACATTTTAGCTTCTCATACTTGGATGAGTAATGTGTCTTCCCACTTTTAACTCTCTCTTGGGACCAGGTCTGTAAGGAATGAGGGCTTGCATATGTGCAATCAACACATCATCTGGGGAGAACATGAAAGCAATAAGCACTCTTCAGTGCTTTTAATGAATTGTTCTGAAAACTGTTTTTCTATGCATGACCTGTTTTGGTTTCCCAGGCTGCTGTACAAGATGCTAAGGTAGGGAGAGGGGGGGAAGATGCTGAGTTTCTATGACAGTTTCCTGCTAAATTTTCCTAAATATTTTGTATGTGAATGAAGAAATATATGCAAATCTTCCTTCATTTCAATGAAAAAGGAACCTACGTAAAAATCCTGACAACAGGATGTTGACCAGAGAGTAAAATCATTCTGTTTATGATCATTCTTGCCATCTGCCATTGGAGAGCTGATGTAGTTGCATTTGCAGAAGAGGAATCCCTTTCCAAACTGGTGAATCTGAAACAAACATTTCCCTAAAACAGCTTAAAATCTTTGTGTTTAGTTCAATTTTGGTTGTCATTCTGTCTTGTTTCTAGTTTAGGACATACCCATTTTTGGAGCTTCCTATGCTCGTATGAATGTATGTTTTTGAATGAATGCAGCTAATACTGGGACAGGTTCTCTTATAATTGAAATAGTGAATTTATTTGCTAAATTTCGTAATTCTGACCAACAAGAAAAATTGGCAAGCGCTTTCATGTGTAACCTTCAGTGTTTTTTTCCTTATCTCATTCGGAATACCATTGGAAACACTAAATGTATTTTAGACAGCAGTAGATAATATCTGTGGTTGGCTAGAGGAGTATATTCTTTGATGCAGATGAAAGATTGGCAATAAGATTTGGAGGCTGACTTTCCTTTGATGCATGTTGGCTCCCTCTAATTTTTTTGTATTATTTTATCATGCCAATACCTGGATTTTATGACACTACTTTACAACTGGGTGTTCATAGTGTCCACTATGTAACTTGAGGCCTGGGTAAAGTTGGAGAATTGGAAACTGTACTTCACGAGCTCAAAGTTTGGTTGAGGAAAGGCTGAACAGAATGAGTGTGTTCTGTAGTTCTGTATTTGTAAATTCTGCCAGCAAGGTTTGTAACCTTTGTGCAACCAGAATTGTTTAAATTCCCGACCCTTCTGGCTGCCTATAGACTGCCAAATCACATCGCTGACCTGGGAAAGGTGTTGGTTATGGAAGACTCCTCCTTTTTTGGTTTCTTTTTCTTCCACCCTTGTTTGGCTAAAGAAGCACAACAATTCCGGAACGACACTCAGCTGCTCATCAAACTTTTCCATAGAAACTCGGGGCTGCTATGATGGACCAGTTATCCAAGGCTGTGTCCTGATTCAGTTTCAGAGTAGAATTGCACAGGACGTGTGGACTGGTCAGCAGGCAAACCTGGCTGCCATCCAAGTGGATTTCTTTCTGTGTATTTGTTTGTATCTGTTCGGTGGTTAAAGAATTTGGCTCAGAGATATCTGAATGGTGGCAACTGCTGCCCGCAGACAGCAGAGATGCCAGCACTGCTATGGCATAAAAAGACCAAGAAACCAAGGAACTCCTTTCCTTGTCCACCCCTTTGGCCCCTTGCTTTTCTTCCTGCTAGAATCTGACTGTTGGAGTCCCCTATATAAATTTTGTTGCTTTATTCAGACTTTCAGGGTGAAGGTGAGGACATATGAGTATTTTCTTTTGATTTTGGGTGAAGTCCAAAATTGGATGGCACCTGTTTTCTAGATCTGGATGGGCTGCAATCCAAGTTGATAGTTGATGGAAATGTCACGAACAGCTGATCTGGAAGCAAGGACTGTCAAAACACTCATGGCTTACAACCTCAAGCCCATTTTTAGCATCAAACAAATAATGTTCTGTTATACTGAGCAACAACAAACCTCCTGTTTTCTTTCTGCGATTTTGTCTTGAATTTTTGTTGTGAACTATATCAAGTACTGTTGCTTTCAAATTTCAAGTGCATGTACTGGTACAGTCATAAAATTAAGCCGTGATCTGAACCTGCCCTACACCTGAACCCAGGTCTGATTCAGGTTCTTTCTAATGAACAAAACTGGTAGTTGGGTTATGAAAAAGGTACAAGCTTGTTCTAAATTAACCTCTCTGAAGAACATTCTGAAAGAAGTTAAACCCAAAAGCTTGTAAGGCATGGCATGATTTTTTAAGTCTTGCTATAAAAGTACAGATCAGCCAGGTATAGAAACATATAAGGTTTTACTGCTGTGCCCAGCCCTAAATAATTTCAACATGACTGTTCTTTGTTAAAGCCTGTGTCCTCTGGTGCTAAATATTTCCTCAACTTTTGTATGTGGCCTCATGGGGAAAAAAAAAAAGAATGTAAGAGATGCCATGGTGGTGAAGATTTTACAGGAGTGCTGCTATCCTGTCTGATTTTTCTCAGACCCTTTGGATACTGGGCTGGTTGGCTTTCCTGGTAACAAGGCAAGCTCCTTCGAGCTGCTAATCAGGTTTTAAGCTGAGGGTTTGGTTGAATTTATGGGGCAGAGTATTTTATTGATAGAAGAGCTTGCCAGACCTCTTTGGCAACACTCTCTTTTCACTTAAAGACCTTGGTGTAAATCTTTTTAATGCTTCAGCTACAAAAAAAATTTGAAAGAATCTTTCCCCACTTCTTACCATTGCACTATCATCTGTGTAAATCATCTTGCTTACTCATTCTCTTAGCTACTTTAGATTGTTAGTCTTAATGACAGGACTGCAGTAAAAGGGGGGAGAAAAAGTATTTTAAACTGTCATTAGTCCATAAAACTTTGATCATTTATAGTAAGTGGAAATTCATCTTAGACTTTTAAGAGAAGGGAGAGGTCAGTCAGACCATCCCATCTCAGTTGTGCGCCTGTGTAATGAAGCACATCTCATGGGAAAAATAGAAGGTGGAAATGTAATTATTAAATGTTCTAAGACTTGGATACAGCTAGTTTTTAATTTATAAAATATGATGCAAGAATAAGAACCAAGTGTTTTTCTCCTTGAACTTTTCCTATAGTCGAAAATTGCATATTTAGAGAAAGAGTTACTTTAATGGCCCAAATTTTGCAGTAAATAATTTCAGAGTTATCATCGTTATCATTTAGCAGTCCCTGAAATGTAAATGCTGTGCTTACTGTAGTAATGAAAAAGGACTTTTTGTTTTATATTCATTACTTGCATTTACGTTTAATATCTGTGACAGTGTACGGGAAACTCTTGCAGGGTGAATGTGGGTGCAGTGCAGAGAAATCTTACAATAGCATTAGCATTTTTCTAGTTAAATCTTTAGAAAAGCTTTTAGTGAGACAGAAAGTCTTTCCTGGGACCTTGTGCTGTATTGATATGAACTTCAACCACAGCCTCTATGTTTGCCAAGCTTTGCTGCTATTGATAAACTGCAATGCATGAGCAGACCAAAGTATTCTCAAAAGAGATTTTTGGTGTAGTTTTTAAGATATATCATTTGACAGATTAACATTTGGCCACTTGAAATGCCAATGCTTTATGTATGAATCTCTTTGAACTTTCAGATGAATTTTGGATTACCTGAAAACGTTTAAGGACTGCTGAAGTGTGCAGATCTCATTCAATTAAAAGACTTTCAGAGTTCAAAGCACTGCATAAGTATTTAGGAACTTATCTGCTAGAGAGGGGTGTATTGTGGATCATTAATGAATATAAGGTCTTTTATATGCCCAAGTATTGGGCTAGACATGTGTATTCTGGTTGCTTTGTTGGTTTCTTTTCTTTTTAACGCATCTATTTTATAGCACACCTGTAGATTCATTGCTGCCATTGTCAAGCATCATTCCAGTTTACTCAGTGGCTTCCTCCCCCTCTTTCCAAAACCCGATTAGATTATTTTTATTGTGCTTAGTTTCAGCACAAAGAGATAGTGGTAATAATCAAAAGAAAATCTGATTATCCCTTTTAAATGAGTAGAATATAAAAATACATTGTTATACCTGCTGCAAAAGGCTGATTTTGGAATACTGCTGGATTTTGTGTAGCCGGTATATTTGTGAAGCAGTGCAGCATGAATCCTTGGTGTTCTGAAGTTTCCTTTTGCTGTTCCTCTTACATAAAAATCAACAAGGTTCACCAGGAGTAACCATCCATGCAAATGAAACAAAATAGCACATGGACTCTCTTCCTTAAACACATAATTTTTGGGCAAATTCAAATGTTGTTTTGAGCAGAACAGTACACGGTGTGCACTATGCTGAAGAGCTTTGCCATGTTTCTCTTTCCCTGATCATTTCTAGGAAGTCAGATTGCACAAAAGAAGAGGTAAGCACTGGGTAAATATCCTTATTGAATCTCAGCCTGGATTATGAATAATTATTTTGAAGGATTAGAACTCAGTTTACAATATATGCATTTCAAAAGTCTTGTTCCGAGCCTGCTTTATTTAGCATTTTCACAAATAGTTTTTTATTATTGATTTTCTTGTTGTGTTTTCCTACAAACAAGGTTTACTATAAGTACTGGAGGTGTCCTTCATACAATTTCATTTTCTTTTGTTGTCTCCCCTAGGACATCATTATCTTTTGAATAAGCACAGAAAACTGTGTTCTCCTTCTCCTCTTTGGATTTATTCCATACTCTTTATATCTACTTGAATGACAAGATTGGTCAGGGAATTCAGAATTGAGACTTTGTTTCACATTCTCTTCTTTGCCTCTGTTGCAACAAATACTGTCCTCAAGGTATTTATAAAGTGAGACAGGAATGCACCCTGACAAAACACTAAGGCCACCTGTAAGGGGCTGGAATGCATCCCATCAAAAGTGATGTGAAGATGTTCTTAAACTCAAAAGATATGATATGAAAAAGTTTGCAGTCAGAATTGCTCTATGAGGAGGAAGGATGTCAGAATTAGAGTATGATATCCACAAAGCAGGAGAAAACTCTTTTAAAGTTTAGTCTTCTTGTGGATCCCTTATCCTCTTTTGTTCTATCTTTCTATGTAGTCTGAATCCTACTTTGCATTTATTGAGAAAACCCGTTTAAAATGAAGGTATAATCCAATGGTGCAAGCAATTTCACTTCAGTCATGGGAAAGAGAACAGAAGAAAGTCTTCCTTCAGCTTGTTTATCCAAAGGGATGGATGGTTTCTGCCATGGTTTCAGGAAAAAGAGATACTTGAATGGCACATTTACTACCAACCTTAAGATTTCAATGAATTAAAAAAAAAAACCAAAACAGAAAGAAAGAAAATTAAAGCAGAAAAACCTTTAAATTAAAAAGCTGAGCAAGAAAAACTTTTCATCTGCATTTTATTTGTTCTCTAAAGCTTTGACTGCTGGAAAGAGAAAAAAAAAATCCATATTTCAGATGGAGTAGGAATGAAAGAGAAAATTGTCAGACTTTTAAAAAAAAAAAAAAAAACCTAAAAGCAAGCTGAAAGGCATCCTCTTAGTGCAGGATGTCAGGGATGAACTCTGCCTTAATTGCAAGGATGCAAACAGCAAATTGCAGAGCTGCTTGAAATTGGTGCATCACATAAAAGCAGAGTCAGACTGTGCCATTGCAAAGGGTCTTTTCTTTAGTTTTAATTGTTTTTAAATATAAATCAGGTTTACTTGGATTTAATTGTATGCTGCTAGCCCTGGTTTAAGCCAGAAACTCTTCACTCTGCTGGAAACATTATGGAAAGGTTTAAGTGAGAAGCACTTTTAGTAAAACTCTTGCTGTTCCTCTGCTTTGGTATCGTGTCAAACCTCTAATGTTTACTGCTTTATTATGCATTTGCGTTTGGATGAGCAGCTCAGCGAGGCTCCATCTGCTCCCCTCTGGTGGAGGCCAGGAGGATGTGAAGGATTGGGTTACAGTGTTTGAAGAGTAGTAGATGACTCCAGTGCTGTGGCCAACCCTGCCTTCCCTCACTCCATAGCTCTGCAGATTAACTGGCATTAGTGCAAGCATTCACAGCTGCACATGGAATATTACAGAAAACACCATGGCTCCGTGTGCCACTTGCATATGCTCATTTGCCTACAAATATTGGTAAAGTCCTGTTTCTTTTTTCTTTTTTTTTTTCCCCTTTTTTTCGCCCCTTTTATTTTCTCTCTTGAGAGAGTGCACAAGCGAAAGTACTGATCACTGTATAGGACCATCCTTTTTGTCTCTATTTATCTGCGTTATACAAAACCTTTCAAAGTGTGTTCTAAAGACTCACAAACTAACGAGGTCAGACTCATGAATTTGTAGTTCCCAAGTGACTCCATTCAACCTTTTAAAACACACACAGTGTATTTTCTCTTTTCAAGCCTGAATTAGATTTATTAGAGAAATCATGCTATCAGACTTTATTAATAGTGACTGTTGGACATGTTCAGTTTGACAACATCAACTTCACTTTCCCTTTGGATTCAGTAACATCCATTCCTCCATCTCATTGCAGTTAGATATCTTTACTCAGACCTTGAGTACGGTCATCTTGATGAGTATTCACAGAGATTAACTTGGGTGTCTCAATCTAGAACTCTAAATTAATGCTTATTTCCTTGCTCTCTTACATATTACTGAAGAATATTTCTAAATTTTGCTGCAGATTCTTATTCTGTGTAATTTTTTACAGCTTTCGCCATTTTCTCTTGCATTTTGATATCACATTTGATCTTGAGAAGGAAGCAGCTTTCTTTGCTGAAAGAAAGACCTTTTTTTGTTTGTTTTTATTCCCCATAGCCTCTGCATATTTATAACACCATTCTGGGGTTGGTTTAGCTCAGTGTGAAACTCTTTTTTACCAGCTTTTAAACTTTAGTTGAAATAGAAGTGCCAAGTATATTTTGAATTTAAACCCCTTCTAAACCTAAAAGATGGATTTGGCCCAGTCACAGGTAGTAGTTTCAAAAGGTTAAGCTGCCTGGAAAATGTGACAAGATGTACTTATAAAATTAGTGATGAATCCAGCCTGTAAAATTTCAGGTTTTTGATGTACATTTTAAATGTACCATATCATGCAATTTTAAATCAGTTTTTTTGCTGGCATCTAGAACTGGCATAGAGGACAGGCAGCTGCTGAGTCCAGCTCTTGTTTGTACTCCTGCAACCTTTACAGAAATGTCATGGCTGGGCAGTGTTTGCTGCATCTGAAAGAACCCTTCTTCCTCTGAAAGGAGCTGTGAAGAATATCTCAAAATAAAGTTGATTTTCCCACTTTGGACCAGATCTTGGCATAGCTGGTGCTGTGGTACCAGCCTGAGTCTTCAGCCAGTCTGAAACACGGGCTCAGTGTTGTGACCTGCACTGTGATATTGGGGTGTCCTGGTTGCTCCCAAGCCAGAGATTGTCCATGTGCTGCTTTCCTGCTGTCATTTAACTCAGCTCTCCCTCGCTGAGGAGGGGTGCAGAGCTCTCCTCCTGCTGTGCTCCGGAAGGAGAGGGCCACCAGCAGGGAATCCCTGCCCCTGTACCTCTGCAGCCTTGGTCCTAAGGCACTGTGAGTATGTGAGTGCTGCCTTTAAGGAGAAACAGAAATTCAACCAGCAGCTCCCTCATTTCATCCTTGGGCTGCCATGGCTTTGTCTGATAACACAAGGAGAGCCAGCAAGTGTAGTTCTGCAGCATGCTGGGACACAATCCAATTTTGGATGGATTCTGTGTACTGCTGCAGGGAGCTGTCGAATTGTTGTGCCATTGCTGGTTGTACTATTTTGCTTGAGGATGTGCTCAGATTCTGTCTAAACAATAATTAAATTTCATTTGCAGGGGATGGCTGAAAGTGTGGAAAGAGAGATAAAATAATCAAGGACACAATTATTCACAAAATCAATAGAAATTCTAATAGTCTTATAAAGTACCACTTCATTTCTTTCATAAAGCTGCTGGGTTGTTCGTATTTCATAATTTTCTCCTGTACAGGTCAATTAGATTTTAGGTAATTAAATACACTTTTTCACTCTTACTCGCCTTCAACAGGCTACTGTACATCACCAATTTATATAAAGTACACTTGCACAGGCTATATTTAACTTTCCATACTTGAACAAAGTGCCTGGCTGTTGACCTTAGCAGGGTCACACCTGTGCATATTACTGAGTAATAACCAATTTGTTTCTCTGCTCTGTTATGTGTTCTACACATTTGATTAGACCTACAACCTAATCTGAGTTAATTTTATTTGAAGATACAGAATTCTTTTCGCTGGAAGATCAGGGAGATTTGTGTTAACAAATCGGAAATTTTTGCTGGGACTCAGTGTGCCTGACAATTTTAAGAGGAAATATTACTACTCTATTATTTTGTGACTTTTTTAATACTAAAATTTATTTCAGAATTGTACCATCTCTATTTATATGAAAATCTAAACCAGTGAAGCTCTTAATTTAAAATTATTAAACCCCCATAATTTCACTGCATTATAACAGATTACAATTTCTTTATGCATGTTCTGATGACATCTAATATCAGGCAAGCTGATATTGTCTTCATTCACTGAAAGTGAATGTCTAAATGGATGATATCATATATAAATATTTTCAGATCATCTATTCAACTATGAATTAATCCCTTTCCACAGGTCTACTTTCCAGATAGAAACAGCCCCCAGAATAAAAGCACAAACTTCAATTTCTGCACTTTATTAAAAAATGCAGAATGATGCAAAGATTAACATACAGAAATATATTTACTTTTTTCATGAGCTATTAAACATCAAGGTATTTAATGAAGTAGTGGGGTGTGAAGATGGGCAGAACACATAGCCCAACTAAGGCAATAGACTGCAGCACTGCTGTTACTGTCAGTCACAGGTTTAAAATACTCCTCATCACAAGCCTTTCTGTCAGCAACCTTGAATTAAATTCCACAAAGCTCCTAATTAACACAGAAATGTACAGTAGCCTCCTGGAACTGGGGATTTGTTACTGTATGAGGGACTTGCTAAATCTTGCACTGATTTCATTTAGAGATGAGTGCCTAAAGTAAGAGCTACAAGTTAGTGTGTGTATTATTATTACTCACATTATGCTGCCTGCATTAAAATTATTTATTTTGGCAGTGTCAAAGCAAAACTAACAAAACAGGCCCTCACAAAAACAGATGATTCTTTTTGCTAGATTGCAAACAATGATCCAAGAGCCATCTGCAGAGGGCTCAGGCACCTCAGAATATTGAATGCTTCAATTTCCTCTCTGTTACTACATCACAGTGCTCAAGGCCACTTCAGTGCCTATTTGTCATGCTTGTGAGCACCTGAAATCTGATTTTTCTTACTCACTGTGCAGCCCGTGCAAACACCAATATAGAAAGATCCATAATGGAATTGGAAAGTTTAGTGAACACGACACTTAATCAGTGCCATGAAATTTGTTTTAGCTATACTTTCATATACAATCAGAACAAGAGGTACAGTTTTAATTTTCCAAGGTGACACAGAGTTATTAGAAACATATCCTTACACATTGAGGCAACTTGGGCTGTAGGCTTCATTTCCACCGAAAATGGGAGCAAATGGAGTACCAAGCCTGAAAAAAAAATGGGATTGCGACATTATCTGATGTAATATTCCTATTCTGCTTGGTAGTTGATTTGACAGGGATCCACAAGGAAGCTCAAACCATATGTCAGGTAGCCAAACAGAAGGGGTTTTTGTTATTTTTCCTGCTTGGCACTGAGATTTTCCTTTCTCTTCCAGGCTCCTGAGCTCTCCCTTTCCCTTCCCTGCCTGTGTGTGGCTCAGCTGCTCTGCTGACATTTGGTTGTGGAGCAGCAGTTGTGCGTTGGGGACATGCTCGGTGGAAATTGCAGAATGTGTGCTGTTTTGAGCTAACTTACTGAAACTTGCATTTCAATTCTATGTCTTGGGAGCAGAAAAAGGAACAAACACACTGAGCAGAGCTTCTTTCCCAGCTCCTTCTCCAGCAGGGATGGAGTAGGATACTCTGTCAGTGTCTTTATGGAAGTAAGGGGGTAGCAAACACATATTCTCTGTTCATCACTTTCGCTGATGTTCGCCCCTATAAATTATTCTGCACTGGTTTGATCATTTTCTCAATTTGGAATACACAAAGTTGGTCCCTCTGTTCCTGTTCCTTTCCACACTGGTCAGTTTTTGTGTGGTTCCGGTAATGATTGATCTGGAAGTACATACACCGAAGGGTGTTCATGTGTGCGTGTAGATGTTGATGTTTGTATGCATTGTGATTTTTATTCAGCATCTACATCCTAGCAACTTTTTCCCCCCATAAAACCTTAATTTAATTTTCAAAGACACAAATCTTGTTGGAAATCAAATGAATTTGGATGCTGAGAGGTTAAGTTCCCGCAATTCCCGCCTGTACAGTTTTAGAAGGTATTATCTTTGCCTGTGGCAGGGTAAGGGACCAACAGAACTAGCAAAAAGAACCAGAGCCTTAACCACTGGAACCAACTGTCTAATGCATCCTTTGAAACTGCTACTGATATAGTTGACGCTGTTTTATCAGTCCAGGAACTGGGGAATCTACACGATGTGATCTGTTTCTGCTGGTACCGACAGCAACTTTCAGCAGATGGAGGTGGTGAGCAGCAAATTCTGAATCTCTGCTGCAGCAATTGCCCAGCCTTGTCTTTTAAAAGCCTTGATTTTCTGCATTACTTTGACTCTTGAGCTTCCTTTTTACTTTTAAAAAATTTTTTAAAAAATTTGGGCATCTGTTTAACTACTTATGAAAGGGAAACAGATCTGGAGGGTAATGGAATGAAATTATTAGCCTTTTAGAATCAGATGATAATTAAGCCAACATGAGGAGATCACTAACTGTAAATAATGCCTGTGAAAATAAGTTTGCTAATTCTTATTTACGTTATGGAGACTTTTGGACCCCTTTGTACTCTTTGAGGCCATAAGATCTTTAAAGTCCATAATGGAAATGAGAATAGGCCTTTTAAATAGTTTTAATTAAACAGTTTAACCAGTTTAATTAAACCACTTCAAGAGCAGCGGTGTTTTCCTAATGGTAGTGATTTTTCAAGTAATTTTTCCTGTGTATTTCCCATCCTGGGGAAGGCTGGGCCACTTGAGCATAGGCAAACACACCATGATGTCAGAGAGAAACAATTTCTGCAGAGGAGAGGATCAGCTCCTTTGCAATACATTGGTGACAGCTGCCATGTGCCAATGGATTGTCTCATGCGATGGAGGACACGGCAATATTGCAGCATTTGTTGGAATGCAGAGGCACCTCATAACGTACATTTTATTTCTGCTCCATCTCATAGCCAAGCCTAAAATAAGCACTCACGTGTTTTATGTAGCAGAAAAGTGGTCTTTGATTTTTCTGCTGCCTCTGGCTGGATTCAGCTCTGTTTTGTGCAGTGCAGGAATGTTGTGGGCTGCTGTTGTTGGCTGTTTCTCTTTGGGTCTGTCTCGCTGGTCACTGCTGCTGCTTCAGTGGGCCTGACCTATGCTTGGCTGCTCCAGGGTTGGTGTTTAACACTGCTCCAGATACTGAGCATTCCAGAGACTGCCTCTTACATCAGCCACAAACTCTCACTTATGCTGTTATCTTTCACAGCACCTGTTATTAAAGCCTGTCTTTTCCACTCAGATTTTCTATGTGCAGTGTGGCAAATAAAAATAATCGGTTGCAGTGGTAACAAAACAACACACAATAGGACCTTGCTCTCTGCAGCCTGGCCCCTGTTTCCCATGGATATATCTTGAATTACTCTGTTATACCTCATGATGCTAAAACTTTTATTGTGCATTTCTGATACTCTAATTGTTGTATATCCGTGTCTTTAGCGTATTCTCAGGCTCCAATCACTAGCAGCACCACAGGTTCTTTAAATGTTACCCTGGAAAACTTCAGGGTCTCATAACTTCTTTTTATACAACTGCTGGTGTCTTTGAGAGACATTTATTAGTTAATAAGACACAGCTATCCTCTTTCACTGTTGCCTAGTTTGACATTCACAATCTCAAGTCCCTCTCCATCATTTCATTTGCACAGACAGAGTAGTTGAGACTACATACTTCTCTACTTGTAGTATTCTTCTGTGTTACAACTTTTGACAGATTTTCCACCCAGCCAGACATTTCAGATAGAACTTGGGGAAGTTCTAATAATCACAGAAAATATTGCCAAAAGGCGTCTTGGTGAAATGCGCATCCAGCGTGGAGTTTAGTTTTCATGCAAAGGTCTGTCATGTCTGTGATATGCAACACCTCAAAAATAATTTTCTGCTTGTCATTTTCCATCCTATGCCTGTGTGGTGCATTATTCCCGCCAGGTGTGGCACTACCTGCCTTTTGACATTGAAATGCATCTTTTTAAGAACATTTCTCATTTTATTTTTCTATGAGTTAATCCCTGATTCTAATTTGCCCTCCGAAGTTGTCACCTGTGAATTTAACCATCTTCCAAACAAATATTTAAAACCTATTTGCTAATTCAGATCTGAGAGGTCCTTCTGATAGAAACAGACCCCTGCATGTTTCTATTTTTGGAAATCCCCTTTATAGGCCTGTTGAGTTTCTGCTTTCTTCAGGAATCTTTTTTGCTCTCCTGTTGATATGCCCCTCATCTCATCTGGAGAGATCAGATCCTGGCGCTGACCAAAAGTACGGATTTCTTTCCTGTGAAGTTCTTGCATTTTTCAAGTTTTTCTTATCATTCTGTTCTACAGACTTCCTTTCCAGAGAACCATAAGCTCATCCTTTAATAAAACCATGAGAAAAATGAAATTGAAAAGGACCTTTTGAGTTAGTCGATACATCTTCCATTTTCAAAGCAAGGCTGACTTCAAAGTTAGACCAGGCTGCTCAGGGCCTCGCTCCATCAGTTTCTGAGACTCTCCAAGGAAGAGGCTTCCACAGCCTCCCTGGATGACCTGTTCCAGTGCTTAACCATCCTTGTGGTGAGAAGTGTTCTTCCTTCAGTAAAAGAAAAGAAAGATTACTTTATTGCAACTTGTTCTTGTGCTTTATCGCTGCTTGTGCTTTCCCTGTGTGTCCCTTGGAGAAGCCTGGCTCTGCCATCCCCTGTAGCTGTGGTGAGACTGCTCTTAGATTTCTACCCACCTGGCTTTCTTGTCTCTGTTTTAACCACCCCTCTCCCACAGCCTGTCCTGGGTGTCCTGTGTTCCGGCTCTCTTACTATCCCAGTGGCCCTCTGCAGTGATTATTGTTGCTAAAATCACCTCTGTTTCTAATATAAAGGATTAATTTGACACTATAGAGTGAAATGATCCTCCTACCCTTTAGTTTTTACTGTTTGGTAAAGGTGTTTCCCTCCTCTCATCCTGCATTTTTTCACCTGATATAGAGTTGGTATTTTAGATTAAAATGAGCTCTGAGAGTTCCTGTTTTCACTGCTTATTTGTTTGGAGACTTCCCTGCATTTTGCTGCTTTTCATGCCGAAGATGTTATTTCCCCAGGAAAACTGAGCTTCATGGCACCCTCTCAGGATAGAGCACAGCTGTCTGATCTTATCTGGGCCTGACAGATGCCTGCCCTTCCCACTGAGCTCCCCTCTCTTATTGAAAGAATTACCTGTTTCTGCAATCTTTGCCTTTAAAAATGATCTGCATACATATGCTTGGAAAGTAGGGCTTATTTTAATAATGTGGAGGAAAGACAATCAGATGTTAGAGAGAGATGCCATAACAAGTAGAATTACTTTTATCACTTCCTTGTTTCATCACCCATTTCAGTGTAATTGTCTTATTTGTATTAGCTTCTCCTTTGGAAGAACACATAGCAATTTCCAAATGTTTAATTAAAACCTCACAACACTACTGTGATGTGAACGTAGTAAATGAAAGAGAGCAGATAAGGCCTTTCTAAAGCAACTTGTGTCTTAAGTATTTTTTTACATGAGCATTTTATCTATCACCAAAATGGGGAACACACTTCCTTTGGTGCATGATAGTTTACTTGCATCAAGATGTCAAATCCTTGCAAAGAGGGAGATTTCTTGACATCATAGGGAATATTCTCCATGGTGGGCTGCTGGTTACTCTTCTTTATCCAGGCCTTCTCTTCCTCCTTCCTCTCCTGAGGAAGCCTGTGCTCCTTGCTGTACAACTTCCAAAGTGGGACGAATCTTCAAGGTTTCTAAAACTATGTATTATGTTGTAATAGATAAAGGACTTTGCTTGAAATAAAAATCTGGGCTTCCTGGATATGAATGTATATTCAAATTTTGAAAAGGGTTTTGAAGAAATATGTCCAGAGCAGGCAGTTTAGTTCTTCTCGCTATTAAATAATGGCTTTTTTCCCCCATGAGCTTTCATGAAACTCTATGGTATTTTTTATCTCAGTAATAATTTTCTCTTCTTTCCCCACAATCCTCATGTTGATTCTTTAGAAACATTTTTCTTCAACCTTCAAAGGATTCCTGGTGTAAGATCTCCCAGATCTCTTGCCTTTGTAGCATGCTGTCTATTTTAGCTAATTTTATAGAAATTCTTTTTCCTCACCTTATAAATTATCCAGTAGCTCTTACTATCAATCAAGACATTACTATTCTCTTTTCCAAAGTGTTATTTAGGCAGTCATTTTAAGTTTCCTATAATTTTTGGCGATATTCTGTCAATGTAGTGTGTACAGTCTGACACTGCAACAGGCCAAAGCACAGAGCATGGCTGTGATTGTTATGGGCTCTTTGCTCATGGACTGGCTTGTTTACCCTGATCAACTTCCAGTGATAGATCAGTCTCTTCCTTTCTTCTCTCTGTTTTCCTCCATCCTTTCCTCCCCTCCAGCTCCTCCTGTATTTGGCACTTAAGATATTGTACAGGCCCTGAGCAGAGAAACTCACTTTTCATTTTCCCAAGCTTTCCACTCACTTCCCTTCTTTCCTGCCAATGCACACACATGGCACATTCAAACACATCAATATCTGCTGAAATCTTGTAGAGATAGACTTGAAAAAGGTAGAGAAAAAGATTGAATACTTGTGTCTCGAGATGCCTGTAGGAGAGAACTATCCTCTTAGTGTTTGCAGTTTATTGTTTAAATTAGTAACAAAAATACTGTTTATTTTAGCAAATACAATCACATTTTGCAAACAAATATAGATTTTTGTAAAGAAGCAGATTTTCCATGAAAGAAAACTTGTTTTGTAGAACAGAAGTGAAAATAGACACTAACATATGAAACTACTTGGACTTACATTATTATTAATTTATAAATAACCAAGAACTATGTTCAAATGTTTCTTTAAACTTAACCAGTAAAATCAAACAACATGATTTATTCACTTTACTTGGTGTTGTTTTTGTACAGTGATGTAGCAGGCTAAGTACAATGATTTATACAAAGTACTATGCTTGGATTATTTTAACAATAATTTAATAGGCTCTGAGACCAAATGGTGTATATCTCACTGTTTCTGCTTTATTCATGCATCATGTAAATTGAATAGCCAAGTGTTTACAGGAAAACAAAGCTGGGATTGGCATCAGGCATGCCTCTGTTCATACACACAGAACAGAATGCACTCCCAAATAAGTCAAAACCCCAATATCTGCAGAACCAGAGGCTGTTTGGCACCTCTGGAAAAACTCACATCATTCCAATGCCTCACCATCCAATAAGCTACTTGCTCGCAGACACCCTTAAAAATTTGACTTATATATTTGTGCATGCCATGAATAATGCTGCTCCATGATTAAAAAAATAGGACTGATGACACACACAAGCTCATACAGTAAAAACTCAATAGAACACCTAATGATGATGAGCTCTTTATATGTGCAATATGAGCCCTCAATTCATCTGTGTCTCCAGAAATTAAATTCTTTTTCCCTTGATTGATAGAAAACCCATTACAGAGTAACAGCTCAATCCTGTATCTTTTTTTCTTTTTGCTCCTGGGGGTAGAGAAGTTTCACATTATAAATAAATTTCAGCAAAGTTAAAGATTTGTCCCCAATTTTCCTCATTTAAATACATAGAGTTACATATATATAAATGTTCCTCAGAGAAATCACTGTTATAATTGCTTTGGATAGATATTATCTGTCTATACCATAAATATTTGGGCCACGGTGCTCTGGGGTCTAATTTGTGCCACGATCAATCAGTGTTACCTAAATTCCTGTATTATTTAGTAATTGAAACCCTGAGAAAATCTTCAAGCCCAGTTGAATTGAACAGTTTATCCTGAGTAAAGAGAGAAGAATTTAATGTTACACAGAGCCACATGAAACAGAAGAGAAGGCCAAGTTGCAAGGGCCTGCTTCTGCTTTTGTCATTGAAAAACATTTTGTATAAATCCTTTACAAAACTAGGGAGAAAAATCCCATTTAAAGGGAGAACACCATATTCCTATGGGATTGTAGAAATTATTTATGAGAGTTTCAAGTCATGAGAGTTTATGAGAGTTCAAGTTTATTAGAGTTTTCAGCTCATACTTTGGTACAAAAGTGGACCTCACATTTTGTACTCATTTGCTTTAATAAGTAAGTATAAAGGTATCCTATTGAATCCAAATATGCTTCATTTGCCAAGAGCTACACTAAAAACTCTTAAAACTGTAATAAAATCACAGCATTCTGAAAATCTGAAAAAAATAATTTTATTGTCTTTCTTACAAATTTCAAAATTCAGAGCATACTCAATGCAAAATTTTCCTAAAATCATTTGAAACTGTGTTATGTTTTGCCATTTTAGAGTATCATATGAAATGATACATCTAAATGAACAAATTAATGTTAATTGTCTATAAAGAGGTCAGATTTGGTTTTATATGCTTGTAAGAATGTAGGGCCTAAGTGTAAGATTAGCTTTAACTGTAGAGCAAATAACTTTTTAAAAGAGAAACTTTTTCAAATTAATAAAAAAATTCAGGAAGACATGTTTGTAGATTTCTATGCCCACACACACAGGCCGACACAACACAAAAATTAAAAAGTACTTTGTACAAAGCTGTAAAGAGTTCCAGCTTCACAAATCGGTGCCAAAGCAAACAAAGACCATAATCTGGCAGCAATTTAAAGTTCCCCATTAAAAAAAGATTAATGATAGAAACCTTCTAAAAACAAAAACTCTTCTCAATCCAGGAAAATACAGCCTGTATGTTTTAATAACTGAAGAGACTGACACGATGTGGAACTGGTGGGACTTTGCTTGGGTATTTTGCATTGTTAGAATTCAAAGGAGAAGTTTGTTGCAGGTCCTGAAGCACAGCAGATTTTTCCTCGTGCTACAGCAAAGGTGGTCACTGTGTTTTGGGGAGGGGAGAAGGGAAATTAAAAACCTGAAGTTGTGTGGGCAGTGTAATGCAACCTTGCTCTTGTCAAGCTCTTCATAATGACTGCCAGAATTTGCTCTGCACTTATGTAGGGCAAGAAGAGAAAATTCTGTACGGAAAAGGAATTGAACAGCACAGTGCTGCCTCTTCAGCCCTCACATTTGGCTAAAGCAGCAAGGCTGGCCAGGAGCACTGCACAGAGGGTGTCAGGGGAAGAAAAAAGAGATGAATTTTCTTTGCAGCACTTGTCAGAGTGGGACTGTTACCAAGCTTTTAAAGAGTGCAGAGTGCCTCCCAAAGTAGCAAGTTAAGATTAATTAAAGCCTAATTAATTATATTATAAATTGCTATATGGCAAAATTGGCAAAATCAAACTATCTCTGTACTTTTTAGAATCCAGTATTACTGGGGTTTAAGATTTTGGCCTGCTGCTTCACTAATGTCCAAAACTGAAAACATAACATGCTTATTTGCCTTTTAGAGCTACTTCTGAAAAAAAATATAGATGTTAGTAAACTGAGGGGAGATAAATAACCTCAGTGATGTACAGGCACAATTTGGGAATGACCTGGGTGATGGGTAACAGCCCCCGGGAAACCCTCCTTACCCTGTGCCTGCCAGACAGATTTAGGAATATCCCGTGCTATTTAAAGGACTGGCACGACTCACACTGTTAATAAGAAAAGAGCATCGCTTACACTGCACTTCTCCCCTTTCCTCTCCTGCGCTGGCTACGTCCCGTGCTGATGTGCTGCTGTGCCTGTGCACAGCCAATGGTGCTGCCTTCACTGGAAGTTTTCTGACTTTCTGTGAACACCTTAAAATAATCTTCCAGCATCGGTGAGACCTCTCAAGCATGTCAGCTGTCGGCATGGGCCCGTGTCCCCAAGGACTGGCGTGCAGCTGGAGGAGTGGGCGGCAGCGCTGCGTGCAGCCCGGGCTGGGCTGGAGGCGTTGGGCACGGCGTGTTCACAACAGCTTCCCCTGACAGGGGACACTGTGTTTGGAAGTTCAAGTTTCATCATGAGACACAGGTTTAGGAGGCATCAGGATCAGGGCTTGGCTGCTTAGGTTTGACATTTCTCGCACTAAAATAGCTGCAGCACCAGGTGCAACTGTCTCAACAGAGGCAGCGAATTTCATTTGCAAAACACCCTGAAAAACCTCTCATAATATGAAACAAAGTTCATAGGCTTAAAAAGTAACTCGTTTAGACTGTGCTATTTAAATGTAAACATGCAGCATGAGTGAGGCGATGTTACCAGAGCGGTGGTACAGTCAGAGCAGGAGTGGTGCGAGACCCTCAGCCTGGTCAGGGTCCTGTTGCGGCTGGACCACTTGATGGTTTCTCTCTTTCTCGGTGCTGCTCGAGGGATAAAAGCACAGGTTAGGAGGCACCAAGGACAGCACCGAACCCTTGGCTGGGTCAATCCCAAACCTGCGGGGGATACCGATAACCGATAACCACCCTCCCCAGCAGAGAGCTCCAAGAGAGGCGTTCGTAAGCCAACCCTTACCCGCTGCCGCTGGTCGCTGAGGCAGAAGGTGCAGATGGACCGCGGTGCGGACGCGCCTGGTGGCGAGCAGGGCTGCGGGGGCTGAGCGGGCTGCGGGCAGGGCTGCGGGCAGGGCTGCTGGGGTTGCGGGCAGGGCTGCGGGCAGAGCTGCTCGGCGGCCGCCGCCTCGTCGTGCCGGCGCTGCTGCAGCAGCAGCACGTTGGCCAGGTGCGAGATGTAGCTGGCGGCCAGGCGCAGCGTCTCCACCTTGGACAGGCGGCGGTCGGCCGGGCGGGTGGGGATGAGCCTGCGGAGGGCGCCGAAGGCCGTGTTGACGCTATGCGTGCGGNCGCCGCCGCCCCGCCGCTCCATCACTTTTATGCGCGCCAGGTGCCGCATCGCCCCTGCTCGCCCCGTGTCCCGCCGGCCGCGCTTGGCGGCTGCTCTCGGCCGGGGGCCGCCGCCGCCGCACCTGTCGCGGCCCCGGGCTCGGCACCGGCTCCGCTGAAAACTCCCCGCTCCTCCTCCTCCCGCTGCCGGGGGGGCGCGGGGTCCGGGCCTGCCCCCGGAGCCTCGTCTGCGGCTCCCGCGGGAAATGCGCTCCGCATCCACCGCCGTGACCGATCCCTGGCTCCTCGTGCGGGGTACAAATCTCTGCAGTTTTTACCCATTCTGCGTCCCCGTATTACACATTGTTCCAGCTGTGTGTATGTATGTGTGTGTGTATCACAGGATCATTTAGGCTGGGAAAGACCTCAGGGATAATTGAGTCTCACCTTTGACCGTTCATCACCTTGTCAACAAGATCACGGCACTGAGTGCCACGTCCAGTTGTTTCTTGAACATCTCCAGGGGTGGTGACTCCACCACCTCCCTGGGAAGCCCATTCCAATGCTTGACAACTCTTCACGTGAAGAAATTCTTCCTGATGTCCAGCCTGAACCTCAAGGCTATGTCCTCTTGTCCTGTCGCTGTTGCCTGGGAGAAGAGGCCGACCCCCACCAGGCTACAATCTCCTCTGAGGTGGTATTTGGGCTGGAGTAGGCGAATAGATCAAGCACAGAGGTGGATTTCATCACCTTCCCCAGGCAACACTGGACACACATACAAATCCAATTTCTCATTCTGTTCAGAATGAGTGTCTGCCTCAACCATTTACTTATTAAAAGGTCATCATAAGCACTAATTGATTACACCTCTTTTCTTCATAAAAATTTGACATCCTGTCTGAGCTCAGAGACTCATGAAAGGTCATGGCACAGGTTTTCTCAAATGAATCATCTCTACCTGATTAAGCAGCCTCGACTGACTCTTTTTTTGTGGTTCTGGAAGCTTATTTGTGGTGGTGCCTAAATATTAATCCTTCTTCCCAAATCAGGGCTGGATTAGCAGAGTCATATCTCTCTAATCATGGGCGCACACACTAAGGGTAGGCAGCTGCTTGGACATGTCTGGCTGGGACTCGTGCCCTCTCAAAATATAGCTGGTAACAACAGGCAGAACTACATCTCTGGGGTAGCAAAGATTCCCAGATTCTGCTGGGATGGCAAAGTGCTGGTTTATGTTTATTGCACTTTTGGTTTGGGCAGAGGTTGTAGGAAAAAAGTGGACCGACAGCTCTGTCAGCCAGTAGCAAGAGTATCCTACCTTGGCCTATTAGTGAACAACATTTCTTTGATGTGATTTTCCTTTATATTACTTAGTAGAAAGAAAGACTTTTGATTTCTCATTGGATGATATTTTTGAGATTTTTGTCATTTCTGTAGCAAAATATTGCTGCAATAAAATTAGCTTGAGGTTGACGTGTTTGATAGGAAAGGCTGCAGAAATGCAAGTCTGGATGGGCAGGTGTGTGCCGTGCTATTGATCCAAAGGAATTCCTTTGGGGTGCAGAGCAGGATGTGGCCCTTCATCATCAGATGCTGGGGAAAGCTGTGTTTCAAATCATGCAGTTTTCCTAAAATTTGTGAATAACCATACCCTACTCTCACAGTGTTAAAAGATGTATATTCTGTCTGCTTAACCTTTCAAAAAATAAATGATCTGGAAAGTTCTGGAGTTGAATCTCTGTACTTGGAATGCGGCTTTTGTGAAATCTCCAAGTAATCCTGCACTGTACTCCATGCAGGTTTCTCCCTTTTAGTCACTTGCAATATTTCTAGAGTGAAATTCCTTTCCAAACAAAGTCAACTACAAAACTCCATTGACTTTAATGGAGGCAGGATTTCACACTTGATATGTTCTAGTAGCTGAGCAGTGGAGATAATTGATTCTTTGTCAGACTCACTCATTTGCTTAGCAGTATTTGCATGTCCTTAGCATCTCAGCTTCTTTGTTTTTTCTTTTTTTATAACTGAAAGTAAACCAAAACAAAATCTATCTCCTTCAGCAAAAAAAACCCTGACAAAAAACTACTTACTGGTATTAACAAAGTCATAATTTACGGCTTATTGATAAACCAAGAATGAGAAAACAAGTAACTGATACTCAGGAAGAAAATGATGCTGTGTCTGCAGAGAAAACCAGAATGATTTTCTGTAACACTACAGCAATAGCTAATTTGGGGGTTAAGGACAAAGGGGTGGCCGAACGATTCTTGTTCTGTTTCCAAGGCAGTTTGAAATAGTAATGCAAGAAATTTTTTTTTGTTGTTTGTTTTTTTTTTTTTGGCCAGATAAGGAGTCTTGTAAAAAGGCCAAAATTCCAGTGACTTTAATTACTAGGTTATTGATTGGGATAACATTTATGCAAGTGCTAGGGGGAGCATATTCCTCAAGGAAGGTGCAGCAGCGCAGCATTGCTGTTTTTTTACAATTTGCTGAATCGCTAATAGCGAGCCAGAATGGGGCTGCATGAATGCAAAGCAGAAGAGTGGGCAATATTTTATGTGCTGTGATAAGGTTTTGCCTGAAATTTTCCTTCATGCTACACAGAGAAAGTTATCTGATATCCATTGTAAGGAAGCATTCAACAGTATTCAAAAGCCTGGAAATATGAAGTATCTCACTGATTAGTTGCAGTCCAGTGGCTGGTATTTCTTTAATTTGCTTTTATTTTTTGAAGAACAGTGTTAACAGGAAATTTAAAAAAAAAAAGAAGAATGTAGAAGAAGGCAATTTGGAAAAGCTATACCTATGAAAAGAGCAAGTTATTTAGAGAATAACAAAAGAAACAAATCTAAATTAGCAGAGAAGAATGTTTCTGGTCACAGCCAAGAACACTTCCAAATGTATTTCCATTAAATAGGAAGTATAACACAAAATTGTTCTCTTGTTAAAAAAAAACCCCCAAACATTTAGAGACAAAAATGCCTTTAAAAAGAAGTACTTGAATGTTTGTGTCCTCATTCTGCACCTGCAGGTCACATTGACTTCAGTGAGACACTTGTTTATTCAAGAGCAGAAATATGGCATTACTGATAGACAGCTTTTTTCTCCCCAAATGTTCATATTTTTCTTTTTCATATTTCACAATGCTTCTTGCCACATGCCATGTTTTTTGAAGGATTTTTCTCTCTTTGTCTTCTCCATCAAAGCAATTACACATACACATGCATTTTTATTTCTGCATACAATATTGTTCATGTGTAGGAGAAATATGTCTGTGTTGCAGGCAGAAGCAGCACAGATCTCATACAGATTTCCAAACCACTGTTTTATTAACTGTTTTATTAGCCAGGATATTTCTGCAGTGCTTACCTGATGAAGCAGGTGCATGCTATATTTCAATCACATTTGACAGGTTCAAGGGAGAGTCCAGCTCTAACAAAGAGAAACAAATACAAGATGTTGATGGCTGGAAATGTCCACAGAGCTGAAAATAATATATTTGACAAAATGTTATCCATTATGTGACTGTCTCCAACTTTGGCTGGCTGTGACATCTACTTCTGTCCTTCACAAACCTGGGTGATGGAGTTGTCATTTTTATTGCAATTTTTAATAAATGTGACTGCCATAAAATACCTGTTGATTGAAGAATCTTTCAAATGGCATTTTACCCTATACAGGCTCCGTAGGAGAGAAAAGATTGAGGAGTAGTCAAAATATGGAAAGGTACAAGAAATTTTTTTGGAGAAGAAGGACTTGCACAGAGCATGTTAAATGAGGAAAGGTTAATCAAGAGGTGGATTTAAGGCTTCGTGTGTTAAAATCCTGTCAGGTGGGCTGGTGAACCTTCCAGATTGTAATAAATATCCTGCACACATTGTGAACTCAGTCTGTTACTGCAGTGCAAGTTCCCAGGCAGGGGAGGAGCAGGAGCAGCTCTGCCCTGCACTGCTGGTAGTTGATTAATGTGGGATCTAACAAGTCCCTTCTTGATATTCCAGCCAGCCAGATTTAGCATGACACTTATCTCTTCACTTGCAATCTCTTCACTTACAATCTCTGTTCTTCATCTGAATTGATCTGTGCCATGATTCTCCGGTGTTTTAATGAGTTTTCTGTGTGGTGGAGTGCTAGAAGCCTTGTTAAACTCCAGGGACATCCTGCCTACTGCATTTTATTTATACACCCACTCTGTTACTCTTGACAAAAAGAAGCTGAGTTGTTTATCTTCAAGTTTTTGACAAAAAATTTGTCTTACAGTAATTTTCTCTGCTCTGGCTGCCCACAGAGGCAAATCCAAATATATTATTCACCTGCTATTTCAAAACCGTTTAAACTTGCCAAATCTAAGCGGTGTTTTACACGATTCTGCTGATACTCTCAAAGTTGTTATTAACTGCCTCAGAAGTAATTTTTGATTGTGGTTGCATTCAGCAGAAAGATGACAAGGCATGTTCTTTTCTCTGTCAGGCTGAAGCGATATAAGGACGATATGCCTGCCCTCGGAAACAAAATGTTTCGGAAACAGTGTTTCTGCAGAGTCTGTTTTATTCATTAAAGCTGCCAGAGCCCTCCCTTGCCTGCTGCCTTATTTCACTCCTTTTAAAATCCATCCTAACCAAGCTTGGTTGGTGTTTGGGAAGATATTGTCTGGAACATTGAGCTGTTGTGCATAGTTTGGGGGCTGAGATCCTTCGCTAATCCATTTGGAAATCCCTGTGTTGGGGGAAACCAGAGCTTGTGTGAAAGCTGTGGTTGCTTGTGTCTCTTTGTGTGGCTAGGAGGGACTCTCCCACTCTCTCGTCCTTTGCCACATGAATCTGTGCCTCAAACATACACTGCAGCAGTGTGTTCAGCTGGGGTTTATAGGGAAAAGGGATGGAAACATCATCCCACAAGGTGTCGTGCCCTTCAAACTCTTCTCATGACAAAGCACCGACAGCTTGTGCTCTCTGTCCACTCCCAGATGTTGTCAGTGGGATGGTCAGTCTGTGTAAAGTCTTACTACCCCACATCCCATGGTTTTCCCTCTTCAGAGCCTAAGGGTTGCTGGGTCTGTTTTGCAATATCTCACGATCCACTGATGAAAATCCAGCTTTCCTGGAGTTTTCTAGGTCACTGGGAAGTAGAAGAGAAGAATGTATAATATTAAGTAGGCATTGGATTTTCACACAGATCCACGTTTGTTTGTTTGATTTTTTTATTTTTAATAAAGGTGGAATGGTACTGTAGAAATGCAGCTGAATTTTAGTTATAAAAAATGTACTGTAGTACTGAAGCTACTGTAATAATGAACAGGAGCATGAGATGTAGAATCATCCACTTGCGTGGAACAACTATCGCAGACACTTCAAAATGCTTATTGCAATTTGATTTGTTCCATCTTCCCCTCCCAATCATAGCTAGATCTGCTGAAAAAAAAGCTTTCCCCCCCAAACTTGTAGTTTTACAATATCTTTTCATGACGAGCACTATACTGCAAAAGATTTTGTAGGTACTTTAAAGAATGTATTTCCAACAATATCTCTAAAGTGCTTAGAGCTGACAAATCAAAAGATATCCCAAAGCCCATTCAAGAAATAGAATTGATTGTATAATTACCATAGCTTCTTCAATATCACTGCAGCTGAAGCTGTTTGTATGGTTTCTGTTCCTCTTCTCAGCTTCTAGAGTCTCCTCCTATGAAGATACTCAAAATCTGACATTCTTTAGATGCTTCACTTCGTTCTTCTTATTGCTTCAATTCCACATGAGCATTTCTGTTAGCAAAGACATCTCTGATCGTGATTCAGTAGTTCAAATTAAATTAAAGGACAGATTTAATTTCAGTCACTCAGGCTCAGGTCAGAACTGACTCCAGTGCCACAAGTTGAGTTAATCTGTCCCTGTACCAGTGTGGCTGGTGGCATAATCAGAACTATCATCAGTTTTAAGCTGCTGTTGGAAATACTACATTGATATCAGAGGCTGAATGAAGGTAAATTCCTTTATATTCTCAATTTTTGCCAGAGAAATTGAAGTGGAATATATGTATGTGTGCGTGTATATAAAAACATAAAGCTAGTTCAGTTTCAAATGTGTGTTGTAAAGAAGACAGACAACTTTTCAGGGCCATGTGATCCTACAGTCTATAATAAAATTTTCTCATCCCTGACCTTTTACTCACATTTGAGGCAGTGGGAGTAGATACTTTTATCTTCAGATAGGGATGTGGAAAGTTTTCTAAAAAGTTTCTTTAATCAATCACTAATTAAACCTGAAAGTTTTAACGTGATAATTTCACAAGTTGGAAAAAATAAAACCAAACCAATGATCTACTTAAAACAGATTTTACTCTAAAATACAGTAATTGAAAAGAATGTTTTGGAAGCCTAAATCCACAGCTGTTGGTGAAGATGTATTCAGTGGTTCTTTGGAGCTGAACTAATACAGTTTAATAAATAATAGGTGAATTATAGCAAACAAACAGTTTACAGTCGGAAAGCTTAAGAGAGTATTTTGTAATGCCAAACAAACATGGAATGATGCCAGCATTATGCATTTGGAATGAATTTCTAGCTCTATCAGAGTAGATAGTACCATGTAAAATAAGTCTGACTAAGCTAGTTAGATTAGGGATCTGTGCAGACCATAGCAATCTCATATGTACTGCAAGTATAAGAACTAGTTATATTTTTTGTGGTTTTATACCTATAGAATATTTTTATTGATTCTGTTATATGATAAGTCTTTTACATATATTAGAGACTGCACACCAAAGATCAAACTCTGACACAGAAAACCCTCTACAAAAATTATTTGACATTTCTTGGGGTGCCTATGGGCATACCACTTGGAAAAGATAAGTAATTCTCATTAAGATTCCTGCTGGCAGTTGGCAGACCAGGTGGTCCTACAGAACACAAGTGGAGGGTCTCACATCCTAAATCTTTAAAGACTGTGCAGGTATGAAGTGGCTCATTGGTGCTCTGAATTAAACCAAACTCTTAGTTTTAGTTTCAACAAGAGCTGCTTGCCTTGTATTTTCTAAATACACCCTGCTGCCCCCCTGAAATGTGCCCAATTTACTCTCGACCTTGCAGCACAGTTTTGAGTCTTGCAGAACTCCTCTTTTGTGCTTCTCTTTATTTTCAAATGACCAGAGTTTCCCAGCTGCCTTGTGTGGTCCCATTAGGCTGGAGTGGCCCATTGCCCACTGTCCAAAGCAGTTCTCTTTCCTCACAGTGCTGCTGCTGAATTTTCTCAGAGGTATACAGCCCTTTCCAGGCTGAGAAATACTGATCAGTGCCACAGGTTGTCCTTTCTCACTTCAGTCTGTCGCTAACTGCTCTCTGCCCAAGATTCCTGCGTCACTCTGGGCCAGCACACACTGCCAAGGTGTTTCAAACACTGACCCAGAACTGTGGCTTGTGTGTGCTCTCAGCTTACCTGGGAACAGTGAAAATGCAGATAATATAGTAGTGAAGGAAACTTGAATTCCTGAACTGTGTGTACCTGCTGGAGAGCTGCCTGGATTCGCAAATGCAATGGCACCACACCTCTGTTATGTGCAAAGTAAGCCCTGCATCTTCATTAAAAGGCTGTCTCATTAAGTGATTAAAGTTATGGCTTTACTAAAGCCCTTCCTGAGTGGAGATTTTAAAAATTTTTAATGCTTTTGAAATGAGTGACATTTAAATTCATTTATTGCTTTTGTCAATTCTATCTAAACCTCCACTGCAATCGTTGATATTATTTACAGGGAGACAGAATAGTAAGCCCAGTAAGACAACATCTGTGTTTGTATGGGTAGAGTACATAAAATTTCTTAGTGTGTCTACTGTCAGTTTTCATTTTTCCTGCTGTTCTTGCCTGTTCTTTTGGACACTTTGCTCTCTGTAGTAACCCACTGCCAAATCTTATAAAACAACTTTCCTTTTATATCAAGAATACTACCGGAACCTTGTAAAAAGGAATTCTGCTCTCATGTCTGGCATTAAAAAAGTGTGGTTAAAGAAACTGAAGTTTGACATATCCATCTACTATGTTGAAAATTATTTCTTACGGGAAATAATGGCTTTCTGCTGAGATCATTAAAATGAAATTCTTGATTTGTCTTGGGATCTTTGAAGGTGTGGAGAGGCAGACTTGCACAGCTCTGTGCCTGTTAGGCATATCTGCATGCTGACCTGCCTTGCAGGCAGACCTGAATAAGTTGCTAGCCTGAAAGGTGCTGTACAAAGGCTCATAACTCACTTTCCAGGCAGACAAGAACAGGTAGCTGTCTGGGAGACAGCCCTTTGTTGATAACCTGCCTCCAAGGCAGATCTGTCTAGTTATCTTTGCTGGCTTTGAAGCAGCTCCACACAGAGTTGTGTGTCCTTAGCAGGCTCGCTGCTGCCTGCCTGGGAGGTACTCGGGCTGATCATCTTCCTTCTAGAAAATCCTGAGCAATTAGTTACTCCAAACATCATCTCTCCAAAAGGGACATTTAGAATATGAACTTGCAAATGTGTTTAGTTCTGGCTGATCACCATGTATGGTATTCTCTATTAACCTCCCATGTACAAAAACTGTAACAAATATCCTTCTCCCACATTTAGAAAAATAAAGAACTTGTCAAAAATTTCCACTAATATAGCACAGAGCTTGCACATGCTTGTTTCTGTGGCAGTAATCAGGCTGCCAAACTTGCTGAAGGGAAGGAAGGGAAAAGGAAGGGAGACTTTTTAAAAAAAATTCAAAATTGCTATTCTGTGTTAAAGGATTAAAGGGAAGGAGGACGCTGTATATTTCAACGCTCAGTCTTAAAAATGGCATCTAATTATTATGAGTCAGGGAACCAGTTCTCAGTCACTTATGCAGCATCATAAGTGGCACATACTCATTTTTAATCGAAGAAAATTTTACTTGGGAAAAAAAAGAATAAGTACTAGTTAACAGTAAAATACAATTTAGTTTTTCTTCCTTTCTTAGAGAAATTGAGATTACAAGTCAGATATTAGACTTGAGAAAAAAGATTCATATACCTCAAGGCCATAAACCAGCAGCAGTTAAGTCACCTGATAAAGGATAGATCAGATATTAAGCATTTTTATGTTTGGTGCAATATTGCTGGGTAAGTATATCGGTGTCATTCTGCAGTGCGTTGGTTGCAGTTGGTTATAATCACTCTGGCAGGCATGGAATGAGCCCAGAATTAGGCTCTTATTTTAGCTCTGCTTGTGTTTTGTGGAGGAAGCAGGAGCTTTACTTTAGATATGTTAGTCCTCGGCACAGTGTGACACATCCCATGTGTTTGGAAAACATTATGTTAACTCAGGGAGTGCAGCATTCACAGTAGGTACTGCAGTACCTGTTGGTCCTACTCTGTTTCTTCCTGTAGTCCGACCCAGTTCAGTTCTGGACTAATATCTGCTGTCAGGGGTAATTTCTCCCTCTTTCAGTCCCCCTAAATCTCTCAGCTGGGGCACCCTGCATGAAGAGCACCTAGGGGTGGTGCGCTTTGTCCCAGCAAAAGTGTGTGGCCACCCTCAGCCAGAATACAGCAGCTCTTTGCTGTAGGGAGACACATGTCTAGTGCAGGCTGTTCCCAGCTTGTGGCTGGCCCAGTATGATTTGTATCATACCCTGGATGCATGGAATGTGTGATTTCTGCTGCACAATTCTGCCTCTGGGCTGGGGAACAAGGAGGATTTCCCCCCTCTCCTCACAGGTACTCTGGTGCCTCTGTATTATAGAAGAAACATGATTAAAAAAGACAGTCTTGTACTAGGAAAGGAAAGCAGGGAATTTTATATTAGTGCTTTAACTCTGATCTAGGCTAGTTTCATAGCATGGAAAGGCTTTCTTCTCCCTCTTCTGCCCAAATTAATTTCATTCATTGGGCATGAGGAATAGAAATTAGGAGCCTGAAGTCATGCTGTGATGTCCAGAAATACAGGTATGATCCCCTTTATTTTTTTCCTCATCTTTCTTTCCCTCAACCTCTTTCACCCCATCTATATTCCAGCATATTTTGACTAATGATTGTGGCTGAAGAAATTGAAATCTGCTCATGGGTATTTCTCAAGCAGACTAAGTTTGTCAGCTAAATTATTCATTGTGAAATAGCTCCTCAGAGGCAAGGACTATACTTAGTGTGATGGTGACCGGACTGGACCTTTGGGTACTGCCACAACAGTTGGATGCAGTGTTGACAACATTCTCAGTTTCAAAGGAGCACAAATGACAGCACAGATCTCTCCATCGCACACGGGTGGTGTGGAGCTGAAAGGCAGGACCTGCTCAGGAGAGGAGAGTTGGGTGCTGACAGGGAGCAAATGCCCAGTTACAAATAAAAAGTTGCAAGTGCTAAAATGTAATGAAATTGGGTATAATATTTTGGTGTAGGGTATTTATTAAAATTGTGCCTTTGTGGGACATAGCTGCATCCAATCACTTCCCCAGCCTGTAATTAATCAGGGTTAATTTGTTGTTCATAAACCAGATCGAGATTCTTGCAAGTCACCAGATGTCCTGGTGCTGTGTGTCACTAACTGGGGTAGCTTTTGATCTGCAGGACTGAAACCATACTTATGTGAATCCATGTTTTGTTTTCTGCAAGACCTGGAAATGTTTGTAATGAAATGATGTGCTGTTACACATGTATCAGTTGATAACAGGTGGCAAGTTACTGGTCCAAATATATTTAAATAATTTTTTGTAAGAAAGTTGAATAGTGCATCTGAAAAACCAAAGTTTATTGAAGAAAATGTACAAACCTCATATTTTCATCAAAGACTTTGTAGGGATTTATAGGAAGAAGTTATTTAGGAAGAAATTCTTCCCTGTGAGCGTGGTGAGGCCCTGGCACAGGTGCCCAGAGAAGCTGTGGCTGCCCCTGGATCCCTGAAAGTGTCCAAGGCCAGGCTGGATGAGGCTTGGAGCAACCTGGGACAGTGGAAGGTGTCCCTGCCTATGGCAGGAGGTTGGAACTGGATGATCTTTAAGGTCTTTTCCAACCCAAACTCTTCTATGATTCCATGACTTTGTCTTTATTGGTGCAGTGTCCTTTTCTAATCTTAGCATTGTGGAGTTTGCCAAATGTGCTGCAGAAAAATCCTCTGCTGCTCAATCCACGTGTAAATTGAGAAACATCAAGCATTAAAGAGAAGACTTTAGCTGACATGGACAGAAGAGGTACTGAAATCCAGTGACTGTGTTAGAGAACAGAATCCGTAGTAGACATGGCTAACCAAACCTCTGAACCCTCTGAGCTTTAGTCAATTCTATAAAGGGTAACACAGATCTGAGCTCTCCATAGTTATTAGTTTAGTTTTGTGATGCTGAAGTCCCCTGCCAGGCTTTTGCTGATACTGTCCATGTTCTTCATCCCTTTCCTGCATAACAAAATATCTCCTCACACAGTGTGCCATGGTCTCCTATATACAGTAAGAATGATGAGTGCAATTACCAGCTGGGAGTGAAGTGGAAAAACCTCATGTTGTCCTCAGTTCATAACCCTTCACTGGATCGAATCAGACACTAAGGGCATTTTAGAAAATCATGCCAGCTTCTTATGCACAGCATTTTTTACACCTTGGTCAAGGTTACTTTGTAGGGTGTGAATACCCATTCTGATGCACTGGGTAGAGAGTAAATTGCCTGGAAGTGCTATTTTAGACATGAATGGAGAATATTTACTTCCACCCTTTACTTGGGCCAGACTTTCTCTCAGACATTATGTTTTCAGGGTGAGCTATGACCTGTTTTTCATTTTCTCCTGGCTGTTTCTCTCAAAAAATGGGTCTATCTCTGTGCTTCTTTCCAAATGAAATCCCACTGCTCATCCTGTTTTTAAATCAAATCAGCATTCCACCCCATCTCCTTTTTGCCACCTGAGACGTAATAATTTAAATGCTTCGGGAAGGAAAAACAGCCACTAAATTTAGTGATGGAGAGAAATGTGTTAGAGTAAGCATTAGTCCTGCAAAATGCAGAACTCCTGGATTCTAGATTCTCATGATTTTGTCCCTGTTTTGGATGTTAGGTTATGACTAAGGTCTGATTCACGCTGCAGCTTTTTTCTTGATGGGGGTGTGAAGTTTATTGTCACCATCTCTATAGTGTTGGTATTGATAAAGTGTGTTAGGAGTTCAGGGCCTTTGAGTCTGCTGCATCTCTGCTGGGTTTGGTTAAACTCGTTCAAAGGTTTAAAAGCCACTGAGTGGACTGCCAGACACAGGCACACAAGCAAGGTGCTTGCATGGGTTTTTTTCCCCTGAAAAGCCATGCAAAAAGCCTAATGCATCTCACCCCTCCCTGAACTGTACACTTTCCATAGGCCCTGTTTGTCCCTGCCATCCCTTCAAAGCTGGAGCTGAGCTTGCTCTGCCTTTGCTCCATCGGTCTGACTGACATCAGTCATCAGGCTGACTTTTATCCACACAGCCTTTGCCTGTCCTAGGGCCTTGAAACTCTTCACAGATGGCTTCCATACCTTCAGCAGGGTGCTGGTTTTGGCCTTGCAGCACCTTCTCTGCTGCATCTTTTCCTTAAGCATGGATCCATCGTGGTACAATGTGTGGGCACATTCTTCCTGTTGGGCTTTGCTGGATTTAAGCTCACCAGAAACACACCACACAATAGCAGGCAAACAAAGACATATTTTTCTGCAAAATAATTAGTCTTTCCTGCTTCTAACACAGCATGTAACATACATGTTTTCCACTTCCTTGTGCTGAGTTTGTCTCTCATCATTACAGAATCTCTGAATTACAGGCTTTCGTCTCTTGGTGCACATCCAGGAGTGCACCTTGCCCAAAGGCAAGATGGCAGCTTTTGCTCACTCTGAGTTCACTTGTAGATTGGAGAGCATGAAAAAAAATGTGCTACCGGCATGGCCAGCAGCTAAATGTCAAAATTTGGCTCTAAGACAATACTACTTAAACTATTTCTCTAAGTAAGTGCTCCTTACACAAGGAGGGATTGAAGGATCAGACTCATAGCATTGTAAAATCACTCTCTTAGGAATATTCAGAATTGCCTAGAACATTTTGAATCTAATTCTCCAAACCCTCAGGCAGCTTTGAATATCTCAGCTCTAATACATTGAAATAACAGACACTGATAAAAAAAAATGAGCGGGTGATACTCTGCTCTAGCCTGGCAATTTCCCTCAGGGATGGCCGAATAAGTGCGGGCGCTGCTGCAGAGCTCTGCCCGCGCTTCTCTCCTGGGCAGCGCTGCCCAGGGGTCACTCAGCGGGCACCCTGTGCCCACAGGTCATCCATCTGCCCCAAACCCGTGCTCTGCTGTTCGGAGGGGTTGTTTGGTGGCACGTATCGCTGCTACATCAGCAGCCAGAGCAGCTTTCCCTGCCCGAGCCGCCGCTGGTTTCTGCAGAGGGCTGGAAAAGCTCTCCGGGTAGAGGCAGCCCCGAGGCAGCGCAGCACGGAATTTCACCCTGATCTCTGCATTTTAAAAGGTCTTTTATCTTACTTGGTCAGATGTATTTCCTCAGGGGGATTTTTATAGCTTCCGAAGCTGCAGGGGCTTGCTTTTCCCGCTGTCTGTGTGCAGAGGAAGACCATGGCTGGGATGTGCTTCATCCCCAGCGCCGGGCGGGCTGCGGCGGCTCCGGCGCGGGCACCACGAGATGGCACTGCGCTCCTGCTCTTCACAGCGGCTTCAACTTCACTTTAACCTTGCTCCGAGTTAAGTATTTCATCAGAAGGATTTCTTCTGAGCAAAGATTGTATTTTCCCTCAAAAAACTGGACGGGGAAGATTGTTTTTATTGTCTTTAAAAAAAAATAAATATATATATATAGAAGCTGTAAGAGAAGCTGGCAGAAACTTCAGGGTTGAAAGGGGCAACTTGAAGGGATGTTTTTCTTAGTGTGTCACCCGGTTCACCACCTCAGGTCACCCCACAGCTGCAAATATTGCAGTTGTGCAAGGGGACTGCTGTGGAAATGTCACACAAGCATCAGGATCTGGTCACCTGGTTGTACACCAAATTCACATTTTTGTAATTGTGATGAGTTGTTTCTTTTTGAAGAAATGTTTTTCGCCTAATATCTTTTCCTGTTTCTTTTTTTGTTACCTTTTTCTTTCTTTTTCTTTTATTCCAGAATCTCTGAGGAGTACAGTAAAGTCACTAATTGAGAACAGGGATGGGGGGGGGGAGTGGGGACAGGATAAAAGAGTCATTTTTTCTCTTGCGCTATAGACTGAAGAACACCTTGAAATGTTTGAAATTAGATTTTTTTACAAATATTGTATTACAAGACTATAAACACACTAAAATATCACTTTGGAAATACTTGTTTGTAAGAATCATGTGTTTAATTCCTTCAGCTGAGTCTGAGGACAGCACCGGAATAAATTCAGTGAAAGCAGGATAAACTATCTATGCCATCAGTTTTCTCCAGTAGCTAATATTACATTTAAACTGATAATGATGGGAATTATTTTTGAATAAGGTGCTATTTGAGGTATTTGTAATTTTTAAAATTACATTTTAATATGATCTTGGCTGTCTTACATGTGCTTATGTTATGCATGCTGTTGTAACAAGAAAAGTGAAAGAGAAGAAAAAACTCCTTGAAAACAATTTCTCTAAGGTCAACAGGTAGGTAAAATCTTAATTTACATTGCAGATGTTGCTTGGGACTCAGAAGGGAATAAATACGTAGAGACAGCCTGTTCCAATCCTTTCAGTGCTCCACAGTACAGTCGAGAGCTGCGACTCCTTCCCTTTCAGTCATCACCAGTGTAGTTCTGTACACAGATGAGTAGGAAATGCTTCTTTATTTCCAAAATGAATTCCAGTCAGAGGTAGGCTAAAAGCACCATTCATTTAGATTAAAGATTCTGAAACTATCATGTTTGCAACCATTTGTCACAGTTTAAGTAGCAGTGCATAAATGTCGTGCTGTTGGTATACAATTTAATCTCTGCTGACAACAGCTCCATTTCTAAAGTTTCCTCAGCATCTTTTTTTAATGGCTTACATTTCTTATAAACAACCTCTGCTGCTTATGCAGAAATGGGACAGCTCTGTGGGCTGCCAGGCCTGAATCTCCTCCCCATGGGGAAAAAAAGGTAAAGCATCCAGGGCAGTGGATGTGGGAGCATCAGGCAAAAAGACTTTCTGGACCTGATGGCATGTGCACCCAGCTCAGTGCCTGAGGTTCCATCCTGCAAGTGCATTTGATGGCTTTTGTTGTTTCAGGTCCAAACATATTGGGTAGGTTTTGTTTTGTGACTTTTTTTCACTGTCCAAAGCAGGGGAAAGATAACTCACAGAACAAGAGTTTGATTTTTAATCCACGATCTTTCCAGTACCTAAAGCAAGCCCACTAGAAGCATGGAGAGAGTCAACTTGCAAGAGTGTGTAGTGACAGGACAAGGGGTAGGTGGCTTCAAACTGAAAGAGAGTAGATTTAGATTAGACATTAAAAGAATAATTCCTTACTGTGAGGGTGGTGAGACACTGGACAGCTTGGCCAGACAAACTCCATCCCTGGAAGTATTCAAGGCCATGAGCTGGGGGTTCTCTGGGTGATCAGGTTTAGTGGAAGAAGTCCCTGCCCACAGCAGGGGACTTGGAACCAGATGATCTTTAAGGTCCCTTCCAAATCAGATAATCCTATGATTCTGTGATATCTGGAATTATTCTGTTAAAAAATATGAACAATGATTATTTTATCAAACACAAGTGCTAAACTTCTAGTGGATGTCACTCTTATTGTGCTGTTGGCAGAATGTTTATAGCTGTAGGCCTTTACTTGCATTAAAGCATTGGCCCAGAGAGAATAGGTTATAAATCCCAGTGTCTCTTTCAAGGGATAATGTCCTTTATAGACCTTCTATAGATCTTCTGATTCTGTCTATGCTTGAGACTATGCCCAGCCTGGAGCAGGTGGAGGAAAAGGTTGTGAATTATGTGCTGCTAAGAAACTTTGCTGAGCTGTGTCATTGCACCTCGCAGGAGTTTTATGGGAATATATCTTCAATAGAGAAAATTAAGGTGTTGCTACATTGAAGACTACACCGATAGAAACATAAATTGCAGAAGTCTCATTGCTTCACACCTGCAAACAGAGATGCAAAAAAGTTATTTACAGTCTAAGCACGTTTTTACTAACCTGAGGTGATAAGAGGGGTACAACTGAGTTGAGAATATCCTAAAGGATGTGGAGGTCTGTTTTAGTGGGATACTTTTGATACAGCTGAAGGTGACTTCGAAAGATCAGGGTTAATATGCTTCTTACAAAGTCACTGATGAGAGTGGTTCATATCAGTAGTTCAGAAAAACTCTCCAGTCAGTGCTGCCAGGCTTTTGTAGTTATGATCCACAGCTTTTGAAATGCCTGCAATTGTTCTGCATAGGAAAAGAGCAGAAATGCTTTTATATTAAAGTATAACCTCTATAACCACAGAACCATTATAACCAGAGGAGCCATTATATCCACAGAAGAAGTTCCAAGCATATGGAAACAGAATCAGTCCCAGCTGACACATTTAAGCTGTGCCAGTGCTAAAAACATTAGACCCTCTTGAGCCTGCAGGAGAAGAGCCATCTCTTGACCACAGGTCAGTTTAGCTGGAAGTTGCTGTGAATAAGTAGCAGCCTCAGTTTCAGGTAAAGGAACAGGACTGAGACAAAGTCTGGGTTGAGACTGGAGCTGGTGGTAGGAATCAGGAACCAGAAGCCAGGCAGCAATAAAGATCAAACAGATCAGGGGTTATTATATGCAAATACCTTAGCCAAAATGCTGTGAATTTTAATTTTCACAGGCAAATATTACATGGAAGTCCGGAGGATGGAAAGGCTGTGCTACATATGAGTTCAGCTTGCAGCCTGCTACAGCACACCTCATGGAAGAGAGCTGTCCATCTCGTGGGATCATCAGGAGCCCATGGCTCAGAGTGGTGCTTTGCACCTCTCTGGCCCATTGGCAGCTCAGTTTCTTTGCAGCCCTGTTTTTCTCAGTGCTGCAATGCCTTTACTGTTCTTTTCTGACACATGACTCCAAATGTTGGACCATCTCAACCCCTGTTGCATCAAGCATGTTTTTCTGTTTTCCCTTCTCCCTTTCCATCATGGATCTTCTTTCCCTGGCACCACAGGGACTCCTCTTTGCCCCTTGCCTTTGTGCAGCTGGTGGCCACACTGGCCCATTTCCCCACCCCACCGTTCTGGGCAAGCTCTCACCAGCTCCTGCTCAGCCCCACCAATGTTATGATAAGTTCTCTTCCACCTCCTTTTTTCCCCTCCAAAAACTTCCCTTTTTTAAATTTGAAGCTTTTATTTCTTCAAGGTCACTTCAGATTTAATTTACCAATATGATATTTTCGAGGAGTTAATTTAATAATCTAATATGGCATTTTTAAAAATTGCTGTACAAATATATTGTAAGTATGATCACATTGCTCTGAAATGAAAATCAAGACCACTCAATGTCCTTTTGTCAAACTGATTGTATCTAATTAAAAAAGAAAGAAATCCCAGCGATGCAGCTTTTCTTCTCATTAACATGCACCGCACAGGTTACTTCCTAATTTAATACAGAATGTTGTCTTGCTTTTCTCCATTCCTGATGAAACTGCTCTGTTTAGATGAAGTTAAGGGAAATTCTGAGTTAGCAAAAGAAACTGCAAACTCTAATACACAAAGATATATCATTTGACCATTTATTTCCTTTCCTTAGCAAGTGTATCCAAATATGGAAGCAGATGGACTGGCCCTTGGCCTCACACCACTGCTACCCTGGCACTCTGATTTCTTGGTAAATAGATAAACATGCCTATAAGATTAAGTGACAAATTCACATCAGCGCCCAAAGCTTTGATCAATACCACTAATCCATTAAGGATTACAACAAAGCATCTTATGTTTCTGTCCCTTCTTTCTGGAATTAAATGTGAACCAAAAAGTAACAGAATAAAATATTTTTAAAATTAAATGAAAGAAGAAAATTACCCTTTGCACATTTTAAAGATAAAGAACCCTCATTAGTGCATCTGCTGGCCTGGACAGACTGCTTTTGAAAGCAATTTAAGTATAACAAAGTAATTTTCAAATTAAAACAGGAGCAGCAGGTGTATAAAATGAAAATTTTAACAGGGGCAGCCACACAGGCAGATCGAAAATCCCATCTATCTCCTGAATCTGACAACAGTTAATTTGACCAAATGGCATCTGCACCTGAAGGAGAGGGGACAACAGCTGAAGTGAAGCCAAAGCAAACACTTGTTGAGAACTTAGCAGAGGATACAAAGTCCATTGAAGTAAGTGGGAACTTTTCTATTGACTTCAATTGCCTAAATCAGTCCCTCATTGCTTTGAATAAATACGACTTTATGATTCAGTGGAAATACTGAATACTCCTAGTGGAAAGAGCCACTGCAAGAAGCTTCACAAGAGTGACTGAATTACAGGGCAACAGGACTGTGCTGTAATTTATTTAAAGTTATTTTCATGCCTGAGAGTATGCCTGGAGAGTCAGGCTCTGCAGTGATGGAATTGCATAGGATGCTTGGTAACATAATGCTAAGGTGACCCAAGTAAGTGTCCCCTGCTATCTGTGACCTGTTAAATAGTTCTGAAAACACACCTGACTATAGAGAGAGGTTTGTTTATTGCTCGTGATTTGCTTGCCTCTGATTTCCTTGTGTTCTCGCTTTTGTTTTCCCTCTCTCGTCTGCCATAGTCTTTCACTTGTTATAATTGAAAACTGGAGAGAAAAATGTAACATTCTGTAAATATTCTCCATGAAATAACATTTAAAAATGTAGTGCTCGATGAGCCATCTCCTGGGGTTGTTAGATCAAGGTCGTAATGAGTTGGTGCGTTTGCTTACTACAATATATAGGAGCCTAATGGCAGCTGCAATCATTTACTTTCGCTCCCCGGCTCTTTGAGAGTTATTTGCTTGGTTACATGAGGTGTCAACATTAATGCAGATGGGGATGAAACCTGGAGAAATTAACATAAATTGTGTCAACGTGCTGTCTTCTGATGTAGTGCCACTTTCTTTAGAATATCGTTTTATTGCTATCAATATTTTCCTCTGATCGTCACTGCGGCAACATAATTTCAACACTGAAATTTAATTTCATTCAAATGTGCTGTCCTGTTCAATCAGCCATGGAGGGCTCATCCAGTCACCCCCCTCCTCCCCACTTTTTCCCACCTACTGTGCGATTTTGCTGTTTATGGCTCGTTCTCTGGACTTTCACACCCCCAGTATTTGAGAAAGACAGAAAAAATGCCATGGCATTTCATTTAGTTGGTATTAACTCCACTCCCTTGGGTTGTGAGAAAGTGAAAATTACTTTGTAAGATAAGACTTGGCTAACATAGGAGCAAATATCACTAAATGCTGAATCTGAAAAACCAAGTGTAGACGAGGTGCAGACATTAAACTACTTCCTTTAGCCATGTCATTTCATGACCAGTAGCTCTTCAATGCTGCTGTGTGTCTTCGACCTCTGTTGCTTTCCTTTTCCACCTCTCTGCTGAGTATTTACAACAGAGTTACAGGTTTGTGTTGGAGAGAAAATGGCATTTCCATCGGGTTCCTACGGAAGGTTGAGGCAGGGGTGAGGAAGAGTAAGATCGATGTCTTTGCTTAAAGGATACATTTAAATCTAGTTTCTATGTGGAATTCTGTATCCTGGAGGAAGAGGGAGAAGAAGATATCTCAGAGTGGGTAATAAAGTTCATAACTTCCAGCACTGGGGTCAGGAGGGATGGAAATAATCCTGGGCTGAATGCATGGGCTTTATGCTTGCAGGGATTTGCTTTCGACCCTTTTGTGGGAGCAGGTATAAATTCAAGCTCTTCTCTTTCTGCTTAGTACTTCCATTCCTTTGTCTTGGAGCTATTTTCCATGATTATCAGGTCTGTCTGGCTCTGTGGAGTGAGTTCCATCATGTGAAGTGAAATATGTGAGGGAAGGAGGGCAACAGAGAAGAAGGGAAAATACAGGCAAGAAAAGCAAAATAAGGAGCTAAAAAAGAGCACTTCAGAAATACTTGAACGGAGCGGTCATATTTATATCCATGAGCTGCAGCTGCAGAGTTTTAATAGCAGCAGCAGGGCTGTCTTGCTGAGAAACAGCAGAAGGAGGCAAGAAGACCCTGATGTGGAACAAGGCTGGAGTGTTGTAACCTGGTGGGGAGAGGAGCAGGGAGCTGCCACAGGCTGATGGAGGTGATTGAGAGCCAAGGGCCGGGGCAGCTGTGACAAGGTACCTGTGGGAGCAGTGGACATCGAGGTTAAATCACATCTC
Organism: Origma solitaria; assembly: GCA_013397895.1. Taxonomy (NCBI): domain Eukaryota; kingdom Metazoa; phylum Chordata; class Aves; order Passeriformes; family Acanthizidae; genus Origma; species Origma solitaria. The sequence continues at coordinate 2,775,178 of VZRL01005185.1, forward strand.
CCCGGAGGCTGACGGTGATGCCAAGCAGTAACAGTATTGCCTTGGGCTCTGCCATTTTAACTCCATTTGTCTGAGTGCTGTACACCTTTTGACAAAATAAATCACACTTTGTTTTGAAGAATTTGTTTTCTGCATCACAGCTTTTTAGTAGTGCTTCTTGTCTTCCAGCAGAAAAAACTCTGTTGGAGGGAAGTCTGGCAGGCTGCAGCAGCAATTACCAGCCAAGGGGATATGATTTAGAGACCTATACCAGAGAGGTCCTGGGAGCCGATGTCAAACACAAACCACCTCAGGGAGGTGCCTGAGAGATGCACTCAAGGGTCTGTTGGAGAATCTGAAAAGGGGCACGTACCTGTTACTACAAACACAGGAGTTCCCTTCTCCTCTTGTGGGCACCCAGCAGAACAGAATTCACATGTATTATGATTAGTCTGTATTAACATGAGCAAACTGATTCCCCAGGCAGCCCCAGAAAGATGATTTGGGCACCTGAAACAGGACATAGGGAGACCTGCAATTTTCTCTTCAAGAAATTCAATGCTCAGATTTCTATCTGAACAAACTCTGCAAGATGACTAAATTAATTTGGATTCCGTGCTTTGAACGGCAGCTGCTGTCTCTTCTTCAGCTGGACCTACCCTGCAGTCCTCCTTTGTGTATGGTAGGAGATGCTCAGGCAAATGTTACCCACCAAAGGAGCAGCACACCTTTTGTGCAGATTTCTCATCCTGAAAGATAGATTATGTATTTTTGACTCCTTGTTTCCAGAAGTGGCAACAGTTCTGATTATTTCTGAGTGATAATGATACTTAGACCACTGTTTGCTGATAGGACAGAAATCACCAAGAAAATGGAGATGTTAAATGCATATGTGGTTACCTTTCTTACTCTTTTGCCTGCATGGGCAGGTGACTTTGACATTATGGGTCTGAGCATTTCTCTGCCAGGAGTCACTCATTACAAGGGCGGTCATTATGCTCCCTGCAGACAGATTTTCTTCTGTATCAATTTAGCTCACCTTTAATTACAACAAGGAACCCTTTAAATTTCATCTGTGTTGTAGAGGGTTTTCTACATTCTAGTCTGAATTCCACCCAGTATCATTAAATTAGTCCAATTTACATACAACTGACCTTGCCCAAACCAATATTAAGGGGGAAAAAAAAAGGCTCAGAGTACAAAGTCAGTCAAGCACTTAGAAGTCCCAGGATCAAAGTCACCTATGAAACTTTAAATCACCCCTTTCCTGGTTCCAGATAAGCTTTGCTTTGCTCAGCATGCAGAGTTCCTACTGAATAAGTAGTGGGTCAGTATTTATTCTAGACCTTTTTCTTTGGTTATTTACTGCTACTGAAGCCTTGCATGAACAAATCAAATAGTCTTCTACTGCTTTTGCATTATGCTTTCAGTGCTGTATCTTGACGATTTGCAATTTTTTGTAAATTAATTAGCTTGACACCCCTGCAAGGTGAGGTAGTGTTGGCCCCTGTGTGACTGTGACCTCAGACAGAGATTAAAAATGAGTGCTAATATTGTAAATCCAGTTGGAAATTGCTCACATTTAGTTTTTGCAAAGTAATGTGTCTTCTGTAGCATGCAATATGTTCAAACTGCAATTTCTGCTGGTCTCAGTTACAGAGGTGAGGGTTTGCTTGTTTGCAAATCAAGCCCCAGGTGTCTCTGCTTGAATTCACAACCTTATCTTCTGAACGAGGTGGAACTCTTGTCTTTAAAAATTAAAACAGTCATGTACATAGGAATTGTGTCAGGAGCTCTATGTCTATGGGAGCTAAAGAAATGTCCAAGTGCAGTTCTCATTTTGACATTTTTATTTTTGGAGAAATTGATTTTTACAACCCTAGTAATTTTTTTTTTTTTTTTTTACATAGTGTCTTGTAATGGAGCTCTCAAAGGTATTCATAAATATGTCTGTACAGTGTATGTTAAATGTATATATTAAAAATCATTTGTATTCATACATTTAACACACATATATATATACAATTCCATTCTGCATCCCAGCCCAGACTGGCTTTGACCCTTTTCCCCTTGGACAGGGTGGAAGCATTAGTTGCAGAGAAGAGGTGAACTGACTGCTTTCCATCCAGCTGTGTGATGGTGTTGACAGGAGAATTTGTCTTCTCCAAGGAACAGCTGCATGGAAGAACACACCGAGGATTGCTCAGGGCTTGCTCGAGCGTGGGCACGAGGCTCTGCAGGCAGCGCCCACCCAGACTGAAGGAGCTGAGAAATTAACTATGAAATCCTAGCGGTTTTCTAACTGAGCAAATATTTTCAGACACTGAAAATGTGGCCAGATTTGAATAGTTTAATGATATGGCAACCGGATTTTCCTTCTGTGCTCTTTGTCCTTCTGCTGAAAATTCAGTCTCTGCTGCTGAGCAGGAAAAGTATTAGATAAGACTGTGGTAGTTTTGCCTGGCCCAGTTTTTGCCAGTGAACAGGGTGGGGTACAAAGATGGCTCCTGCATGTCCTGAGTAAAGATTCTGGAAATTTTCCACCATGTCCAGCAGAGCCAGTCTCTGATGGCTGTAAAATGATGGACATGCTGCTGGTAAAACCTGGGCCAATTAGAGATGTTAGTTACGCCTCTGTGAAAACATATTTAAGAAGAAATCAAAATAATGTGAGCACGCACTTCTTTTTAGCCAGGGAAGGAGGAGGAGGAGGTAAAAATATGTGAGGGAGAACAACATGGAGGCACCAAGGTCAGTGGAAAGGCGGGGGAGGAGGTGCTCTAGGCGCCGGAGCTGAAAACCCTCTGCCAGCCGTGGTGAAGACCATGGGGGGAGCAGGTGGTCCCCCTGCAGCCCATGGAGTCCAGGGGATGCAGAGAACCCCC
>VZRL01005185.1:2778690-2798131 GCA_013397895.1 Origma solitaria
TTGCAACTTTAAGTTTCCCGCCTGCTCTTGCCCTGAATCTCGTGCGGCCCTTATTAGTGATCTTATCTCAACTCATAAGTCCAGTGTTTTGTGTTAGTTTTTCGTCTCCTCTGCATAGCTGCAGCAGGAGAGAGCATAGAAAGCAAACGTTGTAGGTGCCTGGCATTTAGCCAGGGTCAAACCCACGACAAAGACTGTCCCAGATGTTAACATGCAAAAGGCCTGGTTTCACCAGACCTCTTTCCAACAAAGCAGCTCAGCTGCTTTTCCCAAGATGAAAAAAAAATCAACCAAGATCCAAAGCTAATGTCCCATTTGAAAATATTCCGTTGTTACTCTGAGAGAGAGTTAGGTGCAAGAAAAAACTGGACGTTGAATAGAAAATCCTAAATATGCTTCACTACAGACATCAATAATTATAAAGCCAATGTAAAGACCTTCCTCTGGGTCAGATACAATTTTTTAGGTCACATTTGAATACTGCAGTAACATGCAAAAATTGCAAATGTGCCAGATTTCCTCCTACTTTTTTTTCAGAGAAAAACCCCTTCCATTATCTCACCTGTAAGGGTTCTGAGAAATTCCATTTCCTCTTGAATTTCACTCGGATTAAAGCTTCGCAGCACAGCCGTGGATTGTGCCAGGAGAGAGCCTGGAGTTCTTACTGGTGTGCTGGACTTCCAGCAGCACATCCAGAATTCCGCTGGCCTCAGGCTGCTCAGGCCACCATTTCCCACTTCAGCTTTTCTAAATGCTCTCTAAACATGGAGGAATTGAAGAGTGACCTTTTCTTTGCCTTTTTTTTGTTCTGACCTCGCACGACTCTTCCCCAGTCAAGCAAAATCTGCTTCCTTTGTAAGTGGTACTTAAGATGGTTTGCCTTCATGGCATACCTGCACCTCCAGAGAAAAATATAAATTAACATTAATTAATTAGTTGGCTTCTCGTTCTCCCCCATGTTAATCTTTTGGTATTTCCTGCCTTTTAACTGGGAATGAGGTATCAAGGGCTAATCCTGAAAAATCTGGCATTTCCCAGTTCTCTTTTGTTTCAGGGGGTGTATAACTCTTGCAGGACCTTGACTCAGGTCTGGATTCAGTCATTGGATTACTGAAAATTCTTCAAAAGATAACTGTGAAAATCTCATTATTTCAAATTCTTATGAAAGAGACATTAGGAAATGCACCACAAGAAGCAATTGCACGTTATTATTTAAATAGCCTAGAGATAGATCCTCTTTCTCTTTGATAGCATCTTTGACCTCTCTTCTTCCTGTAGTCAAGCCATCCAAAAATTACATTTTGCAGCATACATTTGTACATGGAGCTGTCATTTGGTTATTTCTTTTCCAAGTGAAAACTACTTTCCTCCTCTTTTTTCCCCCCATCAGTGAATAGAAAATTGAGCTTCCAGGAACGTGATGTGCAAACTTCACTGTTACATCCTGCAAACTTGAGATTGCTTAATGGAACCAGAAAAGAAAGATTTTTTTTTTATTATGATAAAACTTAAGCAATTTTAGATAGTCTTTTGTGGTCTAGTGAATGCAGGGAACTAAATCCAGAGTGAATGCCAGAAGCAACAATTACAGTTCTTTCTTTCCTAATTGAATTCTTTGATGATTTTCCCAATTGACTTCAGAAGCCCAAGTACTCAGTCTCCAAAATTCAGGTACTTGGAACATTAAAACTGTGAACTTGTAGGACTATTACAAGTATATTTATGATATTCATGCCAACTGAGTAGTGTGACATGCCATGTAGTTGATTTTCTTCCCTTAGAAAAATAAGGAAACAGTAGAGCATGGATTTTAACTTTTATTCCTACTTTTTTTCACTCTCAAACTGGTAAATGGTAATCAAAATTATATACATTATCCTTAGAGGAAAGAATGGCAAACTTCTGCAATTTTGGTGGATTTTTGAAAAATTATTTGTGAATGAAAAATTGCCCACTACAATGGAAAATATTCTGTGATCTTACCCATGCTCTCTGATTCCATTTTACTCAGTACAAAATAATCAGTTCATTGAGAAATGCAGTGGGAAATTTTTTAAAAAAATTAGACGATTGGTGCTTGGTGCCAAACAGAAAATGCAACTTCAGTAGCTCATGGAACCTGCTGCTTGTGCTGCAGAGGTTTGAGGGAGCAGTGCTATGTGCGCAGCATAACTGGAAGGAACTTTCCAGGTGATTTGTAGCAGGAGACTGCAGGGTGCACACACCCAGCTCTGACAGAAACGCACTCTGTGTTCCTGGAATAAAGAACGTTTCGAGTGAAGCCAAGCGACCTGCCTGCTACAGTGGCTGCAGGAACGTGGGGTGTCTGAGACCAGCATGAGGAAACAGCCCAGACACTGTGTTTGCTTGGTAGCTTTAATTAGCCATTCTCCTCTCTCTGTTCTCAGGCAGGATTCTCATCCTTCAAACACGTTTTAAAAATTCATAATGTTTACTGCTTGTTCTCATTGCCAGCCATTTGATTTTTTTTTTAGCTTAAATTTTTATAGTCTTTCTGGAAAAAAAAATGTTTTGTCTTAAATCCCTTTCTGCCTGATCTTTCTTAGTCCAAGTTTCTTGGTCATTTGTTATATATGTCATAGAAAGTCAGATATCCTTTGTAACATTTTCCTTCTCTCCTTCCTTTAGAACATCTTTATGCCTCAAAGAGTTTGATTTCTTATTTCTTAAAGAATCTCAACTTTATGACTCTCCTAAATCACTAGAGTACTCACTTTGCTGAATATCTTGCTTTCCCTGTGTTATGCCTTCCTTATTTCTGTACATCATTTGTATGAAAATGTGGCAGTTCAGATTTGTTAACATGAAAAAATAAGGATTGTTCTGTTAAAATTCCTTTAAGAAGGGAAATTGTGCAACATGTCCTGAAATTCTTCTTTCACATTTAAAAGATGTCTACACTCTTTACGAAATAACATTGGGATTTGTGCTTTTAGCATGTGTTCCCTGGAGCTGAAGGGGTTTTAATGTAGAATTTTCTCCAATATGTTTCTTAAAGTTCCACATTTAATGAAATATTATCATCCTTTTCTTATGAATGAGAGGAACTGAAGCATTCAGACAAGTGGGTGACTTGCCCAAGGTCAGAAAGCAAACTGGAGCTGCTCCCACTTCTCCCCAGCTGCAGTTTCAGCGACTTAAATGCTTGCTCATCCTTCATGTGAGTTCTCAAGCGTGGTTCTTTGGTGCTTCAGGCACTTTTCTTAAATAAGAATTTTGTGGAATATTTAGTTTTCATTTTTTTCCCCCCAATTTGTTTTGGAGAAGTAAATAGACAGTAAAATTAAAGAAAGAAGATGCAATGAAAATGATTTTCCATAAGATGAGAGTGTGGTAGAAGCAGATGGAAATATAAAAACATTCTGGCTTTGATTGCATGATAATCTATAACCTCTTCCTTTAAGAGTTGTAGAAGATTATGAAGCTGAAGCATAGAAAAAAGAATATAAAAACTGCAGTTAGAAATGAGTGATGTTTTAGCTAATTTCAGAAGAAATATTTTCCAGGGATAGACCCAGATTAGCAAAAAAAGAATATGTGAGTATATCTTTTCAAAGTGGACTTCTACTTCCCAAAGCTTCTCTTTTCCTGATCACATGATGCAGATGAGGCAGCAAGGTTACAAGTCTGTTGTAATATTTCCATGCCAATAGATGGTGTGAATATTTTTCTATCTCCCCCCATCCATTTTCTTAATTTTTTTCTTTTTTTTNTTTTTTAGTATTGTGAAAGAGCAGCCTGTTGGAATTTTCAGGTTTCAGACTATAATCTGCTATTATACAAATGTAAGCAATTATGCTTACAACAGAGCTATCAGTAAATTAATCACCAAATAGGCTATTAACTAACTATATTTATTTTTCCAGATTAATGTTATTAATTTCCAAAACACAAGATCATGATGGGAAACATCAGTCCCTGTGGAAAGGCAGAGTAAGATCCAGCTGGTGTGATTACACTGCAGCTGATGTATGCCTGTAGCATGTGAGACACAGGACACCTCCTGACTAAGGTTCTTAATTGCTCCTGGAGGTTTATTAAATCTTGTAATTTTATATGTTTGTTGTGGAGGGATGTCTGAAAAGGAGGTGCTGGTAATGCAGAATAAAAAATGCAGAATAAAATAATGTGTGTGGAGAGGATAATGGTGATTCCTTGTGTTTCACTGATGGCTGGGACTGCCAAAAGCAAGGATGGCCTTGCTGATGGCCTGGTCCCTGGGAATAAGGACATCTGCGCTGGTTTCCAGCAGGCTTTTTGAGCCTTGAGCCAGTAAAGTGCACTATTTCTTGCATTAAATCTAATCACGAGCACAACTCCAGCAACCTGGGAACTGCCCCCTGTGATCAGACCCTTTGCTTCCATGAGTTATCCTGTGGGACTGAGGTGTGTGGGGCTATGGCACAGGTGCCCTTTTTTATCTGTCCCATGCTCCAGCTACAGCTAGGATTCCTTGTTAGGAACAACTCAGTCTACAAACTGCTCCTTTTGGTCTTGTTTATTTTTTCCCCTCTATCCCAATCCCGTCCAGTTCAGCCAGGATTCCTTGTTAGGAACAATTCAGTCTACAAGCTCCTTCTTTTGGTCTTGTTTATTTTTTTCCCTCTGACCCAATTAGTTTGTAAATTGAAGTCTCTTGTTAGTGCTAATGTGCCCATGTCAATGTTTTAATTTCTCTTATCATTTCTAGAGATTTTCAGGGAATCAGGCAGTTTATAGTAATTCCTGTTAGCAACATGATCGACTTTCTCACCCCAGAAACTCAGCCTTAAAATAATTTACCTCTCTAAAAGTTATTTAAAAGCGTAGCTGAGGTAGATGCTTAATTCTGATTCAGTTGCATTCAATAAACAGCTACTTATGCAAATTCAGTCACCCTTAGAGTTCAAACATTCAATTAACCATGAGACTGATATGTGAAATATTCACTTGCATAACCATTGGATCTCAAAATGCCTTGCAGAGGGGGCTGTAACATATTTGCTGTTTATAGATGGGGAAGTAAGCGTTGCAGGAGAGAGGTGATTTACCGATGAAATCAACCTGTGAACCCCTGGCAGAACTGGGAGCAGACTGAGCCTTGCCAAGCCCCATCTGTTGCTCTGATAGTGACAGCAAGATCCGTTCAGCTGAAGTCTTACCTCAAATAATTACTTATGCAATGCTAGGAGTACTTCAGGCAATTATACATAATGAATATAATATATATAATATTTAATGATATGTGTATTTAATTATATATGTAATGAGTATTTAAGAATTACTCATGCATATGCTATGAAATTGTATATATTATACAATTGTATAATTGTATATATATATACAATATTGTATATATTGTAAAAATAATTGTATATATATGTATATCACATGGGTTCTAAATAAGGATACTTTTTGAAAATAGGATATAAGGGTTTTTATGCAATTATTCTAATAATTTATCTATTTTTCTTTTATTTGTTTAAAATCGTTAAAATAATTTATTGAGGGTCTACATCCCTTGTAGGAAAAATAATATTTAAAAATAAGAGTTCTTTATCTCAAAACTCTTGGCAGAGTCAGGGGACTTCATTAGCTTGTGGAGCTCATTTTGGTGTCAGAGGAATGGTGTCAAACTGTGACTTCCACTGAGTTATACAGAACTTTTAAGTGTGGTATAAATGGAATTAGAACTGGGTGAGAAAATATGACTTCATCATAAATCAGGTGATATTTCAGGTGAAACAAAAAATACCTGTACCGGCAGAATTATGTAACTGAGTCACATTCAGAAATATTAAAAAGCTTCAAAGTGAATAATTGTTTCCTCTGGTGAGCTCCTTTCCAGCTTTAAAGAATGTGTAATATTGATGTATTGCCCCAGTCACCTGGAAGACTCCTTATTGCTGGAGTAAACAAAGCCACTTCAATATTTTTGAAGGTTTCTTTACATTATAAGGAGCATCATGGGAGCTTATTAAGTTCATTAGAATACTGAAGAAATGTTAACAGCCATTCTAAGTGCTTTTTTACTCCAAAACAAGTTTTTTTGTTTCTTTTGAGAGGAAAAATACAAGCAGTGAGCAGTGGAAAGAGACTCAAACTGGATGAAATGAGCAGAATAAAACGTAGCCACTGTTGCTGTTAGCAGTTGTGGAATCTTTTGCGTTTAGGGAAACTCTGTTTTCACTCTTAAAGCTTCAATTCTTTTTTGTTTTGCATCATGTGAAGAAATATCTAGCGAGAGATAAAACACTAAAATAAAGTTTTGGTAACAAGATGCAACTTTGAAATATCTCAGCAGAGAGATCCTTGGGGTGTTGGGGGCATCTGTTGATCTGACAAGCTGTATTATATCCAAACAAAATATATACCTTAAAAGACTGTGCATCACTGCTGCACCACGAGTACTGCCTGCAGCTGATGCTTCAGACAGTGAGACTGCAAAAAGTTATCCTGGTCCAGAGCCCTGTCTGATTTTATTCTGCTCTGGGACCCCAGATGAAAGCCTGACCATGTGCATGCACAAGAAAGCCTCCAGATAAGAGAAAGGACCTCCTGGAATCCACCTGGGTGTGAGAAGCAAGGGATGAGGTTTGAGTCAAAGATGATGCACGTGGGCTGTGCGTGTGAGGGCACCGCTTGGGTCTGTGTTGGATGTAAGGGTCCTCTGGGACTGAACTGAAAAAAGCTTCCTGGCCTTTGGATGACTTCTTGGCGTGTGCAGGATGCCAGAAAGAGAGTGCCTGGGCAGATCTGTCTGAGCTGAGAGGCAGTTCTGTGAAGCGTTAGCCTGAAGGCAATAACAGAGTTTGCGGTTTTGATGGCATTACCCAAATAAATGGTGAGATAGGAGCAAAAAGGGTGAGAATGGATGCAACTCCGTGGAACCACCTAGGAAGCTGGAAGGAAGGTAGAAATGTTCATTAAAAAAGTAAAGAAGGAGAAGGAATGAGAAATGGGAGGTGACAGGGTCACAGGAGAGTCAAAGGAAGACAAGAATTCAAGTGAAAGGCTGGTTGCAGGACAGAGACATTCACAAATGAAGAATGGAAGCTAACTCAGGTTTTTAGACTACATTAAGGCACAGTTAGTGGCAGCTAAGAGCTAGATTGAACTGGGTCGGGTTTGAGACATGAAAGGAACAACTCTAATTAACTGTGGTAGGCAGGAAGTTCAACAAACTTAGAAAAATGATCAGCTGAGAAGCAACAGGATGAGTGAAAGTGAAATTCTCACAGGTTTTTACAGGGGGACACGACTGCTCCATAGCAACGGCCAGAGGAAAAGGAAGAGAAGCATGGGCTGAGAGTGGGAGTTCAAAAGCAGATGGGTTAAAAGAGAAGATTAACAGAGAAACTCATGCACCTCTGGCATGGAAAAAGCTTGAGCCTGGCTCTGCAAAATGAAATATGGTCCCAGCAGAGCTGTAAGAATCCCTCCTTCGCCCAGTTCCTTCTGTCTCCTAAGGGACATTTTGAAATTTTTTAATTTATAGGTGGGCCCAATGGTGAGAACTCTGGTTTAAACAAAGAAGGGTCAGTGTGATGCACTGAAAATGGAGTGATAACAATAGAACACTCTAGCAGGAGCTGTATAAGAACAGACCACAGTCAGGTGAGACAGGGGTTGGTTGGTTCATGAGGAAACTTATGTATTGTGGTCACCTACAACATCAGAGGGCAAGATCTGACGCTCTGATATTTTCTTTAATTGATCCTCAATTTCTGAACTGGTGTTGTGACTCTTAATTGTGGAACCTAGAAGTGGCTGGGCTCAGGATCCTCCCGAATCCTCATTTTCTCCTTGGGCACCCACTATTTCCAGTCCCTGCAGGGGATTTCAAGGTAGCTAATTACACTGGCTTTCTTTCTTTTGCTTTTATTTTGTTTGCTCGGATTTTTTTGGCTTTGTGCCTGTTGCAAGGAGATATGAAGCAGACTAAGATCTGCCCTGTTGTGCCTAACTAGAAAGGAAATCTTTCTCATCCAGTCATCCTTATGTAAGTGTTTTGAGTCCTTGTCGAAATGATGTATTCCCAAATGGCACTGGTGCTAATGTGGATATTGAATTATGAATAGATTTTTATGACACATATATCAGAGCTTTGAAGATCACTAGGGAAAAAATTTCTACTGACTGCAATTTGATGAAAAGCACACAAAGCCCAAAATAGCTGTTGATTTCAGACTCTGTCACAGTTACAGGTATTAGAAAAACCAAATAGGTAAAGCAACATTTTTCCTTCGTTTCATGTGTATGTCCTGGTTCCACTGTGAGATTTAAACAGCAGTGATTAACCCTCAAAATAAATAGTTTCAGAATTTAAAAAAAACCCCAAAATCCAAAACCAAACAACAAATTCCTTTGGAAACCTGTAATATAATAATTGATTTTGGCTGACTGTAGGAGAAATTTTGGAGCACTTATGGCAGTAGATTTACAAGTCTGTGATGCAGAGTTTAAACAAAGCCCTGTTGATGGTGCAGAGGCTTTTATTTCTTTGTCTGCAAAATGGCACAGAAAAATCTGGAGGGTGCCTTCATAGTAAGACATTTTGCTCTTTGATTTCAGCTTTGATTCTCTTCAAACATGCAGCATTAGCACCTTTATTTAGATGTTCTCAGTATGAACAGAAAATAGGTGAATTCAGAGGGGTCCTATGAAAGAAGACAGTGCATATGGGAGAAGGATGTTTTCATTATTTATTCTCGGTTTGGCTTTCTGAATATTGAAATCCTAGTGTTCTTGAAAGACATGTTTTTCTAGCTCAAACTAGGGTAAAAATGACATGATGTAGTATTTACTAATGGAACATAGTCTTGGGATGTATTAATGGAAGTTTCTGTTGGTAAAAGGCAGTAAGTTTTCTGGGTGCACTTGATCTTTACTGTCTCCTTGCCTCAGTTTTGTTATCTGTAAGATGGGGATCCCATAACTGTTTTTTTTAAACTGATTTTTTTTATTCTTGAGTAATATGCTATAAAAATGCACATTTTAATATTTATCTTTCAATTACAGCCTTAAAACTCCTTAAAAGAGTCAGAAAGAGAACCATTTGAATTTCCCTTTGACTTCTAATTAAAAGCAAAATAGTCATTCAAAAGATGGTAGTATATGTGGTCAGCTAAGTTCCTTCTACTCTGCATAATTCATTTCTAGAATAGCTGAGTCAACCATTTAAAACAGTCTTTAAAATTCTTGGTGATAAGCCAGGAAGTCAGTCTTCAGAAAGGTCAAGAAGACCAAAACATGATCTTTCTCTGAGTAGTTGCCGCTCTTGATAAATCTCTTTTCATTTGCAATTTACTGTTTGCACTCTTTGTGCTTTTCCGATGCCAAGGCTTCTCGTGTGCCCGGGATAAGTTGTTTTTTTCTTAAGTAATAAGTTTTTCCTTTGAGTGATAAAGGAACTGGGACAAGTTGGCTTGATCTCATGAATTCCCTGAATTTCTGCAGAACAAATGAACTGCCACCACCAGATCTGTCTGCAGTGGGTGATAAATGATAAATTTCTTACCTGTGATGGCAGAAATGGTGCCTGTAATGGTCCACTCTCAAAGCTGACCTGGGTTGCCATGGACAGATTTAAGATCAGCAGAACCCATATGGTGCCCTGATACTCTACTGTATAAAATAATGCTGTCAAAGTCTTGTCCTTGCATGCATTTTTATTTGATTTTGTATTTCCTAACACACTGACGGCACGTAACAAATAACAGCCAAGTAATACCTGTGGATGTATTATTTTTTATTAGTATAAATAAGCACATTCAATCAGGCATAATAGTTTCATTTATTTGAGAGACTAAGATTTATTGCTTTATTTTTTGGTCATTTAAGTAAATAAATAATATTCTGTGTGGCTCATAATCTTCTATGAATCATTTCTTTATTTTTTTCATTTTAGCAATTCGTAAATGCATTAAGTATGATTCCATATTTAAATAACATTAAAATGGTGGCACAAGTTAAAGCCACAGCAGCGTAAAAGAAGTACAGGCTGCCAAGATAAATGTGAATGTCCTAATTTTGATTATTTATGTAGCAGTCTAAATGCTGAACATATTTTTGTAATGAATATGCTTGTAAATTTCCAGTGGGATTTAAATTTTTTCAAATACAAATTTACTGGGGAAAAGAAAATACATGATGACTATAATTTGTTTGCTGCTCTGCTGACACAAACAGCTACACAAACTTTAAAAGTATGTTATTTTATCAGAACACATTTAAGCAGTGCAGCACAATGGGTGGTGTTGTTATGGTAAGATAATCACCCCCTGAGGTGCACTGAGGCACAGTGTGGCTGACTACCCCTAATCCTATTGGGATGTAATTATTTCATGGTAACGATATTCTTGGAAGTGCCTTATTGCTGTTATCAAATTTCTTTTAGCTTTGTATCTAAACACATTAAACAATGACTTTGTCAACTTCGAGGCCCGTTGAGATTAAACTATCTTTTCACAACGTTTAATTGGCAGTTGAAATATTTTTTTCAAGTCTGGTTTCGATTTCCTTGTAAGACTCCAGCAGAATTGTAAGCAGAAGGGTAGAAGATTCTGATCCATCTGAACAAAGCTGCAAAGCATAAAGAGTTTTAAAAATTAGAAAAGCAGATCTGTTGACTAGCAGGGATTCCAAGAAAATTAAGAATATTAAGAATTTAAATAATATCAAGTTATATTTGAATTATTTTTAAATTATATCCCATTTTTATTTAAATAATATAAAGTTAAGGAGGCACTGAAGTCACATCAGCTCTGCAAACCTATTTTCAGTGCAAGGGTAAGATATTTGAGTGAGTCTGAACTATGAGTGCTCCCCAGAAGGAGCAGCCTGAAGGTACAGTCCTCTTTTTATCTTCAGTCTTAATCTTTCATCAAATCAAGATATTATATATATAATATATATAAAATATTCAAGGAATATTTGATGTTATATCTGATTTATGTGTCCAGTGGTTATACTTAGACCACAGGGCAAAGGTTTCACAGTTGAGCTCTCTTGTTTGAATGATGCAAGAGTATTCCATGGCCCTTCTCCAGCATCCTCCTGGCTGTCCTGTCCAGAGAAATCAAGACACAGGAGGAGGAGACCTCCAATCCCAATGATGAACCAAAAAATTGGCTTGAGGAGAAGGAAGTGTTCCCTGTCACACATCTCAGATGAAGACGCTGCAACTTAGGAGTCTCTCTTGGTAATTTGTAGAACTGAAAATGGATTTAGGAGTTAAAATGGATTGAGCTGAATTTTCTGTTTTAGTGTAGGAGAGGGAGAAATGCAAGAAATTTGTCAGTGGATAAAGGTGTATTGTTAAGTCATCACATTTTGAAACTATTGAGCCCTTCCTGGAGATGAAGAATTATTCTGCTAGATCCTCAGAGCCCTATTAACTTGAGCAAGGATAAAGAGTTGGAGAGTCCCTTTGGGGCAGAAGAGATTATAGGATGGAATAGGAAGATCCCAAACCACAAACCCCTAGAAACAGTGAGGGGGAAAGGCTTATAGTAAGATTCATGCCTTTTTGTTGCATAAATTCATGAAAGAAAGGCTCCAGAAAACTGCAAAAGTTGGACCACTGTTTATATACTGTGTTCAAAGCAGAGTTAGGAGCTTTTTACAGCATGATAGTAAAGATTCCAGTGGCTTATTTTTATTTAGAATTAGTGTACATGTGATGTCGGCTCTTAGGGATGATCTTATAAAGAAAGGAAGCAAGGACCAGCTAGATGTAATGTTTTCTGGACTTCTGCCCATTCCACAAATCACATTCTCCTCTAGGCTTTCTCAGCAGATCATCTTTGTTTTCTACTGAATGGAGTACTCAAAGATGAGTCGCACTCATTTATTTTCTAAAGTAGGGCTTGGTTGCACTCTATTTGAAATAGATTTCGGTCTTATTATACTAATGCACGTTCAGCCCTAATCTAATAATCTGATCTAGATTACTGAGTGCTAACAGAGCTGTTATCTATCAGGGGTGAGTTGATCTCAGTGAAGGCGATGATTTCCAAAGGGAATAAGCAAGATTTCAGGGTATGTATGTGAATTATAAATGAAGATACAAGTAGCCCATTTTGGTAATGAGGAGGTAAAATGATAATTGAGTGGATCAAAACTGCTGTCATCTAAAGTGGATTTTAATTGATAGAGATTTGCAAGGCGTACGACCTTTGTACAAACTAACAGTGTTGACCTCAGAGGACAGGATACTTGGAAAAAATTTTTTGCAACAGAGGAGGTTCCAGTTGAAATGAATTCAACTCAATTCCACCTGGTATGGTTAAATTCTGCCTGTCTGAATTCTGTTTGGGGTGTGACTGTAATATTTTATTTTAATTCTTACATACCAATTTTGCATAAAGCTATTGAATTTCTCAGCTGAGTCTTAGCAAATGTTTCTTAGAGCATATTCTAACCTTACTAAAAGCAATTTTCATGATAAAATAAATTACTAATTTTTCAAAGAAGCTCACATCAAGTCCAAAATCACAACTCTTGACAGCAATGGTATCACTACTGCAGAGTAAAATGTTGACCTTTTGTTTTGGATACAGGTTTTGTTTTGTGTCAGTAAGGTAGTGAGTCTTCTGTGACCTAATTTAGGAGTTCAGCTTTGATCTGTGAAAGTTTTTATTGAGGTATGAGACCTTGGTCTTGTATTTGAGTTTTGCTTTAGTGAGTTTGCTCAGTTGCTGAAAGAAGACACGGATCAGGTTTAAATGCTGTAACAACAAATATTTGAGTAATAAAAATAAAGTAGTTAATAGGAATATTTCTACTGAGAGTTTAAGTTCCCGTGAGTAAATTTTTTTTGTCAAGGAAGGAGAAAGAATGAACAGTTATTTTGGCCTCTATATGACATTTTCTACCTGTCCTGTCTTGAAGGGAGAGAAGACTTTGTTTGCTTGAAATGTAAGTTTGTACTTCTGGTGGAGAAGATGGCTTGTGATCCTGACAAATAAGTGTCTCTGCTTCCAAGCACCAAAGCTGCTGAGGATTTCTTGCATCCACAAATGTCATCCATATAAAAGCAAGTCGTACAGAAGAGGGTGGAGGAACGGAATCAAGGAGAGAAATAAATCAGGAGGGGAGAAAAGGAAATGTGACTACTAAAAATGTATCAGTTTCAGAAACAGAACAGTCTGGAGGCCGCCTTCAGAGCTGAAAATGTCACATTGCACCAGGGTTCAGAAAAGAGGGTGAGTGCTCTGCAGGGTGCAGAAAGTAAGCACATGAATTATGGGCAAGGAACAAGGTGAGGGACAAACAAACAAGGCACGGCAGCGGAAGACAATTTTAGTAAGGATTTCACCTGTTGAAAATTGTACGCTTGCAGGGATCTGGGGAGAGAACAGAGGGAAACACCTACCTGTTCTTAAACATTTTTATTTTTTTCCAAATCCTTTCTGTCCCTTCAATAGAACAGGAAAGACAGAAGAGACTACTGAAGGTGAATGATGCTGAACTGGACCTGCTGCCTGTTTTGGCTGTGCTTTGTCGCAGATCTTGTGCCAGTTTTCCTGGGTAAATTTTGGTGTCTTTTGATGTGACACACCAAGAAAACAAACTTCCTTATGAGGATGAATTACAATAGCAAAGAAACCCTGTGCAAACATTCTTCATCTCGAATTTCAGTGTGGGGAAGTTTTTTAGTGGTAGGGAAACCTTCATAGTAGGTAGGGAGCATCTTCCTTGTTGGAAAAACTCAGAATTCCAGCCCTCCCACTGTCTCTCTTGACCATCAATAGCAGGGTCATAGGGCTCAGAGGAATACTCACAATATCTATAAGTTTAAAAAAGCTGAAAAATCTTTAAAAAAATCTTTAAAAGTCTGTACATCTTGCCAATAAAGAGAAAATAAAAGTAAATTGTCAACCCCAATATCTCTGTTCTTCAGATATTATGAATGCAAGTGTTTAAAGGCACAAGATAGAGTTACTCTTTCCTTGGGTTTGCAGCACCAGAGTCTGGGATTTGGCTGGAGACTCTGATGATTGCTTTTTAAGCCAATACCTCACTTGGCCTAACTGAAAAGCAAAGGCTTTTCATTTCTAACTGTTATTTATGATGGAGGTTCCAACTGAAGTCTCAGTCTGGGTAGGGTAAAATGCTTTTAATTTTCATTCAAAAATGCAATTTGTCCTACAAAATGGGCAAAATTTAAGGTCTGAACGATTTAGTATAGATTTTTAATAACTGTTTTCTTAGTACTAAATAATCCCTGGGATCTGCAGAGTATTATTCTTAATGCAGGAAGGCAGAGTGCCTTCTTTGGAGAGCTTATTACCTTTAGCAAGAGCGTTAATATGGTTTAAATCCTATCAGGGCCTGGAGGAATCCCTCATCAAACCCTGCCTCTACCAACTTCCTATTAAACTTGTCCCTCAGAGCTGTTTCTCAAAACCAAAAAGAATTGTCTGTTTTACAAACGAGTTGAGCAGGTGCATATTTATGAAGGACTGGTGTTGCAGTGGCCCTGAAGACCAAGGTGTGTTTTTTTTTGGGAGCAGTACTGGAGGTGCCTGGCAAGGATAGCTGCAGGGAAGTGCTGCCATGGCAAGGATGTTGCAGGATAGCTGCAGGAAAGTGCTGTCATGGCAAGGATGTTGCCGGATAGCTGCAGGGATGGCTCGTGGAGCAGCAGCTGAGGAAGGAGGAGTGCTGTCAGGAGCTGCTGGCCTTGGCACTGCTGGCTGCCCGTGCATGTGTCAGCTGAGCGAGGCTCCTTGGGGCCAGCCAGCAGTGGAGTAATAGGTCTCTTGGAGAGTTCTTGTCATCTCCTGTCTGCAGTTCATTACCATTCCTTTTTTTCTCACCTTTGGCATTCTGCTCCCTGTGGCTGGCATGTTGTGGCTCTCCTTCTATGACAATTTCAGTGCTCTCAGGGAGATGAGTGCTCTTGAGAGCTTGAGCTGGAGATAAAGGGTGAGTTAGAAAGGCACAATTTTACCTGTGTCTTGCGTATTCTTTCACCAAGTTACTGCAATTATTATTAGCCAGCTTTCGATAATCTGTTTGATGCAACCTCTGTGTGGGCAGTACCTCACATTCAGAACCTAAACTTTGCAGTCTGGGCCTTTACATCTGTATCTCAACGAGCAGATCGCAAATCATCAGCCATCTTGGTGATGTTTGAAAGAATACTACTGGTGATGGATGAAATGCCTGTGGACTATGTGCACTGCAGAAAGAAGGGAATCCTGCTGGCCTTAGCAGCAGCTGCTGCAGAGCCTCCAGGTGGAGGTGGTGTCAATGCTCCTGTCTGCTGCGTATATAGAGAGTCAAGGCAAGGGTAATAAAAAATTTGGTAACTGAAATATAGATCCCAAATGCCCCTTCCTCATTTTTACAGTAGCCTTATAGAGGATCCCAACTGAATTCTAAGTTGTTTAGCTGAGTTTTTGATTGCCTTTAATTTATGAGTAAATTAGATGTGGACTCATTATTTACCTCTTCTTACTCTTAATCTCTTCTTCTCTCTTGAAAATCAGACTCTCCCAAATGAAAGTGAGACTGCGAACTTTAAAAATGGGCTCCTTTTCCAATCTCTAATGCCCTTTAATTCTTTTCAAGGTAATTTTCATCCTCGTAGCTCACCTGACTCATCACTGTCTTTGCCCTTTTACATCTTTGTCTACTATTTTCACACTTCATTTTCTATTCTTTCATTCCCTATTTTTTTTCCCCTCAAGCTTCTGACATCTTTTGCCCAATTTCTCCCTTAAGTATTTCTCATAAGACCAGCAGCCAGGATCCTTAATCAGCCCTGATGCACGAGGCTGGCGCTGTGTCCTGCCTGGAGCTGCAGAGGCTCAGGAGGCACAGATCAATAGACCATGCAGAGGATGCTCCACATTCCCCATGCTCTGTCCTTGGGCTGAGTGGATATTTAAGAAATTCAATCTTGCAGCACAAACCAAATGAGATTGTTTTTGCTAGCCCAAGAAG
Organism: Origma solitaria; assembly: GCA_013397895.1. Taxonomy (NCBI): domain Eukaryota; kingdom Metazoa; phylum Chordata; class Aves; order Passeriformes; family Acanthizidae; genus Origma; species Origma solitaria. The sequence continues at coordinate 2,794,648 of VZRL01005185.1, forward strand.
ATCTCAGCAGTGAGACTTTATATCAGATATGAGCTGAGGACCAGGGTTAGGCAGAGTTGACCAAAATGCTGCTCTGATGGGAGGGAGGGAGATGGCTCTGATTCCCCGCGGCAGCAGATGTGGAATGGCACGGTTCAGCTTTGGCTGTTATCTTTCCAGGCACCTCACAATGCCAGTGTTTTATTATTTAAAGATAGAACACTAGCAAAGAATATAAAAAAACCCCTCTACCACCACACTGAATATTAAGCTTATGTGGCCAATATGAGGAAAAGAGTAGCAGAGCAGAAAGTGCAGCAAAAAGATTTCCGATGACATTCCAAAGAGGAACCAAATCAAGAAATGAACATCTGTACCTCAAAAAGTAAATGCAAAAACATTTTTGATCACTGACAATAGTTACAGCAAATTGCTACGTTCCTGAAGCACATATAAGAGACAAAAATTATTTCATTTCTGTTCAATTTTGGTTTGGATAGAAATGTAAACTGGAAATCTTGACCTGCTTTGCATTCTTTTGGAGACTGAGCTGAGTGCTTCTTTCTGGCAGGCACTGTCTGGTTCTGTCAAAATGGTGGAAACAAAGAAAATATCTTTCTTTTATGTGAAATGTTCTTAGCTGGATTCCTTGGATTTTTCCCTGTGAAATTTTTCTTCTTCTTCTGCTACTATTATTTAAAAGTTATTTCTTTCTGAGGAAAATGTGATGGAGCAGTTGGCTAGGCTGTCTTTGTAGATGAGCTACTTGCAGGTAGGGTTCTGACTGCATCTCACCTTTGTTCTTTATATTAATTTGAATGACTTTCACCTATACATAAAACAGTTGCAAAGGTATGGCAAGTGCTGAAATCTTCAATAATTAGAAGCCCAAGGAAGGAAACACCAATTTTGAACTGGTTTTTATGGGTGTGTGTGGCTTTGGGTGCTGGCAAGGGAGCAAGGCACCCTTTACATCCATGCATTTTGGTATGCTGGTGTAACCCTGTGGAGAAGCTGGAGGTGGTAGAACAGATTGTGGACCTTCAGTCCCTGGAGTTGCCATTTCCTTCTTTTAGAGTATTATTGCGATGAAAACAGGACAAAGTTCACTGCCAGAAAGTCAGGATTCAAGCACGGCATAGAATTTTCTCAGGTAAAGGAAATTGTGCCCCAAATATCTGGGACAATTCTAAAAATGTCTTCTTCAAACAAATGCTCAGGGGTCACGAGCTGTCGCGGGTATGTTAGCTGACAATATGTATTTTGTTGCCTTTTACAATAATGATAACTGAAAATGTCACTGTCATTATATAGTACATTTTATGCTCTTTGTTGAATGCCCTTAAGCTTCCTGTCCTGCTAAACAAAACTGCAAATTACTGGTCCTGGGTAATCTTCCCTCAGTGGTTTGATATTTGTGTTTTTAATTGTCAAACCAATTACTGGGGCTTTCTGCTAGAGATGCTAATATTGCTTTGTGCTTATCCAGGGGAAAAAATAATAACCATCTCCTAGGAAGTCATGTTTTGAAATATAGGAATCTAAAAATACATATTTAAAACTCAGGAAAAGAAGTGAAAATATTGGTTTTATTTGGCAACTCTTGTGTACTTTAATCATAGCAGAATTAATATTGTTTTTCATTTCTGGAAATCTCAGTGCAGTAGTGGAACGTTTGGAAGGAACTTGTAAAAGCTTTGGTAAATGTAACAGCCTGTGTTGAAAATCATTCTTGAGTTTCCTATAAACAGGGTCAGCGTGGGTTTACGCTGTGTCAATGGGATCCATTTTGTGCTGGCCATGAGGTCTTTTAGCAGACTTTCCCTTGCACTTAAACTCTGATTCTAAAGGCCAGGGGCTGTTCTAAAGACCCACTGTAAATGTGAGCATTTACACTGATTGCAAAGAAGTGCCTCTGATCACAAACCTCACCTCTGCAGATGAGTGGAAGGACAGGGGCCTGGACAGGCAGGAGCTTGAGGAATGTGAGCCAATTCTTTAAATCAGAGCTACGTGATGGTTTTTTTTTGGTTTTTTTTTTCTTTTCTTCTCCCATAAGGTTAAATGACATTAAGGACCAGAAACTTCCCTGGGAAACTTGTATCTGAAAAGGAAAGCTGTGTTCTTCCTGCATTAGAGTGCTGATTTTCCATTAAAATATGCAGAAACATTTTCCTTATCACTCTGTGTTTTCAGCTGGGAAGTACGGAGGGGAAGTAATGGGCTGGGCTCCCTTGGAATAAACTGCTTAGTGTGAATGAATGATTTCTGTCTAATCATGTGTATTCTGACCAGAGAACCAAAAATGATGACCATAGTGATAAGAAGAATTCTAATGGAGCACAGCCATTATTTAGACAGTTAGGGAATTGTTTGGGAGTGAGCCACCATACTCTGTGGTACAGACATGCTCTGATTTTCCCACATATTTCACTCTCAGCTTTTAAATATGACCTAGGCACAAAATAAATCCTTTTTAATGAGTAATGTCCTTTGTGTTCCAGCCCACCGAGGTCTTTCTGCAGGGTGGCTCTCCCGTCTGAAATGTCCACCTCCCCACCCAGTTTGGTGTCACCAGTAAACTCTGTCAGGGTACACTTGACCTCACCTTCCATGTCACTTATAGAGATATTAAACAGCATATTGTCTGTTGAATAGATGCTGACTATACAGACACCTTACTTAGGTATTTTAAGTCGACAATGTGATTGTACATTTATTGATAATCACTGTTTTCCTGCTGATAGCTCTCTCCCGAGCTGCCTTATCTGCGGTGCTCTTTATCAGCTCCTTGCCTGCTGAAATCTTTGCAGAGATACAGAATGAACACAGCACAGGAGACCTCGGGGGCTGAAGTTCCTCAGAGTCACCTGGGTTTGGAGCTGGTGTGGGCATCCATCCTGGCAGACTGCACTTTCACAGAATCCTCCTTCTTCAAGTGCTCTGTCATCTCCTGGGAGCTGTGGCCTACTGGGGAAACTGGTTCAAGTGCCACTGAGGGCACTGGAATGTTTTTTGTTTTTTTTCTCTCAATGCTTTATCCATGACAAAGAGGAAATTCGGGTCTCTTAGCCTGGAAAAGACAGAGAGTTTGAATGGGATCAGCCTCACGACCCTATTGCTCAAACTCTGAGTGTTTGTTCTGGGTGAGAGGTACCAGGAGAAGGATTCACATCTGGCTCTGTGTGAGCTCAGCAAACAGGGGGCACAAGCCCAGAGAAAGCAGTGCAGGCAGTCAAACCAGTGGAAATTTCAGATTGTTGCTTTGTTTGAATCCTGACTTTCCTGAGAAAGAGAAGGATAACTGCCTTCTCATAGGAAATAGTTTTTCTCCTTTACAATAGAACATTTAGGTTTTAAATTTTCTTATTTTTTAATCTCTTTCCCAAAAAATGGATTTTTTTCTCAAGCCACAACAATAATTACAATTAGATGAAAATTTTCATCGCTCATTTGTTTGGTCCTTTTTTATTAGTAAGTGTATTTTTTTTCCAATTTTTTTTTT
>VZRL01005185.1:2798188-2909681 GCA_013397895.1 Origma solitaria
TTTTTTTTTTTTTTTTATTTGGAAAAATCCAAAGACAGGGACCTGTTACGGTTTTATTTGGATCACTTTTATATTAACTCACCACATGGGAGAGGGAGAAGATCAAGTAATTGGTAGAATGCTCCTGGAAAGAAGCGTGAAGGAATTGTTCACATGCTGGCATGGATGTCCATGCAATTAAAAATAAACATCACTACAGAAGAAACTTTAATGCTAAGTGAATCCTGAATATTGAGATGACAGAGTTTTGCCCACCTTTGTAGTGTTAAAGTAGGATGTCTTCCTCTTTTATTCCCTTGTGGTGAAATGTAATTAGAGAATGATATGATATAGATAGAGAATGTATAGCTGAACATTATTTTTAGACTCATAGTGCTGGAGATGTTTAAGAACAGCTTGCAAACTGATTAGTTTTAAATCCTGTCGTGTGAATAGTTCCTGTATTAAAAAAGGAGCCCACCAGGTAGAAAAGATATTGCTGGAGAAATCCGCCAGCAAAAGAGTGTTGCTTCTCTACAGGAATATTTTTGTGGTCAGATCATTTTTAATATTGTCCTGCAAAACTATTTTGTAGTGTTCGGAAATATGCAGCAAAAGTTTTTCTATTTTTGATTTGAAAAATTTAATTTTTTATTATTGTTTTTTTCATTGTGTATCCTACTAAGTGGAAAGTTTGGAGTCCAGAGCATACATTGATTGAACTGAGTGATGAGTTTCTTGTTTGCCTGTGGCAACAAGAGGAAGATTCCTTCCTGGGCCGAGAAATTTCTGGAAAGACAGTGCTTCCAACTGATCCATGATGGAATTCTGCTGTCATTGGTGAATGAGCAGCAGGAACAGGTTTGGCTCAGGGTGACAGACACCATCACACCTCAAATCCCAGAGCCTTTGGCTCGGGAAGCAGCACCGTGTTCTCACCCGCAGCACCACAGCCCAGTTGCGGTTCCTGGCCCAGGTGGTGACAAAGGTTTGGCAAAACCCTTTCACTCCCCAGTCCTGCATTGCCCCTTCTGCTTTTGAGTTCCAGGAGTCCATCATGAGGCTTTTGGGGACAACCCTCTTGGGACATTGTCTCCAGTGAGAGTTTTTTGTTTACTGCATCCATGACTGAAAATAATGTCGCTGTGGCTGTGTCTGTTCTTGCCCCTCTCTCTTTTCCTGCTCAGGCCACACTAATTTGCCCACAATGGTGGTGTGGGTAATGCTGTTACTCTCACCTTCGTCCCCACATACATATTTTGACATTTTCTTATTTTCAAAATCTTAAGCGAGATTTTCACTAGAAGCCTTTTTTCATTGTTTCAGACATGAAAGGATTTGTTATCTGGGGTACCTAGAACTGGTGCTCTGGAATCTTAGAGGACCAACAATCAAGATTCTTCATCTTTTTATATTTTCTCCTCTGTTCTTTTTTTCTTCCTCACCCTTTTTGGTTTTTTTCCCCTTCTTTTCCAACCTTCCTCCTCCTCTGCTCACTCTGAGTGCAAACAACCTGTTTCTTCTAACTAATGTCTGCTCTTCTGATTGTGGCACACAATGTGTCAGGTCATCTTAGTCCATCGGAGAATAATAATTTATTTAACTATAAATTACTATGAAAAGCTTTTTTCCCTAGAATCTCTTCTGTGGAGATAACTGCCCAAGTGAAGATTATTTTAAGTGATGAACTATGTCCTCATATTTATTTTGGCAGATGCCTTGGAATTTATTTATCATCTTTTAAGAGCAGGAGTCTGATGAAATGCCAAACATCTCAAGAACCCAAATATTTATTAAAATTGTATTTTGTTCTTTATTTTTATGATTGTGTCCTTTCCATGAGCCAACTTCCTCAAAATTCTTCTCCCTTCCTTCCTTCAAAACACCTTTTAGTAAATTACATCCCTTTTGATGTTCACTGGCCAGTGGCAATACCTGCCCTTTGGTTCTTGCTCTCCCATTTTCACTTGCACGGATCTACAGGGTGAGAAATCCTGCTCCTCCATTCAAAGTTCTTTTTCACGTATCATAAACAGTTTAAAGTTTGTCCAATTTTTTTCTCTCCATCACTTATGAAAATTGCACCAAATTTTCATGAAATGCAAATGTGCAACCTGACCGGTAAGCTTCAGCGAGGGTTAAACCCTGACTGTGGGAGGTGGCAGGTACTTGTGCTCTATATAATCTGTTCCCCCAGAAATTCCTACACTTTCAGCTTTTTTGGCACGTCTGCTACACCTTAATCCTAATGGTGCATGTGATAATAATAGCATGATCTTTATGGCTTTTCTCCATTTTCATTGCTATCAAGTGTCATGAACTTGAAATTTATTCAACTACTTATAGAGCTGTAGCAAAAAGGGACCTTACCTACTTTTTATTCCATTTTCCTTGTTCCTCGGCTGCAGCAAAGCCAGCTCATGTTACTGTGGCCCCTCAGCTTTACCTGTATCAATGGAGGGGGTTTACATCTCAGTACATATTTAATTTCCTTCCACAATAATAAAATACAAAAAACCCCCACAATGCCTCAGCAAAAATATGTGATTTTAAACACCACACGACTTGAAATGTTGCACAGGAGTCAGGACAGGCACCTGAACTGCAGCTGTCACACACCACTGAGACTAAAGGAGCTCATGCCTTAAAATAATTACATAAAATACAGTCTTACTTAGAGGTGGCAAGTGGGTGTCCAACGCCCATCCCTCTGAGGGATGTTTTAATGATTATTTAGATATAATTTAAGAATTTCCACTCAAAAAATACAGCAGAAGTGTGTTGCTGTGAGTGTCCAGGGAGGCTGGGACTCACAGCAGAGCGCCAATGGCCTTGAAGTGGCAGAGCTGGGCTCTGTGTGACCCGGCCTCCAGCAGAAACCCCCAAGGATGGATCTGTAAATCAGCCCAGGAACATGATCAGCACAGGTTAATTAGACAAAAAGCCATTTTTTTACACGATGAACTTTATCTTGCCCGTGTAACCTGCCTGTAGATAATCCTCTTTGCTGAATAGTCATCTCCAGAGCAATTTAGCCACAACCCTGTTCACATTACTCATTGTCTTGAGGATCTCCATGCACGGAGAGGGAAAGGATGGGGTTGGGATGTGTTGCTGCCTCTTGTCCTCCAGCCGTGCCAAAGACAGAAAACAAATGCACAGCATTTTTGTTCAGGAGATACAGAAATAAAGTAAAAATAAAGGGGTAAACTGCATTTCTACCTGTCTGAAAATCTATGTTTCTACCTGAAAACTTACATTTCTACATTCCTACCTGGAAATCTATGTGAATTATGTAAAATGTTCTTGAGAATCAAAACACGCTTGCGTTTACAAATTTGATCAGAGGCATAAGGTAAGTATATCCACAGGCATGAATAGCTGAAAAATTAGCTTTTCTCCCACATAATGTGCTTCCAATTATACTTTTGGCAAAATACTATGAGACAATAATTCATCTATAACATCTTGCAATATTTAACTCTCAGTATGTCTTTCTAATTAGGAATTCACAAGGCATTAAAAATCATTAGAGGAATAGATGGGTGAATGTAAGTGACCTGTTGTAGTCCTTTTTTTGCCGTGGATGTAATCTTGAATTTGCAAATGAATTCACTTTGAAAATACATCCACTTCTTAGAGTTTTAAATGCTGGAAACATCGAACAACTGGATTTTAGTGTTATGATCAACATAGGAAATAAACCTCAGTGTTTAAAACAGCATGGATATATTCTTGGTAAAATATGACAGCTTGGTTGAGAACAGGACTAGAAACTCCACGTCCAGCACTCTGCCACAGACATTAAAATGAGCCAGATATGGATTTTGTCACATATGTTGCAACTTGTGCTTAAAATCAAATGAGTATTGAGGAATAAATGCAAGCTTGAGGCTGGTGGATCTCATTTGGGATCTGAGCTTTACAGGACATTGTTGCATATTTACAAGTGTAATCCTCACCGCACATCCCAAACCCATCTGATTCCCTATGACAATATTTCTGTGTGTCAGAGCAGGTTTTGGGGATGCCACTTCTCTCTAAGGGAAGCTTTAGTTAATAGGATAAAAACTCACAGGACTTTGAGTCCCAGAACGGTTCTGATGTTGTAATGCTTGGCAACCAAACTTTTGTCACTGCTTGCAAATGTCTGGATGCCTCCAGGTCTGGTTTGGCTTCCTCTTCGTGAGGAACCTCACCTAATTCTCCAGTTATGCTTTGGATTAATTGACCACCTGTCTTTGTGGTCTAAATTGCTGTTTCTGTTTGCAGAGGGCAATTTTCAAAATAAACAAGTAGTTTCCAGTTCCAATTTTATCGTAATGATATCTTGAGTTCAGGAGATAATTGTTGCCCTTCCTGCTGTGTGTGAAAATACCATGAATTCCAATGAATTAAATCCATATTTTCCCTGTCTGGAGTTCAAATACTGAAAGATCCTTTATTAGAGCCAAAGGGAAAAAGTGCAGAATGAAACCAGAACAAAACCCCCTAAAAATCTGCTCAAGCAGGTGACGCACTAAAATTATAGCACCATTTACTTCTCCAGAATGTGAGTCACCAGACCCTGTGTTTTTGCTTTATATATTCACAAATCTCCTTTCTGCATTATCAGTGCTCCCAGATATATGTGCTTCCATCCTTGCAGCTAAGAGCTTAACCCTCTGCATTTGCTGTGTGAGATTTCTAAAGAAGGGAAAGCTGTCCCTGAAATCTTTTATTAATATGTAGTCGTGGTAACAGATCTCTGAGAAAACAGCATGTGTTGCATCTTCTAATGCTGCAGGATATTGTGATGCAGAAAAAGAATCGTGTCAATAGGAAAGGGTTTTTTATCTGTGTAGAAAAAGGGCATTTTGCTTGCAAGGTAAGATTAGAATGCTACATGCCTACAACTGCCAACACACTTGTTAGCATTCAACGGAATCATAGTAATAAGAATGGAATTTAAATATGGACTTCTAAAGGAAAATTGAGACTGTTTGGAAAAAAGCCCCATGACTGCAGCTAGATAATCCCCTAGAAAAATCTCTACTGTAAAATTAGACCAATAAAAAATTGTATAGAAACAGATTGAAAATTAAACTAATTTGAGATTTCTTACAGAGGTTGGCTCAACGTAAAAATTAGTGGAAGAAATAACACAAGATGTGTTCCTGTGGCAGCAGGGATGCCATTTATTCCATATTTATTATGTTGCAAGTGTAACATCTTGCTCCTGATATGATCAAACTGAATCAATGACTGTCCTGAGTGAATGGTTCATGATTATTGAGAAAGGATCTTCTACCTGGACATAACTGCTCTTCAGTCTGGTAGATTTTTGGCATTCTCTGCAGAAGCTTAGAAGTTTGATCTTTGGTTAAATGTGGTTTGAATTTATGGACATGTTATAAGCAGATTTAATAGGTCAATACTTACACTGAGCCTGAGCACAGGCCAGTGGGATCTCATGCTGGTTTTAGGACAGAGAATGATAGGGATTTCACAGGTTATGACACCTCTTTTTATCAACTGCTCTGCAGCTCTTGTCTTAGGGGCCAGCAGCCTGAAGTGAGCATGTGATGAATGGCTGGTGAAGATACATGGAGAAAGGACTGAAATTTGTCTTCCCTGCCATAACTCAGACAGGAGGCATCATACAGGGTCCATCTAATTGCCTGATTGCCATGATCCCTTCTGGAGACAGTGCACAATCTGTATTTGAAGGGCTCCTACAGCTCCCCAAAGATGTGTCTGTGCCCGATGCTTTTGTGTCTCTGTAGAACTCAAGCCACAAAGGTTTCTGCTGGACTGAACCAGACAAACCCAGAAAGTCTAAGGCCATCTGAGAACCTCAAACAGCAGGAACAAAGCTGCAGGGTGGCAGAGGAAGTGTGAAGGTTACAGTCACAACGTGGATGCTCCTCAGGATGATTTGGCATGGATAGTTCGTTGTGCTACCGCAGCCAATAAGTCATGTGAACGTAACCAATTCCACCCTGAATAATTCCAGGCCTGACAAAGGGCAGTGGTTGTTCATTCCCTTTAAAGGTTCTAATGAGCTTTTTGTGCATCAATATTCTTGGAAAACACCCGAAACAGTCTTGTCAAAGTGAAAATGGTATTTTATCTTTGAAATTAGGGTTAGAGAATTTTGTTTCCATGAATATTCAACACTTTTCTCATCCCAGCTCTGCTCATTGATCATGCATGTAAAACATTAGTGGCATGCTGGGTACTGAATTAAATTCACTCCTTGCCATTTGCATTTCTACTCACTTTGGAGGTCACCGAATGTGGCAAGGCTGCCTTTTAGTTTTAAAAGCCGTGTAAACATCTCCCTAGCCTGCTGCTACCTATCAGCCCAGGGAGCACCGCTGGATGTCCGCTAGGAATGAAGTGCAGGCCACAGCAAATTAGCTGGCTTTGTGAAAAACCCTCTGTAAATCCTTTGAACTTGATGTGCCGGTTGGATTAGCAATAGGAAACTGCAGCATAAACTATCCGTGTGGCTGCCACAAGGACCAAGGCACGAGGAATAACAGTGCTTTCCAAAACGCGACTGTTTACTTTCCTGTCTTTCTTGCTTCCAGATTTAACTCACCAGGGTTTTTTCTTTTTTCCTTTTCTGCCCCAGTTCTTCTTGTCTTTATTGTGGCAAAGTTAACCACACAAAAGCATTTCTGGAGATGATTATTTTTTAGACTTTGAACATATTAAAGTCAATTGTGATTGTTATAAATAGCAATTGGTATTAATGTATAGTTACATACATATCTGAAATGTTGGGTCACATGTAACATTGCCAGACAACTAAAATTATGAAGCTGAAATCTGTGAGGTTAAATAGCCTCACACGTAGCCTATGCTGGGTAAACCTTTGCCAAAGGACATATTCTCTCCCTGTTATTTTTGGTTATTTCTTTGGATCTTCATGGGAAAAAAGTGGCAATGACAGCCAAACCTGTGCAATTTTTCTTAATGATTCAGTAAATGTAATGAATTCCCCATGCTTCCATATTTGTGTGACACTGCATTTCCTCTAAACTTTCTCAGTCTTGGTGCCAACCAAAAAAATCCTTTTTTTCCTACGTAAAACCTTCCACTAAAGCTGAATAGAGCACCATAAAATTAATTGGAGATCTTCCTAGAAAAAAGACTACAGGCCCAGTGATCCAGACAAATCAGCCATGCAAGTACTGCAGTTTCAAACTGTGTCAATATTTGTCCTGTTCGCTATATGGTAAAGCATAATTTCACAAAAAATTTTGAAAAGCAAAATTCCATAGGCGTGTGTCAATAGGCACAGGCAATACATTCCGTGTGGTACCAAATGCACATTTAATTGACAGCACAAGGTAATACAGACACGAGGTGACATGTTTCTTGGAGGATTTTAGCTTCCTCAGAATATTTTAGAATGCTTTGCCACCATTATATTTTACAGAACTATTATTTTTTTTCTTCCCAGACCAAATATAAAATTAACCTCCCTGTTGCTTGAACCCCAAATCCCACAGCAGGTGAAACATATGCTTGTTTTAATCAGATTTAAATCTCACTGAGGTCAAAGAGGGATTCTTAAGTGCTCAAAACTAAGCAGGAGTTAAGCGTTTTGCTGGAGTGAGTCAGAATGAGCAGCACTTTGCAGGATCACGGCCTTACGGATTCATGGTGGGATTAGTTGTCTGATTACAAGTAGCTCTTTGTGTTTTATTAAGTTAGAATCCAGGGAAAATGTTGCAGAAGCTCTCCAAAAAGAGCTTTGGATATTTCTCTCTACAGATTTATGATTTTCTTCTTATTTTATTTTTTTAAAATCTTCCTGACGTTTGTGCATTCCTTCCATGTAGGTTCTTATTGTGCTCTTTGCCTTTTGTGTGTGTTTATTGTTGCCTTTCTCCCTTTATGCATCCTAGAAAGTTAAATAGTAAAACAGGATAAACAAGCAGGAATTATGTGCTAATTGAACCCATAATGTCAGTGTTATGATGCAAGTAATGCAACTCAAGGTCTCTTATCCTTCAGTAGCTAGACTGTAATTGCCTGATGATAATCATGATAACTACACTCCCTGGAGTTACTATACTGCTGTTGAGAAATATCTTCTGGATCTCTTGCACGATCATGATGAAAACCCCCACATTCAATTATTCTACTGAAAGTCGAATGATTATGATGCATGTTCCCTGACACGGTGATTTACACAAATAGAAGTTTTATTCTACAAGGAGGGAAAATATTTTAAAGTAGAAGTAATTAAATCCAATGTGGTAATTTCATTCACTGCTGAATGCAGGGTCTGCTTGTTTGCAGAGCAAGCATTTTATTACCTGCACGTTACCCACATTACACCCCTCAGCAAGTGGGGATGTAGCAATGATTGATTACATCAAGGGGCTATTTTTGAAAAGTATGGCTGTGAGGAGTAATCAGTTCAGGTCTGGCACAAGGCATGAAGGGAGATTACATCCTGTTAATTGTTTTGGCAAGTTTGTCATTGTGTGAATGATGGTGCCTTGTTACCCAGCACAGCTACAGCCAGGCCACAGCTCACCCACACAGCCCCAGGGGGGCTGCATTTGTCCACCACAGCCCAGTTGTTTAGATCACCTAAGCCAGGGACAGCTATTGCTGTGTTTGGAATATTAGTTTATGATGAAAAATAACATTTTCACAATGGTTCTCGCAGTGGGTTGTGGATAACAGGATTTGGTTTCTTATGCAAATTATCAGAAACACCTAAATCTTGGAAATGGGCAGAAATATGCCAAAGCACTTTTTCTTGATTCCTTGGGAGGTGAGGAGTGTTGAAATACAGATGGTGGAACATGTAGATGTCTTTTGAAGGAGAATGAGATTTCTGTGGCTCTCGCACAGCTCTTTCTGTAATATTTGGTGTGTCCCCCGGGGATGATGCGCTGGATGTGGTGATGGCAGCGGCTGAAGGCCACGGAGGTGATCCAAGGGCTGCAGCACCTCTGCTGTGGAGACAGGCTGGGAGAGTTGGGGTTGCTCAGCCTGGGAAGACCTTCCAGTGGCTAAAGGGGATACCTGAGAGCTGGAGAGGGGCTCTGGACAAGAGCTTGGAGGGACAGGATGAGGGGGAATGGCTTCAAACTGATGACGACAGGTTTAAATTGGATATTAGGGAGAAATCATTCTCTGCGAGGGTGAAGCTCTGGCACAGGGTGCCCAGAGAAGCTGTGGCTGCCCCATCCCTGAAGTGTCCAAGGCCAGGCTGGACAGGGCTTGGAGCAGCCTGGGATGGTGAAAGGTGTCCCTGCTAGAACAGTGTCCCTGGATGATATCTAAGGTCCTTCCATTCTATGGTTCCATGATTTTTTGACTTAGACCATGGGGTGCTGAAGAATGCACAGTCAGCTCTTTGGGAAGGCCTTGTCTTCTCTGAAGGTGATGGTTCCGAGGACGATTGGGCACCTGTGAATCCCTTCTGAAGGCTTCATTTCTTTGGAAGTCGAAGGCAGCCTCAAAGATTTGAGACCACATATTTCTTATTCCATTTCTATAATGGAAAATGCATTTTTGAGGCATGACAATGAGTATGTCCTACAGCTGAATTTGAAAAATAACTCCTGCAAATCACCCTGTTTTCTCCTTCCCTCTGTTGCTTTTTAAAAACCATTCATATAGAACTATGCAAATTATTTTAAATAAACCCCAGGCTGATGCCACTGTTTTAAATGTGTAGCAACACTGTGAAAGATGTCAGCACGCTGATTAATTTATTTGCAGCACAAGATCAGCATTTCTCATATTTTCTTCTATTTCTTTTTTTTTAAAAGGGAAAGATTGAATCCATGAGAGAGCAGCAGACCTTGCATTCTGCTCAAGGATCCATGTCCCCCTCCTGCGTGGGGAGCACTGGGAGGATGAGTGATACACTAATAATATTTTTCTACTGTAACCACCCCCATTTTCTTCTTCAGATGCTTTGTTTCCTGCACTAATATTCTAGTTCTCTCAACATAATGAATGAGCTTAGGGACTTGCAGGAGTTTCAGTACCATTTGTTTTTTATCCTAAAGGAAAATACAAACCCCTCTGTCAGATAGAACTCTGCATAAAAATAAGTGCTTTCCGTAATACAGAAGTTGAAGGTGACCTACGGCAATAACTGACACAAACTTTTTTAAGATGAAAGCATTCCTCCCTTGGTTTTATTTGCTCTAGATAACGTTTCCTCTCATGATTTAGGGACTGTGTAGTATTCAAAGCATACGCATTTAAACGGTAATAGATAATTGAGCATCTTAATGGACTGTCTTTTAGCTATCAAAATATTGTTTACTGATTTGCTCGGTGGGAAAATGAAATCGAACTTGGATAAAAATAGATTTCTTCATTTGACTTTTAAAATCTGAGAATGAAAGCAAGTACTTTTCCAAATCAAAAGCTGCTCAAATCTTTTCTCCAGTCAAAAGAGATGTTTACGTTTCCACCCTATTAAAGAAAACTCAGTAAAGGAAGTATGAAAGGAATAATTTAAAATGAGAACAGAATCAAGAGATTTTATTTAAAAGGTAAGAAGCTTGTGTGTTTCTGCTGTTTGTTGCATTCTTCCCCTTCTATTTCTTAATTCCATGTTATCAAGAATTATTTTTATTTAAAATTTGGGTGTAAATTTCTTTTTCTAGCTTTACCTCCCTATGAGAAAGAACATTTGTTTTAATATGACTTGGTGAAATTGATCAATATTTATGCCATTAACCAAGCAGTTTTATAACAACCTGTCTGTTCCAATACTGAACTAAAATATTTCTTTCTCCTTTCTATAAATTGCTCCTTTGCATCTCCAGTTTATGGAGAGAATAAGTTACAGTATTTCTTCAGTAATAAAAGTCAGCCTCCCACAACTGGAAATCTTTGGGGAGTCGATAGCAGTTGGGGCCTGGAAAAGTGACAGAAATGCCCTGAGCAAAGACAAGAAAGGAAAATATTATTCTCCTTCCTATCTAGAGATGTCACAGTTGGATTAGGAGCTGCCTGGTCCCTTGAACTGGAATTTTCCCTCAGTTTCCATAAAGGCAGGACCGAGGCCAACAGAGGCACAAAGCTCTTAACAAGCTAATTAATATTCACAAAAGTGAGTCAGGAAGTGGAAAGATGAACTAATGAGAAATGATTAAGAGTTAAATATGCATGGCATGGCTTCACAACTACTAAAGCAAAGGACACAGCAGTTGCCTGCAAATACAGAATGTAAATAGAAGGGGCAGAGGAGTTAGTGAGGTTGGTTCTGGAACTAATGAAATAATATACACTAAAGTTGTTGTCTTTTTGCTTATTAAACTTTCCCTTAAGCTCTAATGCAATAGGGGTTACTGGAAAGAAAAGTGAAAAGGAAATTTCAGAATAATAGGGTAAGACTGAGAAAAATATCCGATTTTAATGGCACTTTCTGCATGTGGAATAATTAAAAAATGCAAGAAGGGGGACCTAGGGATTCAGAGGGGTGTCAGTCTCATGCCAGTGCCTGAGGAAAGCAGGGAGCAAGTCTCCTAGAGGGATTTGAACAGACTGGAAAGACTGGCCAGTGGAAAACTCACAGAGTCCAGCGAAGGCCGGTCTGAAATTCAGCACCTGGGGATGGGGATCCCCCTCTCCAGGATGGCACTGGGGCAGCTGCACCACAATACTGTGTCTCGTTTCAGGAAATGTACACAAAAGGGATGATTTTCTGCGGTGGATGGGAGCACCTCCTCACCTGTGAGGAGAAACTGGGATGCTGCCCTTGCCTGGCCTGGAGAAGAGAAAGGGAGAATTCAAATTGGACATACAGAAAAAACAATGCACAGTGGGCATGGTTAAACACCATGGAGCACAGGAGCCCAGAGAGGCTGTGGAGATTTTGTAACTCAAGTTGGATGCATCTCTGGGCATGCTGACCTCACCGGGAAGCTGTCCCTGCTTCTAGCAGGAGGCTGAACGGGTGAGCTCCACCTGCATTTTCCTGTGATTTTTGCAATGGCCTGAGGATCTGAGTGCAGCTGGGCCTCTGCTGAAGGAGGGAGTTCGGAGACTCAGGGTGAGCAGGGAGAGGGCGAGCCATCCAGGGGATTAATTCTATGTAAGGAGGGTTTCTGAGTGCAGTTGAGAAGTAGGTCGTGGTGAAGGACTGCACATGTTGTAGCCAAACTCCAGCCTAGCCCAACAGAGGTTGGAGGGACTCCATGGAAAGCTGGCAGCTAACTGGGATGTTCCTGTGAGAACCCAGGGCTCTCTCTGGGTATAGAAGAGCTATATGATCCAATTCTGCATTGTCATGAGAAGCCATTTCTGAGAGACTTCGTGTTGGTAATTGTTTTCTATATTGTTTTAACCAGATTAAAAAATGCAGGTCTACTGCAAGATTTGTTTTATATTTATTGTTCTAGTTTAGTTGACAAATTGATGCTACTATAAAGCCAATGTTCTGTTAAATCTGGTTTGCTTGAAACAATACAGGTGAGACAGCAGAATAATTGAAGTGTGCTGCCTATTATGCTGTTTAAAGTGATTCACCTGCCTTTGCATGCATTCAGCAAGATTTACCTTAATAATACCCAGTGTCATAGAACAGAACATTTCAGAGCAACCTGCAGCTTTGAAATGCTGTGTCTCTGTTTGGCAAGTCAAGTGAGCAAAGTGCAGCTCACAGAGTGACAGGGCGGGCGCTCCCCAAGCCTGACTGAGGTCTGAAAAACACTGCTGGGGCCCAGGTTGTTGGTGGGGTGATGGCACAGCAGTGGCCTGGTGAGGATCAGAGGCGCAAGGAGAGCCCTGAAATTTGATTCCTGCAAGCATTTAGAAAATATATCAAATTAGAGGTATAATTAGAACTGTACTAAAAATCCTCATTCAGGTTTGCTGACATAGTAGACTTCTATTGTCTCTAAATATATTTTATTTTAAAATTGAGCTGTATATCCCAAATAGCTTTACTTGTGAGGATGTGAAGGAAACACGGGGTGAAAAATTGAAGATTTCAGTCCAGCCATAAATTGAATATTGTTGATTTATATTGGCAGTGGTGATTTCAGTGCTTAGAAGTTCAAGAGTTCCTTTAAATCTGTATCTTACTGTAACAATATGGGGTCAGAAAGCATCAACCTCATCTAGGACAAAAACCACTCTTTGCCTTTCTTACAAGAAATAGTATTATTGCAAACTTGAGGTATGGAAAAAACCCATTATTGCCTCCAAGGTGGTATGCCATCTTAATAAGACTTATCTTCAAGACAAGAAAAAATGTACTTTTCAAATCCCACGCGCATTATAAACCACCACTTACAAAACCTTTGTTCTAAAGTGCTGGCAATTTTACCTGGGGCAGGCATTTTACTGCATATAAAAGGTCTCCACAGGATGCTAGTAAATCTAAGGTGAACCATAAAGGCCTATGGATACAATGAAATTTAAAGTTTTTGTTTTTCCAAGTTTGTTGGTTTTATTCTTTAAAAAAAAAGGAACTTCCATCCTGCCAACATTATCTTAGTTTATAGTTAGCATCATATTTTAAGAGAGAAATGGCTAGTGAAACAACTAAATTGATGCTTTTTCAAGAAATATAATTAGAAAACATAACGCTGTGGCAATTAAAACAAACAGACATTTGAAGTAAACTAACAACATAAACAGCAATCTATCTGGGTCGTGAGCCAGAAAAGGCCATCTGGCATTCCCAGGGATGGCATGAACAAGAGCTGCCACTTTTTATTGCGTATTGATAAGGTCTGGTAACTACTGCATTGTTCCACCTGAATGCAAAATTGCAGACGTTGTGGGTAACATTACTGGGCATGCAGCCTTTCCACTTGGAATCTGCCTACTTTGCTCCAAAACCTGGAAATTGAGATTCTCCAACCAAAATGCTTATTTGAGATAAAACCCCCAAACAACTAAGGCACTGTTCATGCACAGGTAGATTCAGTTTCTGGATGTGGGGCTGACTGTCAGACCTGGTCCACACCCTGGAGCTCTGCAGCAGCATAGCAACGGTGGGGCATCAGCAGCAGCTCCACAGGTTTGATCATGGAATCATGGAATGGTTAGTGTTGGAAGGAACCTTAAAAGTCATCTCATTCCCACTCATTCTCCATGGGCAGGGACACATTTCACTAGAGCCCATCCAGCCTGGCCTTGAACACTTCCAGAGATGGGACAGCCACAGTTTCTCTGTGATAACCAGTGCCAGGGCCTCACCACCCTCACAGGGAAGAATTTCTTCCTGATATCCAATCTAGCCCTGCCCTCTGTCAATTTGAAGCCATTCCCCCTTGTCCTGTCACTCCAGGCCCTTGTAAAAAGGCACAGTCAAATCCTACTGGAAGCAGGCATGAGGTGGCAGACTGAGCACGAGGGGGATTTTCATTGCACCTATAACAGATTTAGCCTGGGAGGAGTTTGGAAGCTGCATCCTACAGCTCCAGCAACCTGGATTTTAATAGCACGAAGCTTGAGTGAGAGGATTTTTATGAACTTGTGGACAGGTGAAGATAATGCTTGGAGATGAAGTCTTATGATTAGGTTCTTCTTCAATTGAGTAAAAAAACTCGTGATAGGATGGCACTAATTTTGCTTTTACTAGAATTTTATATGTATTTGACAAATGCCAAATGTTTCCCATGTGAAAACAAGGCCTAACTCCTTAATTACAATCCCTCAATTAACAGGGCACTGGTCACTCTTTAAAACATTAGAAATATTCATATAACTTTCTAATAGCTGAGAGCTTTCAGTGTAGTAACTGGAAGACCCATTTTTCATAGCAGTGTTAAAAAAGAAGAAAATGATGGTCTCAGAAAGGTTTCCTATTCTTCCTTACCAGTCATTTTCCTGGCATGTATTTGGATGTCTTTCAGCCTTTTATATCTGGGAGCAGAGGTTATAATAATGGCTTTAAATGTGTAATCTTGTGCAATAAAACCCCTGCCATTAATGCAAGGTTAAGTACCTGATTTTTAAACCTATGAAGGTCAGGAAAGAAAGGGGATAAAATTACCAATGCAATTTAGCTTGGAAGCTTAATGTATTAAACAGAGTTTACAACTGCACACTGCAGTGGAGGAACATCTGTCCCAACAGAATGAAAAACATGTTTATAATGACTTAACTGCTTCTCTGACTGATCTGGAAGCACGGAAATCAATACCAAGCTGAGGCAGGACCACACGACAGGGAAGCTGCAGTTCCTTGGGGCCAGGGAATGTCAATCCTGCTCCCTCCCCACTCACCTTCCCAGGAGCAGGAGTTTGTAAGGCTCCCCTGCACAATGGAATACATGGCTGGGCACTGGCTCAGTTATCTGGATGGAGAAGAAAGAGATCTCTTTCATGAATTAATCAGGTTTAAACCTCGGGCTTTAGACCACTGTTTTCTGGTGGGATTCCTTGCACCATCCTGGGCAGAAGTCTGAAATAGCACCTGGAGAATGGTTACACAATACAGACCAGTTATTTTTGGAATGCGACAGTCTGTTTTATCCGATTTTTTTACAGACTCAATAAAAACAGCAGGAAGAAAATTGCCTTCTTTTAACTTTCCTCCCTTTGGTTTTTTTTTTTTTTTGGACCTTTATGAAGCCCAGTTAAATCCTTCTGTCTCAGAATCCTCCCTGACAATTTAGCCATGCTGGATTTAATGTCTTTTTGAATTTGATCTTGGTCAGCAGCATGATTTTTGCCTGATGCTCTTCACTTATGTGATGCATTTTGCCTGTTATTGGCTGTGAAATTTTATGCCAGAATTGCATACAAAAGAAGTTTCCAGAAAGTTTTATAGTTCCTTTGCTTCCAGCATGTCCTGCTACAGCAGTATTTAAAACCAGAGAACTACGTGAAAATCTCCCAAAGGATTCAGTGCAATGATTTTAGCTTGCTTTTAATTAAGTTTTCTTCTTTCTCCCTTGAAGCTGATTCTCCTCTGAGGCTTAGCACATCTTTTGGAAATAGTCACCACAATTCTCATCAGCCCAGTGAAAAGTGCAGCAAGGCTCAAATCACAGCTGAGCTTTCAGAAACTCGAGACTCATCTCTGATGGATGCTGGTTGTTTGAATTGAGTTAGAATGCAACATGAATTTAGTGTCAATCAGACCTGAATTTTAGTTCTGTGAACCTAATATCCCTAAAAAAAGCGTGGGTAATGATGTGCTAACTTGGTATGTATCAATTGGATATGAGCTTTTGAGGAAATTCACCCAAGGACTCTGCTTGTCTGGGGAAAGAAGCTGCAATTAAATGGAAATAATTCCATGTATCTTGGGTCATCTTTGCAACTGCTGCTTTTCCTTTTTTCCCTCTTCTTCCTTTCCATCCTGCCATCACCAGAAACAATTTGTCCTTACCCATCTCCTCGCAAGAAGATCTTCCTCTTCCCATCCCTTCTCACCCCTCTGCTTTGTGTGTCCACCTCCTCCACCCTCACCACTGCGAACGATGGGAAGGTGGGCTGAAGCAATAAGGAAGGATCTCTCCTTTTCTGGGTTCTTGAACACATTATATTCATGCCAGAGCAGGTTTTTTTGCCAATTACCTCATGGCAGCTCACATATTGGTAAACAATAATTTGGACAATCTCAAAAAAATTATTCCAGGCTACAGATGTTATTTGTTTTGCTGGACGACTATCAAAAATAACAGGGAGGAGAGCTGTTGCCAGACTGGATTATTGTGTGCCAAGAATGAATCTCTACTCATGGCACAGCTCAGTTTGAGATCAAAATCAAGATTGTGCTACTTACATGGTCTAAGGGCACAGGGGGTCTCAGGGGTTTCATTGGTGAGGTTTGATGCATCACTGGGACTTGGAGGATTTAAATGCTGGGATGGAGAAGACGGTGGAAGGAAATCGAGGAATATTTCAGGGGAGCAGATGTGTTCGCTGCTGCTCCTCATTCGTGTGGAGCTTCTGGAGGGATTGTTGCAGTAGGCAGTGGTGAGACATGGCTAGAGGATTGGTGGACCTTAAGGGATTTATTTCCAATTAATCCTTTTCATGAGGTTATCCTTTTAAAGGGAAGATTTTCAAAACAAGGGGAGCTCTTTATACATCTTAATAATGGAGGTTACTGAAGTATAGAACATTTTAATGTCTTTGCTGAAGGTCTGTGGTAAATTTGTGGCAGATTTGGGATTAAAATTGATGTTTTCTCTCCCACTAGTCCTAAACTCAGTCTAACATAGACCGAACAGAATCTTTCTGACTCAGTCCTGTCTTGCAGGATCTTCCAGAAACTATGAACTATTAAATCATTCCTACAATGTATTTTGCTCCCTTCTGTGGTAAACAAAATCTAACCATGCATATTTGGAAATGGAAGAATGGATGATAATCATAAAATAGCAAAAAAAAAAACACCTGGAGGAGAAGAACTTAAATGTCAAAAACCCGATCACTTTCTGTCCTTTTGTTCAAGCAAGATGTTGTCAGAAGGTTACTACTTCATAAAAGTCTCTTATAGAAGGCCAAGTAGAAGAATGCGTCCACTTAAAGAGTATTTTCTGCTAGGTAGGTTCCTTCATCTGAACCTTGAGCCTGACCTCTCAAAAATAAATAAATATTCTGCTACATGGAATATGACTTAGCTTATTGCATATGTAGGCTGAAAAGATATTATTGGTAAAGCTCGTGATGGCAGTAAGAAGGAAATTAGTATAATAGCTGGGAAGAGATGATAGTTTGTGAGAAATTTGTTTATAACCTCAAGGGGCTTGTTCATAATTGTTACTGCTTTCCCCAGAGTGGCTAGAGAATGTCATAGCCTACATTTTTTTAAAGTACAGTAGCTAGAGTGTATTTTCATGGTCTATTTATAAAAGCCTTAAGATTCATAACAAAAGCAACAAACCTTACTAAGGGTTAGTTACATTTATTTATTTATTTATCTGAGGTCAGAACATTTATATTAAAATATAGGTATAGGTAGGAAATCATCTTATAGCTGAGATGTATGTTAATAATGGAAATGGCTTCAGATTGCTTTTAGCACGTTTTTGCCTGAGTTGTTTGTCATAAGTCTGTACCTGTGTTCAGTGTGTGTCTGTTCTGTGTGTTCAACACAAGGTTTGAGAATTGAGTGATAGATATTTAAGTCCATTATGGTAATGGACAGAGAGCTTCAGAAGGGGTGAAATTGAACATTATGCATTTTATTGGAGCTTTGTGAAGTTGCAGACTTGAATTTGCTCCAAACCAGTGGAGCTAAACCAATGTTCACAAAGATGAGAAATGTTAGAGAAATAAACCCATAGCTTTTTTCTGTCTTAGGGGTTAAAATTCTCTAATACTTTGAGATAAGAGTAAGCTTTATTACATGTATTTTGTGATATTTAAGGCTATTGCTACATTGTACTGTTTTATTTTAGCATTGAAGCTAGACGCCAACTTCCATGAGAAAAAGTTCTGAAGGATTAGTGAATTTTATACCTCAGTGGAATCTTCTCTTTCTGTTAATAGGTTGTATCAGACATAAAACCACACTAAGCTACAATGAACTCAAGGTTTATTGATACTTCTTTTCTTCAGCTCAGGTAGAAAGCAAGTGTGCATGCCACTCTGAGAAGTTAAAAGATGTGTGAACTCATTATCTATGTAAATGCCATCTAAAGTAGAATTAAAAGTGGTTTTCATCAATTTGAAATGCAGTAGAATTAATGGAAGAAAAAAGAAACAATAATACATTTTGGTAAGCCACCACCTGAAATATAATTTATTTAAACCTCTCTCCCTAACATTAAATTCTTGCTTTTATTCTTAAAAGTAGTAGTTGTTGCAGATCAGCTCTTCATTTATTGATGATAAAAGTTGTGGAATAAATTGTTCAGCAATAACAAATGATTTAGAAATAAAAGGAGGTATTTTAATGTGAATATAATCAGTAAATTGACGAACTATTCATTATTTTGACATGCGTATCCTGTGAGATGAACACTGAATGCTATTCTACCATGGTGACAGTGACAGGAGTATTTACCTTCAACATAATCTTTTACTTTTAAAATAATAAGGTTGTCCAACTACTAGAAAATAGTCAGATGTCAACCAGCACAGCTTTAGAACTCAAATTTGATGAGCTTTCTATCTATCTATGTTTAACTGTTTTCTGTCACATAATATAATAGATGAAGTTCAGTTAATGAAAATGATGTACTAAACCAGTAAAAGACCATCTTGCTTTCAAAGCTTTTCTTGCTTGTAAAATTGACTTTATTTTTAAGGGGAAAACCTTCTATCAAATATCCCAGCTAATTGGAAAACTGTACTTGTGATTTAATGGGAAAGAAAGCAGCCAAGACAGCTGAAGGTCTCTGGGGGATGGTAAAAGGTAACAAGTCCTGCTTGTGTGGAGCTGACAGCTCCACTTAAAATTCAAAAGATTAGTAGATAACACTTTATTATTCCGGCCTGATTATCATAACTCTATATTTTATTTATATATTTCTAAGCGAGGCCTGAAGGCACTGAAGTTTGTAATGTTCCTCACCTCTTCCTTATTTACTTTATCTACATCTCACTCTCATCCCCCAGTATCTCCAGCAACAGAGGTTATTTCCACAATCTTTTCTCATCTTGCTGATAGAGTGCCTTTTTTAAAAATTTTTTATTTTTTAATTTTTATTTATCAGTATTTAATCAGGCAAGGTGTCTGAGTAAAGAAAAGGAAATCTGCTCTGTGCTGAGAGGTAAGAAATGCCAGATTTGTGGCACTGTGTACAACCTGAATCTGACCCCTTCCTACATCCACATAGCTCAGTGGATGAAGCAGGATCCTGCAGAAAAGCGTGTCCTTGCAATTAAAGCCCATATCACTCCATTTAGGAGGGTTTTGTCAAGGTTTACAGGCTAAGTATCGGTCTAGCATTATCTAACAGTGACAGCCTGACACAGAAACTTTTAAAAGATAAATGGCCTATTTTTAAGAGAGAAACAACCTTTGAGCATGGTCACAGATGCTGGCAGAGAATATTGCACTTGCAATCCTATTCTCCTGGTGCCATTGCAGAAGCAAGGGCATTGTCTGGCAGTCCCATGGCATGGGTGCCCGGGGTGGGGAATAAAGGGCTAATGGCATCTGCTGCCTGCAGGGCTCTTCCCTAGCATCCAAAGTGCCTTTGCAGACAAAAAATTATTCTTGTGAGGTTATTCCTGCTCCTGCATGATGCTACAGCCAGCCCACGTCCCAACCTTTGTCAGGCACGATTTGCCCTTGGAGGATCCCTTGAGGGATTCCAGCTCTGGCAAGCTGGAGACAAACCTAAAGACATTTCTGCTCCCTCGGCTGTGGTCCTGGCAGCTGAGGGCTCACAGGGCACAGGGAGGCACTTCTCCCTCTGCTCCCCCTGAATGCATCAGACTTCTCTGATCAGACCTCCTGTAGAACTGTGTTAACACAAACCAGAGTTTCCATGGAAAATAATGTCCCACAGCCAAATTAAGTTGTGCTGCAATGACTTAATGGACCTGTGTTACTGAATGCTTCCTGCCTCTTCCTTTTTTCTCAGAATGCCTTCTGCTGTATGAAATCACCAGCCAAACAGGCTGCTTTGCTCAAAATAAGGCTTGGCAGGTTTAAGAATGTCAATGTTATGGGTAATGTGTGTAAGATAGCAAAAAATTCCCAATGCAGCTCATCAACAGCTGGGTTTTGTGTGAACGTTTCTGTCCGCGGTGCTTGCTACCCATGGAAGTGAGACTGCTCAGTCTCTTCATAAATATCCAATGAGCTGTAATGTCATCAGTCTTCCTAAAAATAAAATATTAAACACTGTAAATGGTATTTGACCTCTATTACAGTGTCTGGAGGATTAAAAATGCTCTAATTTCAGGCTGTGTGTTGTCCCACACACCTCCAGCCTCCGCTGTGTGTGTGCAGTGGCAGGGGATGTGTGGAAGGAGAGCAGCCTGAGTGAGCGCTGCCTTTCCCCAGCCCTTTCTGTGCTTTCACTCGTGTTTTAGACATTTTGTTGGAAATACTTGAATTGTGCTGCTGGGACAGTGCTCCAGACAAGTTTGCTCACGACACTGAGCTGTGTGGTGCCGTCAGCTCGCAGGAAGGGAGGGATGCCATCCAGAGGGACCTGGACACGCTTGAGAGTGGGCCAGTGTCAGCATCATCATGAAGCTCAGCAAGGCCAAGTACAAGGTCCTGCACCTCTGTCAGGGCAATCCCAATCACAGAGAATGGCTGGGGGGAGGATGGATTGAGAGCAGCCCTGAGGAGAAGGGGCAAGGGAGAATGGTTTTAAACTGGAAAGGGTGGGTTTGAATTAGACATTACAAAGGAATTCTCTGCTGTGAACATGGCGAGGCTTTGGCACAGGCTGTGAAGAGAAGCTGTGAAGCTCCATCCCTGGAAGTGTCCAAGGCTGGATTGGACAGGGCTTGGAGGAACCTTGGATAGTGGAAGGTATCCCTGCCTATGGCAGGGGTTGGAACAGGATGAGCTTTAAGGTCTGTCCTAACCCAAACTGCTCTATGATGCTGTGATTCTATGACTCCCTGACTATCAATATGGGATCAAACTGAATTCCATCAGTTTTGCCTTCAGTTTTTCAAAGGCAATGTCTTTGTAGGACTATTTTAAAACCTATGCTTACAGCTCCCTTCTGAGCACTGATAACATATGTTTAAAAACGAGGATGAATTTGCCATCAAGAGCTACCATATTTTTCTTTAACAGCCACTAAATAATATTTTGTGTTGCTGAAGAGTGAAGCTGAGCTAGTGCCTTAAGTTATTTGAGAACACAGGATTATTATGGCCTAATGTCTCTTCTCATTTCTGTCAGAATATCCATCATACTTCCATTTTGAAACCAAAGATAAGGAGCAAAGAATATCATCTGGCTCTAGGGCTTTGAGTTACAATGAGATCTGCCTAAGGAAAGGAAGGGAAACAAGAGGAGCAGGTTGATGGTGAGGTTTTTGTCTCTATATGCACAGAGGGCACACTAACAAGAAAATGAATGATAGTCAAAATGAATTTATTAAGAAGAATTCATGTCAAACCAGCTGTTTTCTGTGGAAAGCTGTGTGTGCCTGAACTTCAACGCCTTTTGCAGCTGTGTCAGAGTTCTTTACTGAAGTCAGCTGAGGACACCTGGTCCAGGTGTGTTCTGTGGGAGAGGAAGGAGCAGATCTGAGGAGCTGCTGGTGGTCCTCAGCGCCTGTGTGGACACATTTTGCCAACGAGGCTCCACTGGATGAGTGCTGTGTCTGGTGGCAACCTAAACATTTTTTTGGATATAATTCACAACTTGGTTATGAAGTGCTGGTAAATTCAAGTTTTAACTGTTAATCCCTTCTCCAGCTCAAAATGAGACTTTTAGCTATTTCCTGCTTATATAAGCAGTTTATATAAGGGAGGAGATAGCGATGGATGTGCATTTAGTGATAATGAAAGTACAAAAATAGGAAATGAATAATTTCACCCATATGTCAGGTAAGACTTTACATTTCCAGATCTCATATTAGCTGAAAAAAAAAAATTTCCTCATAATTTTGAAGATAGATTATGCAATAATTTTTTTCTCCCTTTTTCATGATATATTTTGATCTAAGTACATTCAAGGTTTTGGTGCTCTGAGCAGGCATGTTTTCTTCACTAGAAATTGTTTACCTGATTAGAAAGGTAAAATGTAAATATTTTCATTGTCTTGGTGGCAATTGTATAAAATAATGATAAGACACAGGAATATTAAATTAATTTTTAAATATTAATTTTAATTTTTAAATAATTAAATTAATTTTTGGAAAATCTAGCAGCCAAACTTGATCTGATTCTGTCTCTTTGAGTTATACATTATTTTACCTATAAACTACTAATTAAAAACTAAGTACATTGTGCTCAATAAATGTCCACTTGGATTTGTGTTCCCTAGTAGTTCCGTGTATCAAAGAGACGTAAACAATCATTTTATAATTTTTAATGGAAGTGTATTATTTAATAATGTTTTAGCTTTTGTCTTCGGTAACTCTAGCTGTAATCTTGTTAACATAAAGTAATCTCTGATTAGTTTGTATGGCATATTAAACAATGATAATATGCTTTTCAATAACGATACTCTGAGGACTGCCTTCAAATCCCAGGGCCTGCTAGACATCTTTCTAATTTGCAAAGAAAAACGCTTTTCTTTTGCTGTTACAGCCTAGAACTTAGTTACAAGCTCTTCTTTTCTCCAAACTTCAGCTCAGTGGCTTTTGAATTCTTTATATATAATCTTTTGAAATCAAAGAAATTATTTTTTTAATGTCAGGATTCATTTGCTTGTTAGCTCACTGCACTCCTGATCTGGGGCATGGGGAAGTTCCTGTTCCCTGCCTGCTCCTGAGGGAGCCTGAGGAGGAAAGGCAGATGGTTTTTGGGTACGTCAGTGGATGCACAATGAATGTTTGCTTGACGTGATCCACCTTGGCTGAGGGAGAAAGAGAGAATCCTACAGATTCTTCCTGGGGCAAGGGAATCTGTAGCTGGAAATCCAGCATAGATAAAGTGGTGTTGGAAAGCTCTTGGAGGGACTATGGGAAGCTTTGTTGTTATAAGAACTGTGAGCTCGACCTCAAAATTAGCCAGAAAACTTTCCAAACCCCTGGCTAATCTGTTTCGCTGCTGTTTTAAGTCCTCCCCTCCTCAATTCTGTTATTAATTTTGTACAAGCGTTGATCAGATAAGAGCAACGTCAGCAGCGTACCACAAATCCTTGAGCACCCCTGACTTGCATAAAATTGAGTGTATCGCAGGTGCCCTCTCTCAACTAGGAAAATTTAAAGCTACTGACTACAAACCCAAGCATGAAATGATCCAAGCTGAACTCCATCTCATGTGGCCTTTTCTCCTCCATCTAAATTTAGCCCTCAAGTACACAGATGCATTTTGCTGTGCCCTTGCACCCAAGGACAGGACTCAGCCTAGAGCATCCAGGCAAAGCACTCTCAGGCAGTAACAGATTGCAGCCCTTACTGTCAGTACAGTATTAAAATTGCAGACTAAGAGCTCTTTTCGTGGGCACAAAACACCACACAAACATTGGAAGCACTTTGTGGTGGCAGGCTGCTGGCACGAAACTTTTCTTTTTGAGCACAGGGACAATTTCTTCCCTGTCCGTGGAATATTTATTAGTTTGCAGATTGCTAATTAACTGGGATGAGTGTTCAAGCACTTTTAGGTTCATACTATAACTTAAGTATTAAAATGTGTTTAAAATAGCTTGAAATTTGCATTCTAAAGTTTGTTGCAGCTGGACTGTGGACTAAACTGTGGCAGTGGAAACATTTGCCTTGATTTTGATTTGCTTGAGTTTTAGCTTGTCTTTGTGGTGCTCTGTGACCTTAAAGCAGTCATGGACTTTGAAAGAGTTATGACTTTTGAGGAGGGTTCCATGTCCAGCTGAATCTTAAAATTGTCCAACATCAGGGAATCCACCACTTCCCTGGGGAGATTATTCAAACACCTGATTGTTTTCACTAAGAAAAATTTCTCTCATGTCTCTAGTCAGAATTCCCTAGGGTTAACTTATACCCATCACCTCCCATTTTTCCACACAAATCCTCATAGAAAGGGAATCTCCATCTTCTCTATAAGTCACACTTTAAACACTCTTCACATGTAAATGTTCTTTCTGTTTAGATTGTAATCCTGGAATATTTTCCTACTATATTATGCAAACATTCTTTAACTTTCTGTTCTAATCCACGTAGTCTCTAATGTAATAATTTCTAATTCAGATCCTGTCTTCCCCCACCCCCATCTTTTTTTAACTGCTGCTGTAACCTTTCCCAGTTTCTTTTGTTTTTTGCTTCTTTTTTTCCGCAGGCCTTGTGATCCAAAAATTCTCCTTCAACTTTTGCTACCTTGAGATTAAACCTGGCTTTCCTCTGTTTATTTTGGATTCATTCCTCTCCTCCTATTCTGTTTTGGTGGTTTTTTTTTTTTTTGTTTTTTTTTTTTAAGGGAAGGCAAAGTGGTGTTCTAGGACTCCTTTGGAATATCTGTATATCTTTATGATATTGTTAATCTCTGTGCTTTTGCCTTATTCAGATACTTATTCAATTGTTTTATTTTATAATGGCCTGAACCTTGCATAATTTAAATAACTGATGGTTTTCCTTCTTGATCTTCCCAGGTAGTCTTTAAAACAATTTTGTTTAGCTCACTGTTTATGTCTTGACTTGTACCTTTATTCTCAGATGTTACCAAGTAAAAGTTGCAGAAATAGTTTTTGTTTTGTATGGATAGAGCCAAGTTTGAATGTCTTTTTGTGTGTGAATAGAACTTTGGTCATTTTTATGTCCTCTGCCACTTGCCTTCATGAACCTCCAATCTTCTTCAGTAATTTGGTCTGGTAAAGTGATGGCAGGTCATAGCTGTCGAGGGGAAAATGATTGCTTGGTTTATAAGGGCATAAGCTTTTAAAAGTGTTTTAATAGCAGGAGAAAGATTTTGAAATGGTCTCTGTACTAAAGGGCAAATGAATGTATGAGGTTGATAGTGGCTTGTGGTATTAAACAGATAGGCTGCTTCATCTTGTGTGCGTTGAAATTCTATTGCAGTGCAGCAGACTTAGTTAAAATGTGAAATAAACAGGCCTGATAATCACAGGGGTTTGGATCCTCATTCTCTGAGACATCCGTGTTAGTGGCAAACCCTTTGTTGACTCTCGGGAGCTTGACACAGAGTCGAGGGAAGGCACGCAGTTTTGAGCTCGGTAATCTGGGTTTGCTGCACCCTTATGACAAATCTGTCGTACACCTGACATGGATCCAAACAGCACTGACAATCTAATAAATCAGTCATAGGTAATGCATGCTGAAAGCTGCTGCAGGAAAAAAAAAAGAAAGGAAAAAGGCAGGGACTTGAGAGCAAATCAGGAGTAGGGTTCTTCCTTTCCATGGCTGTAAGGCAAACTGATTAAAGGTCTCTGTATTCTCTTAGTAAACTCATCGCAAGTTATTCCCATCTTTCTGATATACTGCAAATGCTAACAAGTTACATGTCTAGATTGAAATTATTTCTAAAGAACCGGAAAAAATCGTAGCCAGGTGTCAAAGAAATAATCTGGGAAATTGGCTGATTCCACCCAAAACACTGTCATGACAGAATAATATTTCGAGAGCAAAGTCAGTACAAAAGAAATTTGACCAAATTATGATCATCAGGATAACAAGACTTTCTGGCTCAGACTGAGAAGTTGTCAAACTAGGGTTTTTCCTCTGAGCCACTTTCGAGTTTTATTAGAGAGACATCTCTAAGCCAGGTAAGCTGCAGAGTTTGGGAAGGTGTGGAGTTACCTGTCAAATGGGAAAGTAATAACAGAACTGGATCGGTCGCAGAGAAGAGAGAGAAGGATGTAATTCTTTGAACTCCGAAGAGGTCAACTAAGATGTCGATTTGAAACTGGGTTGCCTGAGACTCAGGCAGAGGCAGAAAAGAAAGGCACCTCTGTGCAATTTGTGTCTTGGTTTAGGAGCAGAGGCAGAACACATCCTCTTGGATAGAGCAGCAGGCGCAGGGAGGAGACAGGCACAGGCTGTGCCTCGGGAGCCTGACCTCACCTCTGCAGGAGGAGCTCCTGCCCCTCTGCTCACAGTCAGCTGCTACAAAGAAATGGCATGGACACAGAGCATCTGTATCCTCCTCTGCCTGGAGAAACTGCCTGAAATCCTCCAAACCTCAGCAGACATAGATGGGGAGCAGTAGAGAGGACAGAGGAATGGCTGCGTCCTGAAAAGCAGAGACCTCCTTCCTGTCCAAACCTGCCCCTGAGCTCCTGTTCTCAAGCACAGTGACAACTTGTTCTGAATAATGATCATCAATTTTGGATGTGGCAGCTTTTACCTAGAGCTCCTGAGCATGAATTAGTTTGCACAAGTATAAACAGTAATCTTAGAGGTACATATTGTTATGCTTATTTTGTATATTCTGGCATGTCCTGCTCCATCCCCAAATGATATTAACGTTAAAAAATTAATTGAGCATAAAGATATTGTATAAGGCCCACAGAGCATATCATTAACTACAGCTCTTGTAGTTAAATAATTAAAAAGGAAAATAATTTTATGCATAATCCCATGTTCCTTTATTTATGTATATGGAGTATTGCAAAGTCTTTCTCATTTGGGATGTGATATATGAGTGGGCAGATCCTCTCAATTTGCCGTCAGCTTGAAATGAGCCCCAAACTTTCCTCATTTCCATCCACCCTGGCTGTTGTACCAGTGATCCCTGTGGAGCAGGGTTTTCTGGCAGGAGAGCTGAGTGTTTAATACACACAGAGACCAGATCATGCTTCTCTCCCTTCTGGGTGGTCTCCCTAGGTCAGAATTAGTGGCTTCTGCTGTTCTGCTTGTTCATGGATAAATGAAGGAATGATGCCTGCAGGTCCCCAAAAGTGGGACATTTCTGGTGCCAAGCTGCTCATTTTAAAAGCACTTCAGATGTTGTATCTAACTATCTATTCTACAGGGAGAACATGCACTTCTTTAAACTTAAATTGCACTTCAAAACATGAGAAAAAAAAAAGTTTTAAAATTAAATGGTACTTTCCCTTATGGAATGTTGAATAATGTGGCTATTTTTTCCATTAAAAGTATTTTTTTTCTGCTTCAAAGCAATTTCTGCGAGGTCTTGAGCTGAGGTACTCTGGTGATGCACATGTGTGCACACATACCTATGTTCAATGGAGCTTGTAACCTGTCCCATCTCTTTGGCAAAGGTTCATAGTGGTGGAGTAGGCACAAAAAATAAGTCCTTTTTACTTTTCACTGTCTCCTGCTTTCTAGGCAGAAAAAGTGTAGGTGACACCTTCTGTCTTGAAAACAACACAGACTCTATGAAAGTCTTAAAAGAATAGAGACAGTGACTTAATGTTTAAACATCCACATGAATGAATATTATAGGCCGGGGATGAGTTAAATCTGCCAATTATTGTGCTCTTAAGAAGGTTTATATTAAGTGAAAACCCCAAAAGGTCCTCCTTCCACCTAATGGTTCTGTTAGCTACTCCCATAAAAAGAGATCATGATTTATTGTACTCTATTTATTCTGGGTTTAATAGGATTTTGAAATAAGTCTTTAGCAAACAAAGAATATTGAAAGTCACAATGACAATTAGAAGTTAGAACTAAGTAACTCCTAACTTCAAGTAACAGTATTGAGCTGGTACAATTTTTTTGGTAGAGTGCAGTTACTCAGACTTCTGCCTTAAGCTCCTTGCTGTATTTTTGGACATATAACAGAAAAAGTGGCTTATAAGGTTTAGAAAAATAAGACTTTTTTTTTCCCCCCCAAGAAAATGTCCCTATTAGTTTTCAACAAGGTATAAAACATGTATGAAATTGTAAAGAATAATTTTTGTATTCGCTTATCCTATATCTTGTTTAAAACACAGTTGGGGCATAATTACTACATCTAGTGAGTTTTCAGCAAAATATATTGAACAATCAAGGGAAGAAAATTAGTCAAGTGCTGAAGTGACTGTGAGAAAAGAGTGTCAAATTCACTCTTCAGACAGAAGAGTTACACTGACTTGGTCTGTGAGCCAAAGTAACTGTAAGTTACCCATGGTTTGGAATCAGGTACTGAAACTCGAGCATTGCTATTTGTTAGCAATTGTTTCTGTTTTATAACCACACACTAACAACCCTCAGTGATGTAAAACAGATTTTGTATTGTCTAAAAATAGATGGGGACAAAGGTTGTTTCAAATAGTTCCTTCTAGAAATATAGGGAGAAACTGCAAGGCGTGGAAAGCTGTTTTAGATTTTCAAATCCAATCTTGGCAAGTGGTTTTGATCATTAGCATTGTCTCTGGTAGGCAGGGAGGCAAAGTAATAGAAATCTTTTTTATTGATTGGGACTGTACTTGAAGAAAGGTGTAATTGCCACCCTAAATTTAATCTTGTAGGTACACATTGGGTGCCATTGTTCTGCTTCAGTATTAATGTCTTCCTGGAACTGCTAAAAAACTTCACTTCATATTAATATTGCTGACTGTGCTCTAGATCAGTGTGTATTAGTAAAATATAGGAAGGATTTTTGAAGTCTGGTCCTTCCCCTAAGTGTTTGCAGGAAACTTTCAAAGACCATTGAATGTAGTTTGCTTTAATAATCCTTTGCATTTGAGATACTGTTTACACTGGAGCAGTTGGTAACATAAAATGAAACATAAAATAAAAAACAGAGAATCATCTATTAGGGAGCAGAATAGATACGATTAAAACCAATTTGCTGTATTAGTTAATTATGGGGAAAAAGATGCTACTATTAGGAGCAGGGTGAAAGGAAGAAGGAAGGTTTCAGTGAATTATATAGCCACAGTTATTCCAAGCTATTTTTTAAAGACGTAATTTGCACTATTGAAGCGTGCCACAGTCAGGTTTGTTTAATTCTTATAAACTGACAGCAAGAGTCAGATCAAGTATTACACCTAGTTACTGTTACAGTCCCGAAGTTTCAATCAAAAAATCCTGGCTTGTATCCTTGTTCTCAGTTTCTTTGGGAAGAATGAGGAAATATCAAAACTTTTTTATTCCTCAATCAAGACACCCAAGATTTCAGTCCATATTTGCTCTGAATCTTGCATTGAGGCAAATAAAAGGAGAGGATGGGTGCCCAGAGAGTCATTTAGGATTTATCTCACTGAACCTGAGTTGTCCAAGGTGATAGTTGAGGACTTTTTTTCCAATTGAACTTATACTTCTTGTTTTTATTCCCTTCCTCACACTCCTTTCTCCTCTCCCCCATTTTTCCACATCAGTACCTCTACTAGTGATGAAACATGTCCGCTGGCAGGTGAGACAATGGTAGATCTCTGTAAATGCCAATTTTGTAGATCAAGGTGCAAATTTCTCAGAGCATCTAGATTTCCCAGTGTTTCGCTAAGACCCTACAGTATGTTTAGGAAGATGGTTTTCTAAAATGCTTCCAGGGATTTAGGCTGTTTGGGGCTTGGTGTGCCCTTAATGTTTGACTGACCTGGGACAAGCCTTCGTTTCACCAGATATTGCATTGATAACTCCCCATATAAATGCTGACACATCAACAACTCAGGAAATGAAAGCATTTGGCTTTAGCAGTTACTCAGCAGGAGGACACTGAGCTCGTGTTGGTTAAACATGATTGACGCCTGTCCATTGGTAGTCACTGAAATATCTCAGTAAAATCGGGATCTTATTGATTAATTTTTCTCTAGACTGTGGGTGAACATGCATATTTATTTAAAAATTTTTAAAAAAGAGGAAATTCATCTGCGCCATCAAACTTTAATGAAAGCAGAATAAAACAACACTAAATTTTGATTATAAAACAGTCTATGCCATTGTAAAATCTTGTTGTTTTCAGGAGCAGTTGTGGTGGTGTCGCTCCAGCCATGGATCATAAATTTGAGTCTTGCCACAGAAAAATTTGAAAATAAATGTTGGTTTATTGACATATGAGAAAGATTTTGACTTTTTTCTTTATTCTTCTGTGTGATTATATAAAGGGGAGAGAACTAGCAATTTCTTCACACTGCATCTTCCCAAAAGAAAAATGTGCTCAGTGCTAGGTTATCAATACCCAAATGATTGTCTTCATTGTCCTGCTGTTCTCTTCATCCTATTGGGAGCTGCAAAAAAGAAATGAGAATTCAGCTGCTTATGGGACTGCAGAAGAAACAGCCTCATGCGTGGGGTGTCATGTAAGAAATATTATGTGCAAGTGCTCCAATGATTTATTGTAGTTGCAGTATTTTCTTTGGAATTTATGTAATTCTGGCAAAATCACAATCCACTTTTTTCCCCCCACAATTTTGACTTAGGCAACCAAAGGTTTTATTAACCTGGGAATGAAGAACATGTTTTTGAAAGGGCTTAAGCAGTGGAATGATGAATGGAAGTGCTCCCAAAGCATGCACGTAAAGTGCTATCACCGAGCTGAGGCTGGTTTCTGCTCCATCGCCCCAACAGGAAAATAGCAATATAGCTGGAATGATTCCGCTTAGGCGCTATTATTTGCGGTGGCACTTGACAGTTATGGAGTCGGAATTCAATTTCTTTCATCTAAAGCAGGTGTGCCTTAAAAAAAAAAAATCACTCTGCCACTTCTGTATAAGGTATGAAGATTGTTGGCTTCTTGCCTGAACGCATTTCAGGGCATTTATCCCATTTTCATACAGCAGAAGTTGTCCATGAATATCATCCCAGTTTAAATACATGAGTGAATTTGCTCTATCCCAAAACAAGATAATAGATGATATGAAAAGCTTTATTTTATGCTAGCATATACATTTAAGAACCCATTCTGAAGGGCATTTTTATAGAAATCTATATTACAAAGCACATAAAGAAGTTTATATTATATTTTTATTCAGGACAGGAAGAAAGGTGTTTCTTAATCTTGACATATCTTTATTTGATATGACATGTTAACCTTGATATTAGCATCATGTATCCAAATTTTGCTTCCCAGTTTGACTCTAAAATACCCTTCAGATAGTGAGGTATCCAGGCGCTATTTGTGAATAGTACACGGCGCATTTCTTTTATAGGCAAAGACTCCTACAAGTGTCTGCTGGGATTTAGACAAGTTTGGTTAGAATAGAATTTGAGTATACATTGAAAAAAGGTGTGTAATATCTGGAAATGTGATATATGTTTAGTGAGGTCAAATAAGGATATATGGGAATTTCTGTGTCATTTCACGTATTTCTATGCATGTATATACACATTTATATGGAAACGTCTATCGGGATTTTAGATGTGCATATTTTTATGTGTAAGTTTATATATATTTTTATA
This sequence comes from Origma solitaria, assembly GCA_013397895.1. Classification (NCBI taxonomy): domain Eukaryota; kingdom Metazoa; phylum Chordata; class Aves; order Passeriformes; family Acanthizidae; genus Origma; species Origma solitaria. Next base: position 2,829,924 of record VZRL01005185.1, read on the forward strand.
TATATATATATATGTATATATGAATATATGTATATATATGCACAAATAGTCTAACCAACAGACATGTCCAGCTCAATACTGCTTGTATTTGACTTTCCCTTTCTAATCTCATATTACTTTCATTTACTTGTCAAATAATTTACAGAGAGACAAGCTGTATTTTCAGAAAACTCCACAGATGACTGACTTGTACATTGACTGATGCTGAATGGAGCTTGGGTAACTTGAGCACCCTTGATTTGTAGTTTAATGTCTCTGAACGTATAAATGAACTAAGTAATAGTGATGTGAAGGTCACTAGCTGCAGCAAAGGATTGCCTAATATGAGGAATTGTTTATTAAAGACACTGTGTATTTTCAGGCTGAACAGAAATCAATAGCACGTTTAATCTCTGGGATTTAGTCACTGGGTTCATTCCTAGGAAATGGGTGGTTAGTTACTGCTCCATTCACAGGTAAATTTCAGAGTTAAAAATATCTGCTATAAGATTTATCTTTTCTTAATTATTGTTTTCTGCAACAGGCTACATTTCTCAGTACCTTTATGCTTTAGAATAAATATGCAACAGACAGACAAGTTTAGCACATTAATATTTAAACTCTTCTTGGGAAAATACACCATCATGATAGCTTGTAGTGTAATATTATGTACCATTTATATTTAACCAGATAACATTGTGTAGCTTAAATTAATTCTGTTGGCTTAATTAATGCTATTACTTTAATCCATTTAGGAAGGCAAAAGAAAGCCTGATGGTATCAGTTAGGACAACAGATACAATATCAATTTCAACTTCCCACAAAATTCCCTGTTGTACAAATGCGGCAGGGATTTTCTCAGTCTGTTGGAACTAATGCCAAAGTTTTTAACTATGCTTCCATTGGAAACGAGGTTTGTTTAGCCTGTTTTGTTTGGGTCACCCCTTGCAGCCCTGAACAAATGGGCTCTAATGGCTGGTTTGAATGTAAAAGTCAGCACGAGCATTTGTCTTCATGTCTGCCATGGAACTTGGTAAATTATCTGGATCTCTCAGAGTCAATACAAATTAAAAACACGCACAGGGTTTCTAAGAGAGTGATTGCTATTCTAGCAAGTTCATTAGCCTTCTGAGGAATGCTGTTGGCAGGCTTTGTTTAGCAGAAGTCCAAAATAAAGTAAACCAAAAATGTCAGAAAATGAATTGCAAATCAATTGGCAATATAAATGTGAGAAATAGGATGTAGATGATGAATAATTTAGGGAAATGTATATTGTTCCTCCAGGAATCTTAACTGCACAAATGGGAACAATGCTAAAGATTACAGAACAGAAAGGGGAATAACTTGATTAAACAAATATGGGCCATCCAGCTTTTCCAAATCCACTGGCAAAACCAGACTCCAGGCACTATTTAGCCTGTGAAAAAAAAAAGAGTTATTCAGTGTGGCCTTTTTTTTTTTTTCCCCAGCTTTCTGCATCTATTCACATCAGACAATTTGACTGAATTTGTGACTTTTTCAGAATTTCCACAGTAAATAATTCTTGCCCTGCAGATTCTTGGTGTGGAAAAAAAAAAAAAAGACAGAGGATAGAACTAGGTGATCTTTAAGGTCCCTTCCAATTCAAACCATTCTGCAAGTCTATGATTCTATTTCCTTAGTATTTTCAGTCTGTACTCCGAAAAAAAGCTAAAAATTAGTATTTCACTTGACTTTTTATGAGAATAAGAAGAAGACTAAAAATTACGTTTAAAGGGGGAAGTCAGTCTCCTAAAGTGGATAAGAAGCAATTACCTTGCATTCCTTCCCCAGGAAACTTCAGGAGCACTCACCTAGAGCATCCCTTGTCAGCTGCTGCTGGAGGGAGGGAAGAGGCAGCTCCTCTCCAATTTAATCCAGGTTTTTTGACAATTTTTACATGTCACTGCTACTGCATTGCTCCCATTATTTGAAGATTCAAAACAGAAACAGAATGAAGAGTGAGTTTTAACTCCCATGGAGAAACATAGTGGTAAATACAGCAGGGAGGAGAGAAGGTTGAGGATGACACAGGCAAGGCTGATGTGCTCAGTGCCTCTTCTTCGCTCTTCACAGAAAGGTTAAATGTGACAAAAGGTTTGACATGATCAGAATTAGCAAGGGAACATGAATGCAAGGGAGAATAGGGAAGGAAGTGAGTACTTAGATTCAGAAAAGTCAGATTTAAGGTCTGTTTACGAGGTTAAATGGCTGGGCAATAAACTGGGATTTGCATTTATGGCACGCTATCTACTGTGTATTAACTCCCCATATGGAATATCTTAGCAAATAAGAGGGTCTTTACATGAAGCAGCTTTTCCAGGTCAAGAGATCCTCAGAGCTACCCCAGCTTATTTAAAGATGCAGTTTCTAAACCAGCAGTGATTTGCTTTGAGAACTCCCAAAGGATATAAATAGTCCCAATAAGCATAGTACATGTCTTTAGATGAGAAAAAAAAAAAAAAAAGGAAAAACAAGGGAATGACAGCCAAAGATTCAGACTAAGTTGGTATCTGGGGAGATGCTAACATAAATTATTAAACAATCAATTTATAATCTCCTCAAGTTTAGTGAGGGAAGCAGTCACTCTGTCCACAAAGAACAGATGTTTTTCACTTTAGGGAGACTTCTGATATGACTCAGACAGTCATGCCAGTAAGTATGATTCATAATAAATCAGTGAGGAGCAAGGCCTCTTTGAGAAAGCATTATCAAGGAATAATTTTATCAGTAGTCTGGAGGTCCTGATTTTTCTACTATTCCCCACTTTCATTAATGTCTCAGGCAATGAGATATCACATTTTTGAGCAATGTCACACTTGGAGGCAGTGCAAGCAGGCTTAGAATTAAAAATCTTGGAGATAAATGGGTGAAACAGCTTAAAATCCATAAGACAAAATTAAGTAAAGACAATAAAGATGGTGCTTTCAGGGGAAAAGTCAACTGCAGCAAAGCCAGATGGGAAATGAGTGATGAGGTATCAGGACTGTGGGAAAGACAGAGCTTGTGCAGGGCTGTGGCAGAAAAATGTAAATCTCTTTCTTTAAATGTATTAATCAGAGGCAGGAGCTGCTGGGGGCTGGAGCTCAGCCCCAGCACACCAGGAAGGACATGGGGAAACTGGAGTTTAGACAGAGAACAGGGTTTGCAACTTGGTTGGTTTGGCTTAGGAAAATGGGATAAAATCAGGCAGCACAGATTCGTGTTTTCTTCAGACATGTGCATTTTGCCAGTGAGAGACCTGAGCTAACTTCTCCCTGTGCCCACCAAGATTACTCCAAGAAATGTCAGCTTTACTCACAACAGACTTTATGTTCAGTGTTAGGAAAATCAAAACTGTGCTCTAATAATGTAGTTGAGTACTGGAACAATTACTTTGATAAACTGTGAGATTTCCATGACTGACAGGCTTGGAAAAGAAGTTGATTAAAGCCTTCATAGATTGTTCACTTACGCCCAATCTGATAAATGAACTCTTGGGAGGTCTATCATCCCAAGTTTTTTACAGAAATGCAGGTCTGTGTACAGTTTACTATAATCCATGCTGGTAAGTTAGCTTTTTATTTAAATATCTCTCATAATTTTGATTTTTTGGAGGAGTAGCTCATTTGCTTTCATATAACATAAGCCATGTAATTTATATTAGAAACCATGAAATCCATAATTTTAATTACTAACTGAATTTAGCTTTCAGCAACGCTCACGGATTGAAGGAAACCTGTTAAGTCCCTTTTGTTCAGAACATTTCCTTCTTCACATCAAAGCAATGCACGTCCATATCAGTGTGGCTAATCAGGATTTCTGCAGAATAAGCCCTGAAACTGAAGAGTGCTTCAAACAGTCTTAAAAACTGTGAGATGAATCATTGCTAGAGAGACACGTGTGTCTGAATGTGTCACTGGTGACTTGGCATTTTGGACATACATAATTTGCAAAATCTTTTTCTGCTTTCTTTTTCTGTCAGGACTGATTTAGGGTGTAATGGTTTATTCATGTGAAAAAGGAAGCCTGATCTTTTTTTTTTAATCTTAATTTAATATTTTCTGCTAAGTGCAATAGACTTCCACTTCATTTATGAAATGACAAATATGGTACTTTGCACATTCCCAACTAGAATAATGCTTTAAAGCAAACTGGGAGTCTTGGTCTGATGGATCCAAAGGGGCAACGCTTGACCTGCCAAAGAAAGTCTCCTGAATGGAAGCACCTGCAGAGAATAATTCCAGTTTGTCTTGTCATATCCCTGCTTCCATTCAGACTTCTGTTCATTATTTGCGAAAATGTGAATCTCACTCTCCTAGGCTATGGCCAGCCTGTTTAATGGATTTTTCTTTATGTAGAAGATTACATCACTTACTCATCTTATCTACATCAGCTGATTTTAGTATTGATGTAGGAGCTATAGTTTAGTATGAGAATGTACTTGTTAAAAAAATCTATACAGAACTTTAATTGTGGCATTAAAATCTAATTATCATTAACAAAATTAAGTGACTATCTGAATAGACCTTCATGATTTCTCTTAATATGTTATGTAATTGAAATCAAAATACATTGATTTTTGCCCCTAGCCTTTCAGTACAGGTAAATGACAGGGCAAGCTGCCTGTTTTGAGAGCTGGACTTTGGGACAGCCAGGACATCTGGCTGGAATAATGTTTGTGGTGTGGGCAGTGACTGTGGTTAAAAAAACCCAAATTGTTTTGTCTTAGTGGTGATGCAGGGGATGAACTGGACTTGAAGATGTGCAGTGGTGTGATGGTCAGGTGAAGCCCAGGTGTGCTCTAGCCTTGCAAACCAGTCTGGAAGTCAGACATGTCTTATTGAGGGTAAGGAAAAAAAGGAAGCAAAATTATCTAGAACTTGGACACAGGGCTAGGGAGCAGCTAAGCAGTCATTAAACTTCCTTTAACATATTCTGTAACTTTGTTTACATTTCCCACAAGGTTAACAAGGCTTTAATCCATTTACCTGTGAGCTATTTCAATTACATTTGGTTATTTTTGTCATTACCGTAAGGGTCTGTGGGTTTGGGCCTTACCTTCTTTTCACATGCTGAGCCAGTGTAGCCACTCCTGCAGGCACAGACATTTGGCCTGATGCATCTGCTTCCAAATGGACAGTTTTGCTCACAAAGTGCTACAAATGAAAGACAAAGTTCTTTAGAAATACACTTATTCGAAGTCTTGTAATTAGGAAGTGAGTATTTAGAAATACTGAAAATTAAAGGTGGTTTGTCATAGGCTTCTTGTGCCTCTGTGTCTCTTGTTTACAAATTTCAGTTTTTCTTTTTTTTCCAATGACAGAGAAAGAGAAGTCTGTGACAAAGTAATCACCTTGGCTCAGCTGGAAATGGATCAGTACAAAGCCTAATTTTGAAGGCCAGGATATGTTCTGGGCATTGATGGTTGGGCAAGATTTGTGCCAAAATTGATTTTCTTTTGTTCCAATTAGAATAAAGAACAGCTGTTAAAAGAGCTGACCTTAAGCTGAGATGAAAGGATATGTTAAATATTTACTCCCAAAGGTGATGTTACCACAAAAAATAAATAAATGGGAGAATTTGGTGAATTTCACACTTTACACCTCTGGCAACCAAATAAGTACATATGAATTCATGGTCATAGAGAATCCATAATGAGCTACTTATTCCAAGGAAAAAGAAATCAGAAAAATGTTTTTGTCTTATCTAGAGTGCCACTGCATTTATAAAGGCCCATCAGTCTGAAGATATTCTGTTAATAAAAGAATCAGTGTTCTATTACTTTTTAGAGAGTAAAAAGCAATTAGTTGAATTTCAGCCGGTTTCTCATCCTCATTAGCAGTTTCTATTGTTATGACATTGTTTTGGCATAAAGGAAAAAGAACAGCCAATTCATAGGGCACCAATTCAAGAAGAACACACATGTCACAGTATTTTAATTAGATCTCATGAGTTAAACCTTCTATAAATATTGCCAGACTGTTGTATCCTAGTTACATGCAGTCAAATTAAATGCCTTCAAAACTGGTCAGATGTGACTCAACAAGTGGTTTCTTACATTTTCTTGTGTGGCAGAGGCATATAGGAAGCTGCCAACCATGCACCATTAAGACAGAGCTGAAAATAAAGTAGACACATGTCTGTGACCAATCTCCTTCATGATGGAGCAGAATGTTCCATCAAACTGGAATCAATTTGCTGTATTCCTATGAGGATTTTTTTTTTCTACAGAAAATCAACTTTAACAAATTCAGGGGCTGAAGGACCAAATTACACAATTTCAGTTTGTTGCACTTAGATTCTGATTTTGACACAGATTTAAGTTCATGCAAAACCTTTGTGTTGAGATCTGAAGCCTCAGAGGTAGATCAGGTGAAACTTTTTTAGCAAACACATTGTAGGATCCTAAGCCACACAAAACTGACTCTTAGAGCTATATAATAATTGTTATAATGACCTTGGAAGGCCAACAGCATCATGTTTCACGCCTGGAATTTGTGTTGGGTTTGTTCTAGGAGGTTGTTATGTCATCCTAAGCCATCCAAAGTTGATTATCAGAGTTATAATAATTGTTATAATGACCTTGGAAGGCCAACAGCATCACATTTCACACCTGGAATTTTGTTGAGTTTGTTCTATTGGGTTGTTATGTCAGTGGGGAGGCTGAGATTTTGACAGGGTAGGGATTATTAAAATCTAAATATCTATAACAAATTCACAGCTGTGGGGCAGAGGAGCAAAGAACCAGACTTACTGCCACCCTACACATCTTAAAGAGGAGAGGCTGTAATGTGATGATAAAAGAGAATTCCTATGGTCAGGTAGGGAGAGCTCGTGCTGTGTCCAAACCACAGACCCAGACCATGTCCAGAACCAGAGCATGCACAGACCTTCATGTGCTGGTGACCTTCAGGTGCTCCTGTTGGAAAGCCAGCTGTGCCCGTGGCTGTTTGCTGTAGGACTCTGGTGACCTAGAGCTAGGAACTTGCCTTCCTGGTGTGTGAGTTTGCTGATGTATTCCTGCCACTTTGGAAAGGTAAAAGTGCTGTTTTCTTGAAACAAATTTTAAGGAGGAAAACTTGGTTTTGTTAGGTGTCTGTACCAAAATCCTCCTTAAGATATAGAATTGTGAACTGCGAACTTCTGAATTTCTTCTTCTTCTGAGAAGGCAGGGGGCAAGTTTGAATTCTGGGTGTGGATGAGGCAGAGGAGGAATGAAATGACATTCAAGCTGGAGGAAGGAACTTATCATCTCTGGGGTGCTACCCCAGCTCCTCCACGAACCTTGAAAGGATAGATTTATAATTGGAAAATTCTTAGAGTTTCACTCACTGGAATGAAAACATTTCCCAACAGGGATTGCATTGTCAGCAGAAAAGGCTCCTTGTGCCCGAGCAAGTTTTGTTCCACTGTGTGGCAAGCAGAAAGAGAGAGAAGTGTGTATGATAATATTATTAAAGAAAGAACTGTGTGTAAATTTATTATTTGTTTGGTATGAGCATGGGCTGGGGAAAAATGAAAGCTGATTTTCCTTTCAGCTTGGTAGTGGTTAAAATTGGAACAGCTAATGCAAAGAGAAGTGGATTTTTCTGCAGATCTCTATAGCATCTGGGGGTGTTCAGGCACACATGATTAGATAAGGTACTAGACTTTGTTTTTCTGTCTGTGGTTTTCCTGATTCTCAGTGGATGCAAATAAATTAGAAAAAGGAAAATACTTCCTCTTTTTTTTATCCTTTCCTTCCTGTCTGTCTCTCCCTGTTCACCCCCCAGCTTATTCCTGTAGTTCTCAAAAAAACAAGAGCTCAGTTGGGAGGAAAGTTGAAAACATTTTGGAGGAAAATTGGAATTGACATCACAGAGGATAATAACAGAGCTGAAGTTCAAATGAATATTTCATAAATGTATTTACAAGGGATGCTAAGCCACTAAACACTAAAAATGACACCAGCTATGTATGCATTATCCTGTACAGATTCAGCAAAGTCATTTAACAAGCTAAGCTTATGTTAAAATTATAATCAATAAATGCCAATTACAGAAAGAGTTTTATCCCTGCATGTTAAGAGAACAGAGCTATAATTTGCATGTGAACGACATTCTTTTCAAAATTATTTGCTTTTTTAAAGGTTTGGAAGGGTTACAGAGGAAAGCTTGAAGAAATCCTGCCTAGGATGTTTTTCAAGGCAGAGAGAGAGAGCAGGGAAGAATATTGAGGAAATTATAAGGCCATAAGCTTGACACTTATAACATGCAAATAAAGAGAAGTTATTCTGAAGGGCAATGAGGAGCCAGTATGAGTTCAATAATATTAGAACAGAAGACAGCAGCATGAATTTTAATGATGAACATCCTTCACAACTATAACCTTCTTATACTTTATAATTAATTGTTAAAATTATACCTTGATCCTTCATTCAGAGCCTTAAACAACAGACTTGTACCCCTGGGCAGGAGCCTTCTGAGTTTACAGGGCTGTGGTTTGGGTATATCTGTCAGGGTGATCAGATTCTACTGCCAGGTGTCCTCTGCTTTGGCCTAATGTTTCTTTGTGAGCTCAAGAGAAAGAGTTGTGAGTTACCACTGCAGGAAGCAAGGGGCGTGGAGCTTTAGGCCGGATCTCTAATATGGAATAGGAGGGAAATCACCGATGGGAAAACATGGTGACCCTGGGATAGTGTTCCTTTCTTTTCAGAAAGGGAAGATTTTGGATATTTTTGCAGTCATGAAAGCTAAAAACAGAGTCAGACAAAAAAGCTTCTAATGGAAGAACCCTCATCTATAAAGCTGCTGTTTGCTATAGTTGAGATATGCTGAATATTTCAAATTACTTTTTTAAATCTGTTCTTCCAAAAGGTTATTTCCCTACATTTGCGGTACAGCCTGAAAATTGATCATTATTCCTCAAACTATGCCCCTCAAAGTCATAGGTATTTATCAAGGATAACGTGTGTATTCCACCTCACACCTTATTTGTTGGGACAAATGACCTATTTTATCGACTCTCTTTCAGGAGCCATTCTGTTCAGTTACAGATGAGTGGGGAAGAAAACTACTCCTTTGACTGACCTCTTTATTTACAGTCTGATAAAGGAGGACTCTTGTGTTTTATCCATTATCAATGTCTTCTGAAAGTCTCTTTTGCTCTTGCCAAGTTCTTTAGCTGCAGCCAGAGACCAGTGAAAGTGTAAATAAACTTTCCTGCACAGATGTCTCTGGAATGTCATTGTGAGTCAGACTGTAGCGTTAAGAAATCATAACTCACTGCATGACATGGACATGCAATTCCATTGTGCATCACTACAAAAGAGGCAGAGTTTGTGCTTGTATGATTGCATCTCCAAAATGTAGCAGAGCTCTTCCAAATTAGATATAAGCTCCCTAACATACAGTGGATACCTCTGATATTACAGCCCATTCTAGCTCTCTGAGGCATTTTCAAAATATTTTAGAAATAAAATTATTCTGACTTAGACATTGCCAATCTTCATTGCAATAGAATGGAAAATCTGTTTTAGGATACTGTCAATGGGTTTGTCTGCTGGAAGATTGAAATGTTTCGGATTATCACTTGTGATAGAGATCTGTGTCCTTTGTTCCTGGGAAAAGGTGACAAGAAAATCTGAGACATGAGTTTAATCTGAGACATGAGTATTTGCAGTTGTAAATATTTAAATTATTAGAGACCTAAAAGTAGAGGATGTTTTGCCTCTTCTGGTTTAGTAGAAGGGTGAAGAAAGAAAAGGTTTAGAGAGGAATTATTGCGGCAGCTGCTGCCTCCAAACATCTTCTTGAACTGTCCTTGTAGGCTCAGGCCTTTGTGAGGTAGAAACTGCACTGGTGGAGGTGTCTGTGACTTCTTCTTAAAGATAAATCAAAAAGCAAATGTCCAAGATGAATTAGTATTTGTCCATTGTCCTTTTTGTTGACTTAAGGGCCTACTTTGGCTATCTCAGCACAGAGGACTGAAACAATCTGTTCTATCTGAGAAATATCCAGAAAATAGAAGCAGAAGTCCCTGTGTATCCTGTGGTTTAGTCACCCTCCTGTGTCAAAAAGTCAATGAAAAAAAATGAGGTTCAGGGTGTAAATGAAACCTGTGTCTGCATTTCTATCCCTACCATCCCGATAAGGGCAGCTGAGTGAATTCACAGGCTGAAAACAAAGAATGAAGTTTGGATTATCACATCTTCTCTGACCTTTGAAAAAGCCCCCGAGAAACAATCCAGCCCTAGTGGATTCTGGATTACAGAGAAGATACAGTGATTGCTGAAAAAACCTACCCTCTGGATCGCTACTTGTAGAATGAGATGGAATATTTGCATTATGAAATGGAAACTATTGAGATTAATCATACAAAAATATAGAATTAGTATATAATATTAATTAATATATCAGATTATAATATAACAATTATGTAATCTAATGTCACAGACTGAATAAATATAAATATGAAATAATATTTTGATGTAATGAAAAATATGTGGCTCCCACTTTCCTATTTTATAATGTGGATATTTTGCTCTGTTGTTGAGTTTAATAGCCCAAGTCTGCAGTTAAAGTGGTGCAAATCTAGGTTGAATTCAGCCTTGGTGATGTTCCAGTGGAGCCCAGAATCCGGGAATACACGTCCAAGCAAGACAGGGGTGCTGAGCTCAGGGGAACCTTGGGAGCTGAAATGTGACAAAGCAGTTCTGCACAGGAGAGAGGAGTGACGAACTGAAGAGCTCCTTGCCAGAAGCTCACGGGTGCTGGCAGAGCCTGTGGGTTTGGCCACTGTCCCTGCGCTGCTGGGACATGGGACAAAGGCCAGAGCAAGACAAGAGTGACAAAAAGAGTCACCAGGGGGTGGCTTCAGCCCTCTGTGCTGCTGCAGCCTGAGCAGCTCTGCCAGAGCTGGGAAAGGGTGAGCAAACACTCAGGAGGCTTTTCGTGTTTAGACAGATAAATACTTTTGTTTCATTGAGTTCTGGGTTTGAGGGAATAGCCTCCCATTAAAACATGAAGCACTACTTACTTTCAGGGTTACACTTCCACGCAAAACTTTATACCTAACATCTGTGAGGATGAAGGCTTTGCTGTTCCCCTGCTTCACCCCTGCCTCCCTGTGAATACCCTGGAGCAACATTGTAAGACCTCACCATCTGCTCTCTGACAATAGTCTTCTCTCTTTCTCTTCAAAAAACCAGAAGTTTGGGGTTGCTGTGGGACCTGGGAGTTTAAGTGAGATCCTTTTGGACAAAAAAAAAGGTGATTTAACCTTCCACTATGGGAAGAAATAGTAAAACCAGAATGACTAGCAAATGAAGGGATTTGGAGCAAAGTTTAGATAAATCTATAAAAAATTACCTGGGCTTGTGTGCCTGCATAGGACAGCAGAAATTGTTAACATTAGTGTTACTTGCCTTTCACAGGAACAAGCACGATTTGTTTATTTATTTTATAAACTGAATCAAGAATATGCCATCAATAACTTTAAACATTCCCATATTTGAACTAGAAAACAGCTGGCACAAAGAAACAATTACACAGCCATTGGGAGTTAGCTGACAGAAGATTTCCATAAGTAATTATGCTCTGTGAGTGTGAGGGGAAAGGAAGATAAAGGAGATAAATGCCCTTTAAAGGGGATAATGCCTTGATATTTCCTCATACCCTTTTGCTGTAGAGCTAATAGCAGACACAAACTGAAGTGACCCTGTATGTAATTGGCAATAACAGGTCTCTTCCTGTTCCAGGTGTTCCAATCCCCTCAAAAGCAAATATTTCCAGCCACCTTGGTGGTCAGTATGAGCAAGCAGAATTTACAGGGTCAGGCTCTAAGGTTGGCAGACACACAGAATTTCTTTCAGTGCTTAGTGCAGCCCGGGTGTGTGGAATGGGTACTGCATTTCCTTTTCTCCTTGACCCCTCTTTTTTACCTTGTATTTCAAATTATTTAATTTTAAAAGTACTTATTTTGTCTGTCAGGTTGATCTCAGCATCCATGTAAGAAAAAGATGAGTCAGGCCTCTTTCTTATGTTGAGTCTAGAAATGTCTTTGAAAGTATCAGTTTTACCAGCAGCATAGGACAATTCTGACAAATAAGAGGAAGAATTTAGGTGCTAATCGCGTTATGGTTGACTTTTACACGTAATAGAATCATGGCATCTTTTAGGTTGGAAAAGACCTTTAAGAAGATTGAGTGCAAGCATAAATCTAACACAATATACACACAGCAGAAAATTGAATGGGTAAAAATCTCCAGTGGTTACAAAGCTGTAGTAATTAAGGGAACACTTACGGGTCTGGCACAGCATTCCCGCCCATCCTCCGGAGCACTCGCAGATGTTGGGCCCTACACACTCCCCACCATGGAGACATTTCTGCAGGCAAACAGCTGAACAGGTTGACATGAAACAAGTGAGAAGGTGTACGTGATGTATCTGTGTGCTCAAGAGCTGTCTGAGAGGTGACCTGCTAGGCTTTATTCCATATGGCTGACTTCCAAAGGAATGGATGTGTTCTGTTCATCACATAATCAGTATGCAGGATTCTTTGATATTTTTTTCTCAAGAAATTTATCTTTGATAACTGTCTGCTGGGAGACTTGACATTTCTAATGCTTAGCTCATCATCAGCTATGAATAATCTCTCAGTGATACATCCATGCGTGTGATATGCCTACTACATGTTCCATGTAAAAAACAAATATTTTCATAGTAAAATTTGATATGTTTATAGCATATATTATTTGTTCAGAGATCCTGAAAGAGTGGGAGCATGATCTGGTGTATATGTATGAGAGACACTTCCTTCCTTCAGCATTTCTGAATAAATTATTAATATTATAAATTCAAACCACTGGTTCTGAAATCATATTTACTTGCAGGACCCAAAGGGTAAAAAGCCAATATTTTAATCTGGTTTACATACAGTGTGTCATCTTGATTATAAATTTATTCAGTTTATCTGTCAACTTCATGGTAATGAATAGCCATGTATGGAAAAATATTCCTTGAAAATATTTTAGGGTGAGAGGTTTTTTTTTAATTACATTTTTATGTAACTGTAGTCAGAGTTACAGAGTAAGAACACGTCATTCTCCAAATTATGCACCGATGACCTTGAGAGTACATCAGTTTGGAAGACTTTATAGCAGGCTTTAGATAGTTCTGTACTTTGAAATATATGGCATTTCTTTGCGAAATATAACAAAATATGTGAAGCTGTTAATACATAAAATCAATGCTTCGAGTTTAATGCCATAAAAATGAATTTCTGTAACAAGATGTATTACAGAACTGTGTGAAGCAAAACCAGGGTTCCCCTGCACAGCTTTTTTTCCTTTGCAAGAATCAAGTGTTTATAGCATTTTGCATTACCTGTGTTTAAAACTGTTTTTCTTCAAACTGCTGAAGCAGCAAAACAGATTCTATGTTGGTTTTTAGCATTATTGATGTCTACTGGACTAATTAAAACAATCTGTTTGATGGGAGTAGAGGTGCTTACGTTTGTTGCAGTGCTTTCCCCTCCAGCCAGATGGGCAGTCACAGACATTGGGGTGGACACACTTCCCCCCGTTCATGCACATGGGGTCACAGACACCTGCAGGAACACAACAGAGGGAGAACATGGCAGCTGCAAAATGAGGGAAGGCTTTAGTAGAGGCTTCCTTGCAGAACTTTAGTTTGCTTGTAATTAAAAACCAGAAAAATAATTTGGATTTGAGAATCTGAAACACAGAGGCTTGATAGCCCCCATAAATCCTTATGGGAAATGCTGTGCCTCGTGTGGAAACCCTTTGGGGGAAGCTCCAGTGAGAGCTGCCTCACCAGATGAGCAGAGAGGCGTGGATTACAAAGATTCTCAGAAAAACAAGTGGGCAGGGTATAGACTGTTAGAGATTTCTCTTCCTCATGGGAAAATTCCTGCTTCATGCTCTCAGATGTTCATTTGGATGAGAAAAGACTTGGAGAGGGTGGATTGTTTTCACATAGTTTTGGGTATGATTTTGCGTTCAACCAAACATAAATCCTAAAGATCTATTCCTCCATTGCCTTTTTTAACCCTTATTTGTTAAAGTCCTTACCTTTTTACTTCATTCTTTCATACAAATAAGATGTGAGAGCTGAGTTGTTCTTACAAAGTTGTTGATTTCATTAAAAATCTAATAGCTAGTTTTTGTGTCTCAGATCAAGCTGTATTTATCAGTGTTGTTTTACAACACCCAGCACTAAAATCTCCCATTTCTGGGAGGTCAACCATCTTCAATCCCAACCTGCTTTGATGTAGGGAGATGCCATGGGTGGGTACCCGAATTCCTCCTGTCCTGTCTGTCCTTGCTAGGTGGAGGAAGCACCCATCAGAGGCAGGGTAGTTCAGAAACATGTCAGTGCTGGCGTGATGGGAGTGGGAATGATTTGCGTTTTACACGGAAGGAGGCATTGGATGATTGGGTGGAGTACAAAAAGCAGTGTAACACAGCGAGAGGCTGGGCTGGGCTAGGAGAGCCCAGTCAGAGGAGTTTGGCAGTGACGATGTGAGAGCACATTTGTGTCCAAGGCTCGGGCCATGTTCAGAGCTCCATGTGGGACTGCCGGGGATTCTTTCCCATTCCCGGTGATCGGTGCCATTCCCCCTGCCTGCAGGACTGGGGGCCTGAGGGACACCCAGCAGGGACTCGAGGGGTGACAGCCAAACCACAGCAGTGCCTTCCTCAGCCTTGAGCTGTGCTGCCTTTCAGCACAGCAGCAGCAAGAGCAGAGCTGGAGTGCTGATGCTGCAGCAACCCTGACTGTCGAGCTGTCACTGCGTGCAGGACTCTGAATGACCACAGCCCGCCCTCAGACCTTGGCTGTGGGAGGTGGAATCCTGAAAAGAGCTGAAAGATAGACATGATTACCAAAAGGCAGCATGCAAAAATGCAGCAATTTTTATTTGATGGGAGAATAACCTTCTGTTCCTCTCTCAGGGATGATCAGGCATTTTTAAGTAGGTAGATTTAGGTTCCTAATTATTCCTCTGATGTAGTGAAATATTGCTTTTGTGGCACTTTGTGTGCTGGTGTCTCCCTTCAGTCCAGATGCTGCAGCACTGACAGCTTTTGGAGCTGCAGTGCTGCTCTTGCTTGGCTGCTACATTTGCATTTCGTTCTGTGCCAAGCCTCCTGGGTGCCTCAGCATCCTGACCTGCCTTTAGGCGGGCCAGACGTGGCCATGATTATCGGGGCTCCTTGGACCCCAGCCCTGAAACTGTCATCCTCCATTTCCTTCTTTCTCCACCTCTCCTGATCCATGCTGTAATCTTGGCCTCTGCTTACCAAGGCTAACAGGGATCTACATTTCTTGCTGAGCTATTAAAAAAATGCTGCAACCACTGGTTAAAACCTAGATGAGTTCAAAGAGTCATGGCATCCATAACTCTGAAATCATTTAATCTCATTTTTTCCCTCTTCCTTTTTCTCTCCCCTTTGATCTCACGTCTCCAATAAGAGATTTTTGATCCACAGTCTTGCATTGTGTTGTATTCGACTTCACATTTCAATTATAAAACAACTTAGACATTCAGAATTTAGAAAAGATGAGCCCAAACCATAAGGTTTGATTCTAGATTTAAAATCACCTTCTAATTTTTGACATTCATGGATCATAGTGTCCCCAGTGCTAACCTCCTCTCCTAAAATCATTTGAAAATCTATAGACTTAGTTTTGAGATCATATGAAACTTGGACAATGTTTTCCCACCACCTCTTGAAAAGCAAAGTTGAGAAAACGTAATGAGGACAGTTGCACTTGTTCAAACAGATATTTCTCCTTTTTTCTTCCTTTTGTTCCTTATATTTTCTGTATATTTTTAATCTTACACAAACAATCATATTGTTGCTAGGTTGTTTTTTTTTGTTTGTTTGTTTTTTGAACTGACAGCAGACTCTTTCTTCAGCTGCAGGGAGTCAAATTAAGAATTCAGCAAAGGTTTAAGCAACAGGTGAGGTCCAGTTTTGATCTGAATAAAACACAAGTTCAAACTGACTTTCAGCTTTCCACTTCTCCCTTTCTTTGTTCAGCTGCCTTACAAATGACCAAATAGCTATGAAAATATAGCATGAACTGCCTTCATTACTTCTGGCATCTCTGGCTTCAGTGATAAATCCAAAAGAGTTGAATTCAAAGTGAACTGAGGGTTCAAGTAAGTACCAAACCTGTTCTGAACTGGAGGAGCACCTCTGCCGGTCTGCCCTCTGGGGAAAAACCTCTCTCTTTGCCAAGGAATTCACAAGCACCTTTAGGTAAATGAATGCAGTGTTATCTCTCCCTTTTCCTGCCTGACATCTCCACCTTGTCCTCCCTTTCTTTAACTTTCTTAAATACAACTCCATCTCAATACCCATCAGGCAGTCTTCAACATTTGTTAATGATAACTAATTCAGATCCTTTCTAGTCCCACTCCTTGGCCTCTGTGGAGGAGTTCCAATTTCAAAATAGCAAACAAAAATGTTAGAGCCTCTCCCAGGAAAACTAAATAAATTATCAGATACTAGGAGACCAAATCAAATTATTGCAATTCTCCCAGGCACTGGCATGACTTTGAAAAGACTCACTTTTTTTTTTTTTCCCTCCTCTTAAAAAAGGCCTGGCGTCTTGACCTCGAGAAACAGTGGTTTGATAAGTTTTCCGTCTCTCTTGGGGACTAGTGCTAATGATAAGGATATAAACGCATTTGTGTCTTCCCTCGCTGCAGTTATCTATAATATATATATGGGAGTAGGGAGAGTCCTGTGCTATCCACAAATCCTGGGTGCAAATTTCCTGTCAGCCAGGGAGTATCACTGAAGCCTTAATCATTCCCTCACTGCTAATATCAACATTTCCATGCTCTTCAGCCAGAACCAAAGCCCAGAATTTCACACGCAATGGTGTGACTCAAGTCTGTAATGCACCACAGCTCTGTAAGGCCACCACTTAGAGCCAGGAACTTCCATGATCTTCTGTTTCCCTGAAGTGGTGAGCTAGATAAGGTAAGCCTATGCTGAGGGCGATAATGCAGGTTGAAAAAGTATGGTTCTGTGCTGTATTTCGGATGAGGGGTGATTTTGATAAGCTAACAAGCAGCTGCAGGTGTTGAGATAAAGCACAGGTGTTGCACAGAACATCACACAAAATGTGCACAGCTCTCCCACGCGCTGAAAGGCACTCATAACTTGCTGAGTTGTCTGTTTTATGCAGCAGCTATTTCTCTTTGATGGCTTTAATGCATTTTGACCTTACAATCCTTTAAAATTTCCTGTGACCCTTTTCATAGCTTAGCCCTCTAGGCTCACTTGACCCAGTGAAGTCTTCTTGCAACTCTTTTTATCAACCTCCATGAAGCTCCATACTGAGCTCTTCAGCCATCTTTAAGGCACTCAGACCTTCTGCTTTGTCAGCCAAAGTGAAGAATTTTCCTGCAAAATAAATATTTCTGGAGATTACCAAAACCACCCAACGCCTGAAATGTTGTGTGCAAAGTGAAGCCTGTCCTCCTGGTGTAAGTAGCACCAGCGATGGACATCCACAATTTCAGTGACTTCTGCTGCCTGCCTTTGTTCCCATTGATCTACAGTAATGTTCCTACTAAAATATGCACAGTAATAAGCAAAATATTCCTGTTGTGCAGAGCCAGAAGGGACCGGGGGCACAGTTAAGCCCTGGACATGCTTTGCTTGACTGCAGATATTAGAACTGACTCTATCAAAGAGTCACACTGTTAACCAGCAGTATCTGCTGGCCAGATACAGTGATTAGAAAAAACCAGACATGTCCTCCAGAATTCCACTGCTTCTGTGGATTACCAGAAAAAAACGTTTCTTGTTTAACCTAAGCCTTTAGACACAAGGACCTCATTACACCTTTTCTCACTAGGAGGAGATAACAATAAGTAGTGAAAGTCTTCTAATTTTGTTGAAATAAGGCAGTCTTTTTTACCACTCTCATAAATTCAATAAAAAGGGGAATATTACAGAGCCCTGAAATCTTAGAAGAAAGGGATCCTCTACGATGTTTCAGAAACTGAAACATCCATGTCCTTTCCTGGCCATGAGACTGCAGAGACTATTTCTTTCTGAATCAAAAATTACCTGTCATCACATATCCCGAGCCATGGTTCTGATGAGGAGACAGTGCATCATGCTGCAGTGCTGATTAGAAGATGTAGTTTTCAAGACAGCTTGTCTTTTCCTTTCTTTCTTTATTTTTTTTTTTTTTTTAATTTGCCCTGTAGAAACCGAGTAAATTGACCTGCTTCTGGGTGCATCCTGCCCTCGGATGGAAGAGAGAAAATCGCCTCAAGCAATGACATCTGTGTGAGGCAGCTAAGGCAATGCATCAGGCTGGATCTTGCTGACAAAGAGCACAGCAATGCAGCCAAAAGAACACCCACTGGTAGATACATACTTCAGCTTATCCCTGCAGCCACCATCCCTGTGCTGACATTTCTGGGTGATTCACGGGCACTGCTTATATTTCGGGCTGGTGTTGGTTTTGAACTGATGACTTCTCTGTGGGTCTAGTGCATATTTCAATTTGTTCTATTGCTCTTTTGAGGGGCAGGGAGCTTGATCAGTCTCACTTTTGGTTTTTCTGTGGTTACATGTTGTTTTAGTGTTTGTTTCCTTCTGCTGCTTAGTGGTTACCTTGATTTGGTGTGACATTCTCAAAAGCAAAGCGCTGTAGCTGGGGAGATACAATGCAGTATGGACACAGAGCATGGGACAGATTTAAAAATATCCCTGACTGGTCTTGTCAGGAAAATACAGCCGACAGAAGTCGAGCTGTGGAAAAATGAAACCAGTAAATGTGAAAGCAGAGGATTTTATGTTAAAACTGACACTTTTCTGGCCCTTTTCAGGTGTTTGTATGTAAAATATGTCATCTATTGATAAAACAAAACAAAACAAAAAAACCCCAAACAAAACATGGAAAAGCTCTGTGCCAGGAATGGCACAATCATGATACTACAGCCTTAAGGTGTAGGGATGTTACTGATCTTTTTCACAGGACAAGAACTGAAGGGTCACACCGACAGTTTCACACAGCAGCACAATTCAATTGATTGACTGGAAGAAGGTTCCCCATCTCTGGGTGCATTATGCACCCAAGCAGCACTGCTCAGATGAAACATTTTCAGCTGCAGAAAGGAAACAATTGCTTGGATGCTTCTAGGCTCCAAATAAAGATATGATCTTGCTGAATGATCTTCAATCCCTAAAAAAAAAAATAAAAAAATAAAAAAAATCCCCAAATGGGTGTGTTCTGGCCAAAAAAGATGTTTCTAACGAAGGGCATCATTGTTTGGATTCTACTGGCAGAAACTAGTGGAGGTAAAAAAAATGTCATTCACCCCTACAGAGGGTATAACTGATGCTCAACAGATCATTAGCGAGATGGATGTACCAATATATCTGCTGCTGTGAAGGTCCCAAATGCACACAGCTCTGAAAAACACGTTATGGATTCGGGACACTAGCAATTTCTAGTCCCCTTTCTTCTGCTTCCAAGGGCAGTGAGGAAATAGTTTTGCCCATGCTGAGTTTTAGGCACATATGTTGTTCCACAGCTTGATTTTGTCTGAAATTCCTCGTCTGTGTTGATTTGGGTTTGTAAATAAAGAAATAACTTTCTCTCCAAGCTCTGTCAGAGTAACCTCAGATGTGTGATCCACTGAATGTCAGTAATTATAGCCATAGATTAAATTTTAGGGAGAAAGAATACTTGTCATGTAACAAAATTGCAAATTTTGTTCAATGTTCTAAAATTTGGATCCTTATTCCTATCAAACTACCAATCATTTTGAGGCTTGCTCATCCCTATTTCTCGCTTCACGTACCTCTGACGGAGATGCAAAGCACTTCTTCAATAAATTACCTTTCTGAATAGTAAAAAATAATCTGGCAGAAACCTCTGAGGGATGCAGTGCGGGAGAACAAATTACTACAAGACACAGAGGGAGCTGTAAATGTAATTGTGATGGTTGTGGTGACAGTTTGCATTTCTAATATATTCACTTTACCACAGAGCTCTAGCAATAAGAGTTAGTTTGCATGACCTAGCACACATTTCAGAAAAAAAATGGTCAGAAAAATTGTAAACCATATAGATAGCAGTGCAATGTCAGTGCTTTGCCTAATTATGTCTGGGTCTTCATTCTGATGTGTGCTCTGATATACTTATGGGGCCTTTTAGAGATATTAAAGCAGAAAATAAATCTAATTTAGTTATTAGTTCAGTAAAAAGGAGAAAAATAATTACCACTATATGGAAAAAACTACTGAGCTGTTAGACTGCACTCTTAGAGTCTAAATGCACTGCATTCCTGTGTGCTGTCACATCCCTGCAGCAACTGATAACATTTTCTATCAGCTAAGGAGGATCCTGATCTCTCTATCTGTTCCTCCGAAAGATTCCCTGGTAGTGAGCAGTAGGCAAGACTCCTAAACTGCAGGAAACCAATGGGGGATTGTCACTCCAATACAGGCGGGGGACTCCCCACTCTCCTTGGACTGAAATGTTTCTCCCTCTTGGTCTCATGATCTTCATTTTGCTGTTTTCGTTGTCAGGTGAAACTCTTGACATGCAGTGGTATGATTTTGGGAGAGCTGCAAAATACTTCAGAGTCTTTCAGAATGAAAGCCACTATAAACAAAATAAGCATGTGTAGGTGCACATTTGGATGTTTGGGGAATGTTGTGCTGTGAGATTTTGAGATCATTAGTAAATCCTTTTTCTCATTTACCGACTGGTTTTAGTCTGATTGCAACACTATTAATTTGAAAGAGACTATAGCTCTACTTGATTCTCATCTTTGCAACTGTTAGTGTATAATTAATGTGGGGAATTGCAAAGTACACTCTCAGCACAGCTCATATTCCCAACTTGTTAGGGGCTTGAGTTTGGTAACAATTTCTCTCCATTCAAGAACACTCTGTGTTTTATTAGGTCAGCGAACCATCCCAGCTTTTGTATAAATTGTTCTGTTGAGCTGCTTTCTTGTCATGCCTGAATGAGAAGTGGAAGAGGACTCTCATACACACTTGTTGCCCTTTGTTGATTGCTTTTGCAGCTCTGTGCTTGAGGATGATGTGAAATTTAGGCCATTTGGGCACATTCTCTTTGCCCTGAGTGGGATGAGCCACTGCCTGTGTTGGTGCAATTTGGTTCATTTTCATCAGAGAAAAGGAAAAGGGAGATTGAAGGCTCAAGCCGAGGAGAGCAGCCACAGGCCACAGTGGACTGGCTGATACCCCAGCCAAAAAATAAGGACCTGGTCAGCAAATTTGGAATAGAACTGCTGCCTGCATTGGCTCTGCACTAATCTGTGCATCACCCAGGTATTATCTGCCTCAGAAAGTAAGCTTGAGCTCACATGGAAATCAGTGCTGGAGAGGATTGTCTTGCCTGTGTCTTTTTGTGGATAAACAGACAACATTAGTCTCCATGACTGTCTGTCCTCTGGGCTTTTCAAGTGGTAGATGCATTGCTCCTTTTCTAAAAGAGGTGTTTAAAAAATATTTTGGTTAAAAATAGATCCCCCAAATGTTGTTTCTTGAATCAATTAGTGGGCAAAAAGCGCTTAACCTCACACAGAAACCCACTGAAGAGAGATGCAGTAATTCAGGAATCCCTGTTCTTTTGCTTTAGGCATGCTTTTGCATACAGCAGCACACCCGGCATGTTTCTTCAGTGCCTTTAAGATACAAGGAAAGAAATACTATATCAAGATTTAGATTTTCTACTCTAGTAAAATTCATGCTGTAGTCTGGGAATGCTCTGCTTATGAAATGAATAAAAAATTTAATAAGGCTTTTGGGCTTATTTAGGAAATATATTCAGTTCTTACCCAGATGTATTCTTGTTCCCTTCCTGAAAAATAAATTTAGACAGATGCATGTGCTCAAACCCTCTATTAAAATAAATGTATCAGCTACATATATATATATAAAAAAAAAGTAATTTTTAAGGAAGGCCAACGAATGCTTTTGTCACAAATCCTTACTGAGAGTGAGCAGAGAGGAGCACTGCTCTGAGAGCAGACCAAAAACCAGGTTGTGCCTTGAGTCACTGTCTCCTGTTGGGCTCTGTCCCTTCCTCTGGGAAGTCACAGCTCTCCCTGTTCCCCCCAGGCAAGATGCACGGATCATATTTTGTTCAGCTCAATGGGAAAGACAGCAGTAGCCCGATTTTTTGTGTTCATCTTCTGTTGTATTTCCTGCCCGGGGAAGAAAGATGACATCTAACACGAACCTATTCTGTTGCACAGACTGGAAAATCAAGTGAGGACTGAGACCAGTGCTTCCTTTTCCTGTGTCTCCACCCTGGGCACCAACCAGTGGACAAGACAGCCTGAAATCTTTGTGTCTTGTAGCATAGATGATGCTTGGAACACCCAGTTACAAGTCTCTCTGCTAGAAGCAGCTGTTCATGTACTTCCAAACACCCACTGCTCGAGGATATTTGCCATCCAGGAATCTTAGACAAATTCTTGTTGCTTTTTAAGGACATGCTTGCCACATGAAAAGCAAGTCTGATGAAATGATTCCTCCACCCATTTGGGTGAGATATGTGGTTTGTTCCCTGCTTGTTTGTGTGGGAGGCTTTGCTGGACCCCTGGCTTGCAAACTGGCTGATTTTAGCTAGCTGAAGTCAATCTGGCTACTCAGTGAAGACATTCCAGAGAATATATCACACAGTGTCAAGATGACAACTCGGTGGGAGTCTGATTTGTTGAGCAGTAAAACTTCCTGCTTATGCAGCTGGCGAGGCAGTAATGTACAGAAACATTACATGGGAAGGCTGGAATATGGGAAATCAGTGACTTTCACAATATGACATTGCTTAGTAAAAAGCTGCCTTTGAAACCCAGATTTCCAATTAGTTTGCCTCTAGCTCTCATGCAAGGAAAGTCCTCATGCTACAGGGAAGGGAAAAGAAAGGAGGAGGGAAGAGGAGTAAGCAGAGCTGGAGGAATGAGTGTGAGTTATATTGCACACTGTGAATTGGCTATAAATCCTGGCTGCAGGAATTACTGAAATGGAGAAATAGTTATCTCCTAACTTTGAGATCCAATCTGCAAAGTCCCAGGGTCAGTGCGATGATTTATGTGATACGAAGGTGTCAGGAGTGAGCCTGACACAGTAAAAGAGATGCACACAGAAAAATGTTCGTGGTTTTAAATGGTGAACAAAGCCCAGGTCTCTGCTGTGCTGCATGGCCATGAGGTAGTGCCGAAAGAGGGGCTGAGTCAGGCTCCAGGTGTGCCTGGTGTGCTGGAAAAGGGAGGAGAAGGATGCTCAGCACTGTTCTCCTGTGACCTCTGCTTGCTGATGAGCTCCAGAGGGAGCTGTGGCTTGCCTTTTTTTGCTCAGAGATACATTCACAAGAAGCAGACAGCAGAGGAAAGGATAAATGCATGGTCCCACGAATCCCTCTTTTTCTCCCCTTGTCTTCATTCCAACCTTTCCTAAGAAAACTCAACCTTTATGTGTTTTCATTTTTAAAGGTTGTTTGTAGAGCAGTCCTATGAAAATACATGTAGTAAATAAAGGAAACCTAGTGTGTTTATAATTTTTGTAAGGATGCAGTAGAAATCAGTCAGAACCCTGCTTTAAAGCCTCATGAAAAGCAGTGACATCTCAGGATTGTTAAAGCTGTGTGTTTTTCAAAAGGGAATTCAAAGCACTGCACAGTTTTTCTTTAGTGTTGACGCCCGAGTGTGTTTGTTGGATGCAAAGTTGATCCAGAATTATATTTTATTTTGAGGTGCTGCCAGCATTTGCCTCTTCCCTCTCAACAAGACTGATTATAGTGGAAACAATCCTTCTCGAGTGAGGATACAAGGCTGTAGATTGCTGAGGCACACGCACACGTTTCCCTGTCAGCACTGCCACCCGCGCGCCCGCGGTGTGGGTGTCTGCTTTGCATAATCACCAGGCTCTCATTGCAGCTGCCAGCCAATCAGCCCTGCCTGATTTATGCTTTTTGGGGTTTTGAGGTGATGTTTGTGTTAGATACAACACACAAACTTTCAGGCTGAATGCCTTTCTCCACACACTCAGAAAGCAAAGGAGAGTGAGCCCGAGTACAAAACACGTGGTGCCATCACTATGTCCTCATTTTTGCTGTCATACAGACAGTAGCAGAAATTCCAAATTACACAGGGATGAAGCTAAAAATCCTAAGGCACAAATTCCAAACTCGGCAGGGATGAAAGTGAAAATCCTAAGGTGTCTTTATATGTGCTGAAGATAAACCAATAGCCTATTTGGTTTCAATTAAAGAATAACCTATCTTTGATGGGTTGTGTGGCTTTTAATTTTAATTATGTCCTTCAGCTGAGAATCTGAAGCTGCCAAAGTTAAACAGAAGCTCATTCATTCTCTGTCCATGCAGGTGAGATATCAAGAAGAAAAGAGAAATATCTAAAAGCGGTGGAAACAATATCAACATATCAAACAATGACAAAACAGAGTAAACTGACAATTTGTCTGCCTTAGTATTGAGTCTACTCACTCTATGTTGATAGGCTTTGTTAGGAAGGTAATAAATCCACCCCAAATTTCTAAGATTATAGACTCAGTGTAAGTACATAGTACTTACAAACACATCTGATTTGCTGTCAGAGGTGTTT
Source organism: Origma solitaria (assembly GCA_013397895.1). Taxonomy (NCBI): domain Eukaryota; kingdom Metazoa; phylum Chordata; class Aves; order Passeriformes; family Acanthizidae; genus Origma; species Origma solitaria. Next base: position 2,854,542 of record VZRL01005185.1, read on the forward strand.
GAAACGGTACTAGAAGTGTAAAAGTACATAAGGACGCTGCAATTTCATATTCCAAGTGCAAAGAACAATGAAAGTAATGATAATTGTCACATTCCTCATTGTGGCTAAGCCACCTGTACATTTCTCATCCTGGGGCCACCTGGCAGCAACTGGGGACACCATGGAGCTCTGATTTGGGCCACAGGTTCACCTTTTGGCAGTCTCTCTGACTTTGTCCTGATCTGGAAATGGGAGCTGATGCAATGTTAAACCTCCAGTGAACTTCATATCTGATCACAGCTTTGTTATCCTGATGTGTGCAGTTCTTTTCCTCACTCTTTGAGTGGATATTACAACTCTGTGCAAGCTGTGATATCCTGTGCAGCTCAGGGCTCAGCTACCTCACATGGAGTCCAGACAAAAAAGATGCTCAAATCCAGAACAAAACACCTTTCTGTAAAATAGAAATCTGCTGTTTGTTTTGGTTTTTTTTTCCCCTGATTTCTTCTTGCCATGCCCTTCTCAGAAAGTTCAGCAAGAAGCACTGCACAAAGAGTCTCCCAATTGGATTTCTGAGCATTCAGGCACAGCCCATGGGGTGTCTCACCTCTGCACAGTCAGCTACCCCAGGATTATAAAAATTAACTTGATAAATGTATAAATACAGGTATGTTTACTACTAGTGACTCTTCAGAATGAGCCAAATGATATATCAGCTCTTTCTGGAACGTCAAATGGATATTTTGGTAGTTTTTATGTTTCATTTAAGAAAAAAAGAGGTTGGGGAATGGAACTTCTTCATGCTAGGGATTTATTCTCCCTTTTTTAATTTGTCTGTGTGTAAATGAGTTCGGAACATGTGTCTGTGTCTACACTTTGAGCCTTTCAGTGTGTGCCACATATGTCAGCTGATCCCCCAATCTGGTCTCTGCCCGATAGAAAAGGATATAAAATCATGCCTAGAAAGGGATGTCATGTTTTGCTTTTGAACTCTGAGAGGTTTGTGGGACGGAGAGCAGCCTCCCACTGCTGGGAACACTGGTTTTCTCCACTTTGTGTAGAGGAAAGTTTGTAAAGGTCAGCTCAGACTGACTTCTGCTGTGCCCTGCAGTCCTCTGCTCCAGAGGAGCAGCAAAATCTGGAACCTGAGACAGAGGAGAGAGAGAACTTATTTTATATAACAATAAGAAGATATACAGCTCCAAGAGAAATTGCTTCTTTTGATGGATCTTGATATTTGTCCCACGTGTTGTCGATTTTAGGCAAGAAAACAGAATCATTACTCAACATTTTTCAACAATTAGCAGTCAGTGGCCAGTAAGAGCCAGCAAAAAATATATTTTCCCTCTATTTAATTATGTTTCTCTTCATTCATCACATTCACAGGCCCTTTATTTAAGTTTTTATAACACTAGGCTAAATAAACCGGACTAAATAGCAGTTATTGAAGTAAAATGGAGGCTTGGATCAGACAGAACAAAAACATTTCTATCATCTCCAAAAACGTTTTTGCAAAAGATTATACCAAGATGGACAACAAACCCTCAGAAACTTTTGGAAAGTGGCAAGAAACCTGCTGTGAGTTGGTGGAGTTTGAGCATTCCAGGGAGTGCTTTGCTAGACTGCAATCACCATCAGAGCTCTTCCCTTTGATCTGCCTGGAGATGTGGCAGGGTGTTTAAAGCTGGAAACAGCACTTTTCTAATGTTCTCTAACCTCAAAAACAAGATGCCAAACATAAGGTTTTTTCCTCCTTTTTTCTCCCTCCAGCACATTCCTGCCAGAACAGACTATTCAATTGTGCACTGTGCATCACGACTCTCCCTGCTGAAGGAGGGGAGAGCTGCAGCGTGGGGAATGAGAGGGCTTTTGTTGCTGCAGGGAATTTTTTACTGGTTTTTTGTCCTCTGTGTGTGAGAGACATAAAATGCTCTGGAAATGTACAGATTCTTCCTGCCAAGAATGGTTGTTTTCACAGCTCCCCTCTTGCCAATTTCAAACTGATTAAGAAATAATAATAAAAAAAAAAAGTTTTCACATACGTATCCTAAACTCCCTGGCTGACAGATATTGTTGAGCAGTAGAGTCTGTAAAAGAGCCAAAATAACCTATTTCCCCAGAAGAACAGAAGAATCAAATATTAATACTGATGGTAACGTAAAAAGGGCGTTTTCAGTGACAAGAACAAATTCAAGGCTGAAGTGCTATTAACCAATTACCTTAATTAAGCTGGAGCTGTGATGTTCTAATATTTTTAAGGATCTTAGTCAGCTTCTCAGCCTTTGGCTTTAATTTTATACCCCAAAAATCTTTAATGTAAAATAATTAATTCATCTCCAAATATGAATGTTACTCATTTTGAACGCATGAAATATTTAGGGAGGATTCCAGCAAAATGTTCTTCTCCTAACTTTGACTTGACTTTATGTTATTTTAATTAATGAGTTGGTTTTGGGTATAACATAGTGTTACATGCGCTCTGATAGAAATAAGGGTGATCACGGCATTAATACAGGATAAATATTTTGTGGGACATGCACAAAAAGGAGAAAAGCTGTTTAGGAGTCAGAGAACTGTTGGGAAACAAAGGGAAATCTGCAACTCACTTTTCTGGCACCTTCTTCCCGTGTAACCCTCGGCGCAGGAGCACACATTGGTTCGGACGCAGCGACCACCGTTCTTACAGGGGGGAATGCAAACAGCTGGGGAGAGGAAAGGAAATGTCCTGTGCACCAAAATCACATGGGGGACCAACACTGCCAAAACACAGGCTCCTAATTTAGGTGCTGTGTTGGGAGAGAAGCTCGCAGAGGTGTTTTTGGAGCTGGGGTAGGGAAGGTGTCTCCCCAGTGGGGTATTGGAGCAGATGGCTGGACAGAGGCTCCAGTTCTGTGCTTGTGGAAAGAATGTGGGCCATGATTCCTAGCACCCAAAGGTCTCTTAGATGCTTTCAGTTAAGTGGTCAAAATATTCCCAAGCGTCTCAGGTTTCTAAGTCTCTGTCAAAGGCCTTCCTCGAGGGCTTTTGCCCTTGAAATACAGATCAGTGTTTGACATTTGCTGCCTTGGTGCTGTTTCTTGTCCCTTTCTCAAAGAAGCAGAAAGAAGGGCTTTGCTGTTCTTCAGCATCCATCCGCTATATCCTCATATCAATTCCAGATCCCACAAAAGTGGATACTTATTTTCAAGGTTTAGGTCTGTTTAAACAGCAACACTCAAGGGCAAAAATTTCAAACCACCTAGATGTTGAAAATCACCTTCTGTGTTCAACTCAAGAGAAAGATCACCAAGTTACAGTCTGTAATTTTCACTCTCTCCTTCACCCCCAACATCAGAAAAACCAAGAGTTTCCAGCAAGTTCCATTTGCAATTAGATTTCTGCATGCGAATCATTCACTTGCAAAAATATGCATCAGGACCACATTCATCTAGGAGCTCCAGGGGAAACAAAAGAGAGAGAGTCAGAGCAAAGAACTTTTAATATTGAAGTAGTTTTGGTTACAAGGGTGCACTAATATTCCCAGATTCAGGAGAATTTACTAGAGACGTACTCAGAAAAAAAAAGAAAAGCAAATGGTGTCAGCACAGGGGTCTTGCAGGTACTTGAGCCCTAAGTTCTCCTTCCTATATGTGCTGCCTGAGATACTGGGTCATTAAGGGATTCATTAATTTGACTTCTGCAGCACGGAGTGAGCAAGAAGCCCAGGACACTGTTAGCCTCAGTTTAGAGCTCTCAGACTAGGACAGGTTTTCAAAATCAGGTCCTGCTCAATCAGAGCAATATTTAATCAGATTTTTAAGCAGGGATCTGATGAAGTCCTACAGAAGTCTCCCAACCACAACACTTTAAGGTGGTCAAGTAGGTGATATTGTGAGCCCCATTTGAAGGTAAATTGTCACCTGGCTCTGAAACACAGAGTAGTACACACCACGGGTACCCAAAATGGACAAAGTACAGCCATGCTTTAACATCTAATGGAATAGTCGCTAATTAGTGATATCACTGACTCAGGTAGTTTTAGAGTAATTATTTAGTTACCATTAATTGCATCACAAATAAGTGCCTACTCCTTCGACCATCAGGAACAATAAAATGTGGATTTATGACAGACTATAACAACAAAGGAGCACGTGGAGTTATGACAAGGAGAGTCTCTGGATATATTTCATGTGTGGGCAGCTAACGTTGTAGGTGCTGTTTATATTTACAGCCTGGGTCCTTTATCAAAATGATAAATAGAACTTTCTTACCTCTCTGGCACTGTGGCCCGTAGAAACCAGAAGGACATGAGCACGTGTTTGGCCAAATACAGACTCCTCCATTCAGGCACACAGGATTGCACACAGCTGCATGGGAACACAAGGTAGCTTTATGAATCTCTGATAATGCTGAACTTTTTAGAGTAGGCACTGTTTTACTGCTGCACATGTCATTGGAATTAATATTTCTAGTAATACTGTGAAAAGTTTCGTGCAATCTTTGCTGGTCAGTTGTGCTGCAGCATTTATTCATGGTCGACACAGTGGGAGCATTTCAGTGATGTTTCATCATAGCTTGGGGGATGAAATAGACTATAATTTAATGTAATAATTTAATTTATTTTGGATGTATTCCTTTGATTCTCACAGTTCATTTATTTCCATTCCACTATTCTCACCAAGCACAATCCCAAGGTAGTAAATGTAGTCAAATAAAATACACCCTGGATAACCTGGAGATGAGATATTAATTGTTTGCTGCTTTGTCTGCATTCAGCAGAGCATCGTGGCATTTCCACAGACTTGAATAGGTGTGCACCAAAAAACCTGTTTGTTCTGCCTCATTTAAATGCCAGTTCCCACAACACATTGGCTCATTCATCACCAACAAAGCCACTGGCTGAGCTCTCTTTGCCTCTTTATGTATCTGTTATTACTGTAGATGATACAACAGCCATTAGGAATTAAAAGCTGTCTTGCATATTTCCATGTGGCAAGCACCAGACTGTTAAAAAAAACCCAAAAAACTATTAGAATTGCAAATTGATTTAGATGGGAAGTCAGTATGTGAAGAATAAGGAATCTGATAAAGTTTCCATTGTAAAGCAGAATGACACTTTAAAACAGCTTTTTTCCTTCTATTCCCTTTGTCTTGCAGTTTCTTACAGAGTAGCCCATTAAATAAATTAAATGCATTTAAGCTTATATAAATTAAGGGTCACTAAAATGCTTCAGATGAACTAAATAAGAAATAAAATGTCCATTTGGGAAGAGGAAAAAAAACCTGAAATCATAGTCTAGATGAGAAGCTTTTCTGCCTAAGGAGCAGTCATGAAGTCAAAATGGATTTCATTCATTGCTCAAGGGGAATTTGGTTTCGTCACCTCATTGTCCTGGCTAGTTCAAAGATGTCCATATTCTTGTCACTCTGTCAGTGTTTACATTTCCAGTGGTAAAGTCCCCTTTTTTCATTTTTATACCTGTATTCTTCCTGAGAGTCCTATCATATCACTTGATGTGGGGAACACCAGCAGCATCCAAAAAATACTCTATGTAATGCACACAAAACAGTGCTGGATAGGTGAGTCTGGTAGCCTTTCACCAAAGCTGTCAGCAGACAAAAAATCCTGCTGCTGTTATTCTGGTCTGGAAGTTACTGCTACTCTTGCTTGTTGCCTGTCCTCTTTGAATGATCCTGTTTAAAGCCTCGCCAAAATAAAATTGCAGAACTCCTTGTGAAGAAAAAGCAGAGATAGTGGGAACCAGAACAGCAGTGACAATCCCAGTCATTTTCTGTGGATCATAGCTGGGCTAATTTATGTGTCCTCATAGGTTTGTCATTTTAACACTTACAGGAAGAGCAATCTCCAGGAGATGGAGGTTAAAATGACATCTCTCACCTTCCAGGAACGGTAATGTAGGCTGAAGGTGTCTCAGTCATTTAATATTCACCATGGCAGAGGCAGACTGCCTCTGGAGCCTTGAGGTCTGGCACTGATTAAGGTAGCGCTCGTCTTTTAATATTTCGCTATTTTACATGCCTTGTCCCAGGTGAGTGCTGCAGTTTCTGTGCCTTTGGAGGAAAATATCTACTCCAGCTTTTAGGACTTTGATCCTGAGAGGAGGGTCTGAGTTGTTCAAAACTTGGAGTCCTGACTCGAAATATGTACCTAGTTCCAGTCCTCACCTTGTCATTTCCTACTGATGAGTGGAGGTGGCTTTTCCCGGAGCTCCCACTCTCCTGTGGATGCTTTCTGTAGGTGCTCTGCGAGGATGAGATGCAGGCAGGAGGAGCAGTGTGAATTCTGGCAGCAGCGCATGCTAAGAATTAACTCCAGAATCACACAAGCTTAAAAAGCTGCAAAAAGGTTTTGGTTGTGGGTTCCCTCTATATAACCCTGAGATTTAGGTAAACCTCTAAACTTGGGAATACTTACATAAACATCTAAACTTATGAATAGTTACATAAACCCAATGCCTTCCGAGATTTTCTCCTGTACTTGTTCTCCTCTTCTTATGCTTTAATTCTTGAAGCAGCAATTCCCAGTCTGAGCACTGAAATGTGGGGGACCACGGGGATTTCGGGTGGCAAAGGGAACAATCAGTCATTTCCAGCCACTCACCTGTCTCGCAGGAGGGGCTGCTCCACCCCTGCCTGCATTTGCACTCATCTGGTGACACGCAGACCCCCCCATTGTGACAGTGCCTGTTGCACACCACTGGAAAACACACAAAAAATCGAAATCTCTTATCACCAACACCAGTGCAGATCCTAAAGTTGCTCTCTTATAGCCAATAGTTAATAGTATTAGTCCAAGAGGTAAACCGAGGGTGGAATCTGTCCCTTTTCTTGGTTCTATTTCTCTATTAGAAGCCATACACCTAAAGTTATTTGCTTTTTACCTATTCTAGCTACTGGGTTCATAGATAAAATTATATTCCTTTCAAGGGCAAGCTGATATTTTAATAAGCAGCAAGGACTCTAATGATAGAAGTGCACATATTTTGCTTACACAGGAGGGTTTGAAGGCTGATTTTTAGATAGTGTCTCCATTAAACCTCTTTTTAAACTTGTATTGCAGGGTAACATGGCCCCTAATAGGTATGGCTGGTATTTTGTGTTCTCAAAATTAGCATTACTCCATTCACTCACAGTCTTAAATTTCATAAATATTACTATAAAGAATATGAGTGTATTTGTTTCTTTGTTTGTTTTTCCAGCAGCAGTTTTAGGTAGAAAACGTTGATTTAGATGTGCATATTTTTACATAATACAACTATACTGCTGGTAAATATGGGCTCTGAAATAGCTACTGCATTACTTCAACATGTTATCCTTTGTATTCAATGAGCATTTTAAGGGGAAATATAGGGGAAAAAATGAAAAAGTTTTTTTTGAAATCTTGTAATTGTCTGCTAATTGAAACATGTAATGGAGAAAGCCTGAGCGAGTTCATACGTACTCGTTTCGCATCGAGGCCCTACAAATCCATAAGCACAAGAACAAGTGTTCTGAGGCACACAGGTTCCTCCGTGCTCGCAGGGCGGCTCACACTGCGCTGCAAGAGAGAAACATGAGGAAAAAATACAGTTCAAATATTACATTCTCCGTGGTTATGGGCACAGCACAGGTTACTTCTTTCCCCGTCCCATTTTATTAATCCAGCAAGTAATTTGGCTGAGGAAAACACTGCAGGACAGCAGTAGGTATCACATTAGCAATACTGCACTAATGAGCAGCTATATAAAGTCTGCAAGGGAATGGCTTTAACATAATCATATTTAACTTCTGAGCGTGCACATTTTTAAGTACATATTTTTGAAGGCTAGGGCTGGATGAAGTAAAAATGCAGTTAATACTCAAGACCTTACCCATCCCTCTCTACAAATTTGCCTTGTGGATGGTCAGCAAACCTTAACAGGTATCAGAACTTAGAAAGGGCAGAGATTGTGTTTCTTCCTTATAGAAAAGAGTTGTATGTGAATTTTTCAGCAAAATGGCAAACATTTAAGCAAAAAATTTAATATTTAATGAGTAGTATGAGCTCTGCAGACAAAGCAGCAAATTAGATAAAGATTACTTGACTTACTGCAGTATGCAATGTGATTCTGTGGAAGAAAGAGGATGTGCAGGTGTGAGGAAAGGACTGCCGCTCCTGAAAAGGGCCATTTGCTGAAGGCGTGCTTGTTTTTTGAATGTTGATCATTGTGAATCTAAAAACTTTATTGTACAGGCAGCCTGGAAGTTTTGGCACCTTAGAGCTAAGGCAGGTTATCAGACACTTCTATTTGTAACCTGCTCATAAAAGGTAATTTTGTATGGCAAACTCAAGAGAGAAGGAGGAAGATCACTGAAGGGACAAGATGGTCACTGAAGGGACAAGATCACTGACACTCAAAGGAGAAGCTCTGCAGTAGGAGCCGAGCAAGACGTGCGTCAGAGAACTCTTGTGCCTCCAGAAAAAAAAAAAGACACCTCACATACCAGAATGAAAAGTATCTTCCGTTGTGTGTGGGATGTGAATACAGAGAAAAATGTTGTACTTTGGCTCACTTCACTGGCAGAGTTTTGTCTTTTATGAAGGATATGAAGCTCAGCAAGGTTATTCCAAGGAAAATGCAAAATGAAGCTAACGAGACCTGAAACAAAGCATCTTTCATTTTAAGTATGATTACAAGAGAAGAGAACCTTAATGCACCACATTTTGTTCTTAAAGCTGGAAAATGGGCTGTGTAAATGGAAAGCTAAATGAAGGACAAATTCTTGGGGAACCACGTAATTTAAATGCAGTTATTTTGTTGAAGACCTCCTCACCTCTAATGGTGGTCACCAAGCCATGGAACATGAACTTTGCCATCCAAAAAAATAATGAAAGCCCTCACACATTTTCGAGTTGCAGGAAAAAAGACAAGATCCAAACAGGTGCTTTTAAAGAAACCATTTTGACAGAAATAATGTTGAAGAAACATGTTTGGTATTTAACTGTGAAATTTTCAATGCTGCATTATGTAACTTTAGGGTTTGACCTGCCTGAGAACAGAAAACTTAGGAGGTGCATTTTAGATCCATACTGTATATGCTGAGAATGTCATTAAGCTACATTAGGTTTGATTGGATCGGCTATAAGGTTTAGACATTCACGAATCAACATGAGCTTAGCTGAAATTCCAAGTTTACATCTGTGAAAAAAAAATAAACCCAAATTGTCTTTGTCTGGACAACTAAATAGATTTAGATAAGTTTAGATTAGGTATTAGGAAGAAATTATTATCTGTGAAAATGGTGAGGCATTGGCACAAGTTGCACAGAGAAGCTGTGGCAGCTCCATCCTTGGAAGTGTCCAAGGCCAGGCTGGATGGGGTTTGGAGCAACCTGGGAAAGTGGATTTCTTTGCAATTAGAAATTAAAAGCAGGCAGAATTAGTTAATAATGTCCGTGTGAAGATAAGGGGAGCACAAAACCCGGGGTAAAATGTAGCACTCTTTTTAAAGTACATTAAATGTGATTGCCTTTCCTGTAGGATGATGGTTGCATAAAGCCTCCAGGTGCCTGAGTGCTGTGCCAAGCACGGTGACATTCAAGCATATTATGCTTTATTTCAGCGTGGTTTGTGTGCAGCACTTAAAGCAAGTGTGTCCGTGTGAATAGAGCACTTTCCATCTGGCCTTTGCACATTCCAAGATGCATCGGAACTGTCAGAAAAGAACATGGTATTTTGGATATTAAAACATTTAGCTCTTATGGTGACATTTAATAGTAAAATGTTTAAAACTGTTCTATTACCGGTGAATAGCAAGAGATAAAAACTGAGCGCTGGCTGCTCTGTGAGAGCGAGAGTAATATTCACTTAAAAGACATTTCCCACTGTAATAGAAATATACTGCTTATGTCAAATTCTTTTCCCAAACTTCTATCTTTCATCTCCTAGAATGAATATTTTTTTCCATGAGCATTTGCTAAATTGTAGAAAGGTATTGCAGTGTTTTTATACTAAGCGGTTTTGGATAGGAAAAAATAACAGCAAAGAGGAAAACATTGCTGCAAATGGTCAATCTTGCTGTCAAGTGTATGTATGTTTATGTTTACAATTTAAAATCTGGAGGTGAAAATGGAGAAGTGCATTATTGTTTTCTTTGAAAAGGCTTTTTGGGAAATATCCCCAAACTTCAATTTTCCATTAAAATGAGATCATGCACTTTTTATAAGTTTCTCTGCAATAACTTTGGGGACACTCAGGAATACCAGATGCTGGGTTGTTTTCCTCATTTTCCGTAGACTAATCAGCGAATGTCTTCCAGGACAGAGTTATTGCTTAGCCTCTCAACAATGAGTGACTCCCTGTGCCATCCACAGCGAGGCCCTGGGTCTGTGTAAGTAAAGCCAGGCTTGGAGCTGTGAGGGCATTAAAATGAAAATTTTAAAAATCTGGACAACTGTCAAATCAGGACAGACTTCACATAGTCTACCTTGTTTCACTGTACATTATTGATTTCATTTCAAAGATACATTAACCTAACTTCCTAAATGTGCAGATGAAGTTTTGATATGTTCAGCACAAGAAGGGGTGGAAAAAAGGAAAAGAAAGTTACTAGATTATTGTTTTTTCTTTTGAAAAGTAGTGGATTGAAGCGTTTCTTTTGCAAGTAAGATACACAGATAAGTTAAATGAAGCATAGGATTAAAGCGTGTGTTACTGCAATTAAATTAACTCATTTCATATTTAAATAGTCCAGCAGTCTGGAGCCCAGTTGTGAGACAAATGTCCACCATAGCAACTAGAATATTAACAAGAGAAACTTGACTGATTAAATTGGGAATAGAAATGCAGACACCAGTGCTGGTTAGGTTGTACTAATGGATTTTGTTTCGTGAAATGTCAGCTGAGTGCTCATCTGCAGTCAAAAAACCCAAATAAAAAGTTAGGAATTGTTAGGAAAGGTGCAGAGTACAAAATGCCAGACTTCATTATGGTCTTTATCCACAGTGAGCTCCATCTTAAATACCATGGGTAGGTCTGATCCCCCAGCTCAGAAAAGACTTCTCCTTCCCTTAGAAAATACTGTGCAAAGCCAATAAAGTATACCAGAGTTTTATTGACTTCACCCTTTTAAGAACAATTTTTTGTAGTAGTATAACTTTATCTTTGATAGGAGTATTGAGGTTCTTTTACGACTGCAAAAATACCAGAAAGATTCTAGTCCTTAGCTGTCAACCTAATCCAGAATGGTTTTAAATAATTGTTTATTCTATGAAATGAAGGCTGACTTTTTGATGGTGCAGTTTTAGTGACCAGACCCTCCCTAACAAAAGAGCTTGGAGATAGGGAAACAAAAAAGAAAACCATGGATGACCAGAAATTTGGCTTAAATTTTTATATTTCATCAGTTTTCAGGTCTAGGTCTCTCACAAAGGAGCACAACACTGATACCCAAAGCAGAATTTTCCCTCAAGTTCAATCCTGTTATCAAATGGAGAGGAAGTGTTCCACCTTAGGGCACCCTAAGGAGCTCCAGGAGTGCAGCAGCTGCTCTCAGGCAGTGCCGTATGCACAGACCCTGGTGAATGAACTGAGCCCAGGGAAATGACAGCATTTTTTCTCTTTTCCTTGTCCAGTGGATGCACCATCTTTGCAAGTGACAGCCAGCGTGGCTGTGCTAGAGTGGGGAACGGGGACAGGATGACAAGGAGCTGCTCTGGGGTGACTAACAACACTAAGGAACTTTTCAGAGCATTAGCCCCAAATGTTACAAATCGTTGCAGAACATGTGCCACTTGTAACGCTCCAGACAGAATGTCAAAAACGCTCTGTTTGGGCTCGTTCTGCGTTATTGCAGTGCTAGGTTTTTATTCAGCTGGCACACGGAGCTGAAATGTGCTCTGTTCCCTGTTCGTGCTCTGATACTCCTGCAGTGCTCTTTGGCAGGTGATTCGTGCTGTCCCGAAAACTGCTAGAAGGAGACTATAACAATGCATTGGTTTTTACTGCATATATCCTTGGAAATGGCACTCAGAGTGAAAATTAGGTGTTTAGCAACCTCCCTCATCACCAGAGGAGCACTTGGCTGAGCTTACTCCAGAAATGCCAGAGAGCGTCTTCTGCAAGAGAAAATGTGGGAGAATCCGATGGACTGCAGCAGGCCTTATCTCCCTACTTGTGCTTTATTTTTGTGTAGGTGCTGCTGACTGTCTCCAAAACACTGCTCTGAAATGAAGCTTTTAAAGCTGGTCTGTTTGGCTGTGAAGTCTCAGCATTAGGCCACTAATAAATGCTCATATTGCCTTTGTGCAGGAAGGAAAGGAGCTGTAGAGCCTGGAGGAACTGCTTCCCTCACCTGCAGAGTATGTAGCCGCTAACGGAATTAAAAGAATTAATAATCTGTAATTCTCACAAAATCAAGATCGAAATCAGGGTTCCACTTCTTACAGACAGCGCAGATGTCAGTAGCGAAGGGAGTGATCCAAATGGAAATTGCTAAAATCGTCTGAAAATATCTCAGTTTAGATGTCTGAATATAAGCCAAACACTCTGACATTTAGCTGTATCCTTCCTGAAGAAGGTAGGAGATTACACCTGATGGTCCCCAGGGGTCTCTTCTGTCCTGTGGACCTGTGAGTCTCTGACCCCCAGAGCAGCATGACAAAGCAGGGGATTTCCAAATTAACCATGACGGGGAGACTGAGGGGCTTGTCCAAAGGGATAATAATATTAAAGATATAAAGTGTGTTATGATACACTTTAGAAAAGAAATTAATTTTCAGGGTGCTGCTTATGTCTTTTTTCCTGCTAGTCCTTCAAGCTTGATTTTGTATCTGCACCTTTGGAAAAAAATAATTACATTCTATCACAAATAAATACCACTTGATACAGTACTTTTTATTTTAGAGCATTTTCAGACATTCTTATTAAACAAAGGTCACATCCCCTCAAGATCCAAAGGTATTAAAACTTGCTATCAGTGGGCTGGTTCTTTTATCTCTTTGAATTCTGATATGAAATAAGATGGTGACAACTATCACTAGAGTCTGAGTCTCTTGACATTTTTGCTCACTTGTCAAGGATGTTGCATTGAAGCCTGGAGTTTTTGCAAATGTGGGTCTCATCTGAACTTTGATTTTTTGTCCAATATTTCTGCCTTGAGGGTGTAGTTGTGTGGGCATTGCAAGGTGCTGATAGCTGAGGTTAGGACAGGCCTTAATCCAAGAAATTACCCTCATTTTTCAATCTCATCTGTTAGGATCAATCAGCAGCATCTGACAGGGGAAGAGACATCTGTGGCTGGAGGTACAATGGGTGCTCTTCACAGCGCTGGCTGTGCTCCAGGGTGCAGGGGGGCTCGGGGTGGAGCAGAGGAGGGATGGAACAGGCTAATTATTGAGTCAGGTGTCATGGCTAGTGACAAGAGACAAAAAAAGGATGTTTGTGTATCATGTCATCAAGCGCCAAGACTCAGAATGATGGCAATAAACTATTTCATCCTAAGGAGTCTTCAGGGTGATTTTCAGTAATGCCAGTAATGAAGAAAACGTCTTGCAAGTAAAAGACAGAGGTAGATTTACATTTTAAGGTAGATTTGTGTTTCAAGGACTATAGTGATGGGCATATTGAACATACACACAGCAGCCTTATGTCCATACTGTAAATATTCATATGCACTTGGGCCTGGACTTTGGGGGAACGCCTTTCTGTGGTCAGAGTTGCTTTGAGCTTCCCAATACCAGGAGCTATTTGGTACTTTTCCATCTCCAGGAATAAAACGGAGTCAGACAGACACTTTTGTGCCAAGAAACCTCAAGTCCTTTAGGAGGGGCATTTCAGAAATGTGCAAACAGGCAAAAAATCAAAATGCTCAAGCCGATAGTAACCTTTTCTTGTACATTTTGTAATTTATCTCCAGCACTGCTCTGAGCTCAGGGGGCTTCAGCAGTGCTGAGGGCTTCACACCCCCAGAAATCCTGGCTTTCAGCAAGGAATCCCTGCAAGGTCCTGCACAGCACAGCTGAGACCCTCCTGCTCTGTGCATGAGGGATGAGAGACCAGATGAGAAAGAGAGGGGAATAAATGATACAAATACTTTTGCTTCGTGTGGTGGAAGGCCAGTTAAAATATCAGCCTATCGGAGGGATGTCAACAAAAGGTGTGATTAATGATAGCAAAGTCAGGGAATTCATTGCTTCAACAAAGTGCATAATCCGATTGTTTTACAGAGGGATTCTCAGGTGCCTAATAAATAACTCAGTATAGTGTGAAAACCTTTCTGATGCTACACATTTCAGATGACAAGTTCAGTTTCGCATTTAAGATAGTAGATAGATATGTACAAGTAATTTTTAAGGCATTACAAAAATTAGTTTTTCCTGGAATATGTGTTGTATAGAGAAGTAGAATCAATTTTATTCTTTCTCACAGAAGTTTTGTATGGTTTTGAATGTGATGGCTTTTTTAGAATGAATCTGGCATTAAGCAAGATCACAATCTGCCCCTGGCTTTAATAGATTAGATGGTATCAAATAAATACGTCATTTTTGTAAGCAGAAAGAGATGTTTCAAAGTTATAGATTTTTTTTTGTTTTGTTTTGAAATATAATTGGCTTTAAAAACAGAGTCGTCCCAGCCAGAACAATCTCCAATTTTATAATAAAAAAATAATTTTTACTTTGGAGAGTTATTAGACTTGGAGTTGAAAGAGCATTTTAAAGAGGATTTTTTCCCTTACCTTCACACGTAATTCCATCACCGCTGTACCCAGGGGGACAAGGACCACATTTCAAGGCTCCATCTCCAGCTGGCTCGCACTGCACGTCAGTGAAACACATCAGGTCAGCACACCCAGCTTTGTGATGCACCCCAGTGCTGACTTTTGGGAGTCCCACAGCATCCATTGCTCGGCTGAACACCTTCCTGGCTGCTGTGGTTTGTGCAGGAAGCCTTGCTCCGGGACCAGACCCCGCCAGGACACTCTGGGAAGCTTCATCCCGCGAAGAACCCAACAAATGGTGAGGGGAGGGGAGGTGTGTTGCCAAAGGAGATGCTCTGGGCTGCTCTGTTGGGAAAACCCGGGATGGTTTGCTCTTCCAGACTGCGACTCGACCGGGCCATTTCCTGGGAGAATAACCATGGGTGGAACGAGTGTGCTGAGCAGTGTGGGACCCTGCAGAGAATGAGCCTGCATTTGTGCTGGGACGAGGAGCAGCCGCCCCTGCTGGGGCTGGTTTGTGCTGCTGGAATTGCAGAGGGGTGTGGGAGGTCACACTAACACCTGGGGCTCTAGGCTCTGGCTCCTCATGGAGAAAGGGAGTGTGTGTGTCACTGCTTTTCTCAAGGAAAGATTGCTCCTCAGGTGCTGTGAACTCCGTATCGAGTTGTTTTGCTGGCGATGTCTGAGCTTGGGAGGTCTTCCTTTGCATTGTAAAGGATGGAGTGTGAATGACTGTGGGGTTTCTTTCCAAAATGAACGTAATATCTTGTCTTGGAATTTGGGGTTGGGAAAGAAGGGAAAATACATTTCTTGGTATCTTAGATACATTTTCCTGGTGAGAGCCTTTAGCATCTTCGGTATTTCTTCCAGGAAAATCCACATGGCTTTGAGAAGGTCTTGAAACTAGGGCAGAAAGAAGAAATATATTAGTTAAATTTTCTGGTCTGGACTTTAAAGGAACCACAGTGAAAATACTGGTTTGGAGGAAACAACAGAACATCAATTCTAGAAATAAAAGAGTGAATTATCAAATATTCCAAAGGCAGCTTTATACCTACTGGCTTAGAAATGACGTGGGGTTATCTGCTGTGGGTGACACCAACGCTGATGCAGGGGGAGCTGCAGGGGGGAAACTCAAAGGGTGGTGGTTCATGAATCACATGAAATATATTTTTGGAGGCTTAACACCTGAGGTAGCAAGTCTCAGGGAAGGTGAGGCATTATTTGAGGTACAGCACTGGGCTGACATGCAGGGATTAAGTTGCAGCCAAGTAAAAACACTTGCCATGCTGGTTTACTAATTGTGGCTTGCACCAGTCCATGAGGTGCGGTTACTGTGCACCATTTTTTGTTGTGAATCTTCCAGTTCTTGACCTCCTGAGGCAAGATTTGCTTTTTATTACCTGTCTATACTGCAATGCTCTGTGGGACATAGCTCAGACAGTTTGCTCTCTGAGTCAAGGAGACAGGACATTGCAGTTTGGCACAGACAGATACTGGAGAAGGAGAAACACAGAGTGTTAACATGGCCCTTGGCAAGATCGTGCCCTAGAGAGACTCCAGTGCCATCACACCAGTGACTCTGAAATGCTTTTGTAGCTCTCACAGCCAAGAGAAGTTTTAGGGGAGCATTCAAAGGAGACAAATGGAGAAGCTTTGTAGGTGCTGTGTGCAGCTCCCTCCAGACACGAGGGGCAGCGTGTGAGGGAGGTGGCCGTGTGATTGCTGTCCCCCACGTGGCCCAAAGCCAGCCACCTTTTCAGCTGTGCGAGGAGGGATGATAGATGGGCACAGGGGACTCTGTGAAGGGCCTTGAAAGTGGAGACGAGTAGTTTGAATCAATACTTTCAGGAAGATTAATGGCCATCTGCTGACGCTAATGAATGGAAGAGGCTATTTTTAACCGGTTCTGGCATACTCACTCCGTAGGATATGGAATATGTTGGATCCTGAACAAAGACCCTCACTTGGTTCTGGGGTTAACCCCATGGAGGATGCACCTCTTTCTTTTAAATATAAATAATAATCACTTTCTAAAAAATCCCATTGATGGAGATCTTAACCACAGTTAGCAAGGAAAGAGGTTCGGATGTGTGGCAAGGGTCAAATGAAAGTTAGGGCATTGACTGGACCAAAGCAAATCCTGGCAGCCAAAGCTGTGTTTATTTGGCTGATAAATAGTGTCATTCTGCTGGCAGCTGATGAGTTTCTTTTCCCTTGAAGCACAATGTTTTGGAGATTTGCAATGGTACTGGATGGAGCTATGGCTATCAGTAGGTAAATACACAGTATTTAGTGGAGCAGCAGGCAAATACATGGACCTCAGTGTCCAGAGGAAGGCTGGTGAATGATGAGGGACACAGACTGGGAGAAAAGGGATGATGAAGCAGAGAGGACATCAGCAAAAGGAGTATGTGAGGATAGGAGAAGTCAAAGGATTTTAAAAAATGAATGAATGAGAGAAAGATGAAAGAAATATCTCCATAGAAAATTATCAGTAATAGATTATCGTTATAGCCCTTAGAAAATTTGATTTGGGGACCAGAAATCAACAGGAATGACAGTGAAGGTCTGAATGACCTCTCTGACAAATTTCCAAAATGAGCCCTGATTATAGCTTTGAGCTCCTTCCACTATGTCATAATTAAATGGGTTTTCCTCCTAATTAAATTTGAGTAACTAGTAAGGGGATCAGACTGACTACCTGAGAAAGGGAAATCTTTTATTTCTTTAGCAGATGATAGAGGTGAGATACCCATCCTTCAAAGAAATTTCATCTTTCCCTGTAAGTGTGGGAGCACATTGTTGGAGTGTTTCTGTGATAATGTAATTTTTACCTCTCAAATCCTTCCAATGAAGAGTAGTGTTGTATTTTGGTTATTCATTATTATATATACACTGATCACGGTCCCTTGGCCACTCTGTAGAGGTGAGTAAGCTCCACAAGATGTTGGTGTCATTCAAATGTGGTGACCAGAGTGTCCTCTCAGCTTTCAATGTTTCAGATTTTTGCTTATATTGCTAGTGTGCAATTTAGTTCAGATAAGAACACGATAGATTTTTCCTGGAATACCTGCAAATTTCTCTCTGCAGACCTCCAGATATCTAAATAAGCTAAAACAAAGAAAGCAAACCAAAAGATTGCAGACTCAGTTGTCTGTAGTCAGCAACTTTCTCAAATCCTGCATTACTTCAATTTATTTTCCTTGCTGTTGATCAATATCTTCAAATGTATTACCCATTATCAATGCAAACTGTGAGCGTGTGAATCTCTTTTTCCCTGCTATGCCAGCATACGATTACATATCGGAATGGGTGAAATCACCAAAAAAACCCTAAAAGACAAAGTGCTCAAGGTTATGTGATGGAACAAAGCCTCGTTTTCACCACCCATCAGTATTTCTGCCTGTACTAACGGGGAAATGTGCAGCAGTGGGATAATTGAGTTTATTTTTCACAGAGGTAGATAAGAGACTGAGACTCTGCTGCTCTGCTCCAGCTGTGCATGGCAGGGCCTCTGCTCGTGTTGATGGACTGCCCCACTGCAAGCAGAGCTCATTCCCATGTGGATCAGGTCCCGAGAAGACAGATTCCTCTGTGTCCCCAATCCGGGGGCGATTAGAGCAAACGTGACAGAGGGCAAATTTCCCAGACACAGGTTTGACATCCCTCATCCAGCTCGACACCAGGACACTTCCCATCTCTGGGTGCAGGAGTCCCCCAGCCTGTGGTCCTCCAGCCTCTGCTTCTCCCAGGCTTTCACACTGAGCTCACAAATCAGAGCTGTCACAGCCAGCCCCTGGCTCTCCAATGCCATCACAGTATTGCTAAGGTTCAGCAAATTCTGACTTCTTGTCTCACTCGAATTCCATTTTATTGTGAACTACTAAGTAGTTGAAGAGGATCGTGTTCACTCTGAAGGGAATAAGATGACTACTTAAGCTGGTGAAAACAACCATTCAAACCCAGAGAAGGTACTCAACATCTCTTAAACCCAGGGTGAGATATCAACATTCAGAAACAGAAAAGAAATCCAATATCTTTTTTCTCTTCTGAGCCTGTGGTTTGGTTTTTTGTTTTGGGGTTTTTTTTACATTTCAGAAAAACACCAGATCCAGACTCGAATTAAGAAAAAAGTCATGTCCCCTTCTGACCCCAGCAATTTCTGTTCCCAGTAAAGCAGCACGTATTTCCCAGGATGAATACCCTAGAACAGGGTGCACCAGGCTGGTTATCAAATTCCTTGGTGCCATTCCCCCACATTCTTGCTGGGCTTAGACATAAACACCTTCACACTGTTCTTCCCAAGCCCCGTGCCTTGGAGACAGCCCCACCCTGACCAAAACTGGCAGCTGATACCTCCAACACTTGCTTGAGCTTCCTGCAATATGAGTATTTATCACCTTTTCGTTGGCACACTTCTCTTTGCAGCTATTGGAGTAAGAAACTTATCTTTTGGGTTTTAGATATAAGTGTAACTTTTTGTTTATGTAATGACTTGAGAGAGGCACTGCAAGAATCACCATGTAATCTCAAGCCCTTCTTTCTCTTTAAATTTAATAAAATGCCCTAAACCAGTCTAATCTTCAGGTGGGGACTGACTCCTTCTCCTTAACAAACTCCTCTGGCTGTGGCCACTTCTGCCTGTCACTTCAGAGGATGGTGGGCACCTTTAATTCTGCTCGAGTTACAACTCTTTCAGAATTCTGTGAACAGTTTAAGAATTCATTATTAACACAATTCAATAAATTTACAATTTGTGTAGTTTTAGAGCTATTAACATTTAGTAGTACCTGCTGTCCAGCCCATTTCTCATTCAGAAGAATGTTGGCAGAGAAATGCTCTTTTGACATATTACACTATGTGGGTCATCATTTAAAATTTGAAACATCTACCAGCACATAAATCTTGTTTAAAATGTCAAGAGAGACCAGAAAAATTACACTGGTCTAAGAAGTCTTGTTACCAGAGTGCTAAGGATATTCTAATTTTCCTCTGTGTTTCCAAGTTAATATTTTTTGTGTATTTACTTGGTGAGAAAAGGGAAACAGGGCAGCTGTCAATAGGATGCTCCAGGGGAATTCTGTTTTTTTCATCAATTCTTAGTCTCCCCTTTCATATTATTATGTTCTGGCATTACTTTCTTTTTTAGTAAGAGCCTGTTTAATTCCTAAATCTCTTGTTTTACCATCCAGGCATATCCTAACGTCTTCCCTCTCCTAAATATTCAGTAATATAGCTTTGATTCTTCCTTCCTTCCTCTAAGCATCCAGGAGTTCCCCACATTAGATGCTGGTTGGAATTCCCAGCCAGCATATGCCTTCTCTTTTGATCACAAGCAGAAATTCCCAGAATAAATTCCTCACCGCCTTTAAGTGAAATACAGCTTCAGCTTCCCAAGTTTTACAAAAGGGTGTATTTCCAGGATTATGTCTGTAACAACATAAGCATTTCAAAGGCTTGTTTTGATTGGGATAGTAGTACAAATTTAAATAGGAGCTTAAATTTGCATCCACAGGTCCTTTACCTTTACCTACTTTTATAGGTAAAAAATTGAAAAGTCAAATGTGTTGTAAAGGAGTTTAGGGGCACAGGACACACTGGAAGTAGACACAGGCAAAAATTAATCCCCACTTTGAAAGATGTGGAAATAGAGGATCTGAGCAATGCAAGAGATGCTCAAATCTGTAAGTCACAAACCACAAGGCAATGTGGAGCTGTGTGTGAGCCACTGGTGGCGCCTGGGCTGACAGAAGGGACCAGGCAGGAAATTCAGCTCGTGCTGGGCTGGCAGAGCAGGGCCCTGGTGTGCCTCAGTTCCACCAGCTCAGCACACAGCAAACAGCCACACAGCTCCATCCATCTGCTCCAGCCTATTCAGTCCTCGTGCTCTCAAACCACCACTTCTGGGATGGGTAAATTTACTCACTTGATGCTTTAATGATGAAATTAAAAGGTGAACATCTAGTTCACTGTCCCTGAGCTCTTTCAGCTTGATAGAAAATGAGATTGTGTCACTGATGTTGCTATCTGGTGAGCAATTTTCTTCCTCTTCACCTACCAAAATCATGAGCGATAGGCAATAGTCTGTGGACTCTGCATCACTCAGCCACTTCTGATTATAACAACTCTGCTTCAGACTCTGTTTGTCAATGTGGCTGCAGCTGCATATTCACAACTCTCTAACACCCTTCACAATTTGCAAGGCAAATTTGTCTTGTGTCAATGAAATACAAAGTCATTCTGCTCTAACACAACACTTTTGTGGAGGAGAAACCTGGGATCTTCCGTCAGCTCACTCAGCTTGTTTATGAGCCTTTCTGTGTTCAGAGTAAATGATTCCCACAAATGGAATGGGGTCTAGACTTTGCCATCAAGGAGGTCCTTTTCCAGTTCTGGGATGTTGAAAACCTATGTGACTGTATGAGAAAATATTACCTCGGTATGAGATAGTGAATTTGCTTATGTCACATTAAAGGTCATTTGTGTTTTTTGCATCACTGTACAGTTCATTTCCTTCAAGGTTTTCAGAACGATAGAATTGACTTCTCAATTCATTAACTGGTGTATTTAAAGAAAATGGGGATTCTGAGGTGACTGGTCAGGAAAGAAACAGTTAATGAACATACAAATGATATTTTGACTACATGACAAAGTTCTCAGTCTTATCTCAGGTATGTCAAGGAATGCATAAGGTCATCCCTTTTGTACTGAACAAATACAAAACACATAAAGATTTTACTTAGGTATAGCTCTTTTCTTTTTAATAAATATTTTTCTATTTGTAAAATTTTTTCAATAGCAAGTATTATGATTTAGAGTTTGAGAAACAAAAAACCTTTTGTGAAGTTTAAGAGATTGCAAAGATTAATCGAAGAGTAACTGATGATTACAGGAATGAAAAAACTAAGAGGAACAAAGAGTTGGGGCACTAATACTGCCTTAGTTTATATTAATTTAAGCCAAATTTCTCATAGACTTTTTTTAGGTGTACTGGGCAGATAACAGCAATATTAGGCCATGAGCTGGAGTCCTAGAAGGACACTCAATTCTGAAGCTAATGAAACAGCTTTAAACATGAAATTTACCCTAATATATGGTATTTTCACCTATTATATGTGGATCTGCTTTCCAAGCAAGATTCTCGGGACAGGACATCATATGCAGGCAGAATGAAGGAAAGTGATGAACGCAATGGCAGCTGTACAGAAAAAAGGGTCTTTGAGGAAAATAATGTATTTTGTGCACTTTGTTTTCAGACTCTGTTTGTTGGGAGGTTTTTATTTATTTTGTGATTTTTTTTCTGTAAGTTTTCAATAGAAATTTTAACATCAGGGTCACCAGAGACAATGCTTTTAAAAATGCTGTAGGAATTACTGATTGCAAAGATATGAGCATGCTCCCCACAGAGATTTTTTTATTTCCTTCTCTAGCAATAGTTTTCTTAATCAGAATCTTTTTTCAGATTGCATATGCAGATTTATAAACCTGCTATGTTTTTACAAACAAATAGTGTTTTCCCAAACACCTCTCCTACCTTCCCGTTTATTCCAAGGTTTAATTGAAAAGTTCCCTCCTGGGGGCTGGAAAAAACTCAAAATGTTTGATGTTCTCTCATCCCTTGCACAGGAGCCGTGCTCCTCTCACTGCTTTGTGCCAGATCTCCTTCCGTGCTCTTTACATTCCTTGGTCTAACCCCTTCTCTGCTGCTGTTTTCAGAAGTGCTCTTCCTGTGCTTTTCTCTGAATACCCAGCCAAGAAAACAGGAAGCCAAGGAGAAGTGTGGTTGTGCTTCAAAACAGCCTGGATCACCCCCTTAATCCCCTGGTAACTGTTTTATCACCTTCCTTTCATTATTCCGTGCCCATCTTTCAGCTCTGAACTTTTACCTCTCCTCTTTTGTGTTCTGCCTCCTCCAATTATTGGAGCCTGAAACTGTATTATTTCGGCAGCTACAAAGGTGGTGTTAAGATAGAGCTCATGGAACTAAATTATATTTTCTATTCAAGAATTGACAGTATATTTTACTTCTCACTACTGAGATAGACGGAAAAATTAATAGAAACTGTGTTCTTATCTGATGATGCCTCATGGGCCTTCAGACTCTCTCATGGCACGAACAGGTTGATAGATATATACAAAATAGGCTAAATTAAGGCAGATCCTTTCTGAAACATCCCTGTCTAATTTTCAGAAATATCTATGTAGAAGCCTTTAGAACAGTAATAATAGATTATAAAGAAAGTTCATTTCTTCAAAAGTAAAAGAAAAGGCATAATATTTCTTCAAAGGAAAAAAAAGCTTATATCTGAATATTTTATTGAAATTCTTCTTTTATTCAATTCAAGAAATAAATGGTCTAAATAACTGTGTTGTTTTGGGCTGTAAACACATAAAAATTGAGTTATTTTACATATGAAAGCCAAAACACAAAATGAACTATGCCTTACTGGGAATCAGTAATGAATCTATTTTTATATCATATAAGCACATACAAATACTGTCAATGAAATCATGCTTTTATGGAATTCTCCACAATTTCAACTGATTAGGTTGACAACTACCTATAGTTTCTTCCTAATTTAGAAAACAAAAGGCAAGGAATTTCTGTAATAGTATTTCAGATGGTGTGTCACAGCAGATCTTAGCTAGTTCTCTTTGAGAAAAAAAGTTGGACCAGATATCTTTTGAGGCCCCTCCAACAATGTTCTTCTGATTCCCTGAAATTCTAAATCTAATATTATCAGCATGGGTGATGATTTTTCTCCTCCATCCCAGAAGATCAGTTGCCTTGTGTTAGCTATAAGCTGTTGCTGTATCCTTTCAGGAATGAACCAACCCTCTTTATGTGTTCTGTAATATTTGGGGCAAAATTCACACATTTGGCAGTGAATATCCCCTGGTTCTGCAAGAAAGTCCTGTGAAGTGGCTGCTACTATACCTTTATGTACCTGTTCTAAACCAGCAAGAGGTTACAGGACTGGTCCTAAATTTGTCCTGAGCAGTGAAAAGTCTCTATTTCACACCTGTTTTTTCTCACCTGTACTGTGCTGTGCTTTTGTTGCTTATGAGTCCTTTCTCTTCAAATCCTGCTTTGCTTTATCCCTCGGTGGCAAAACTCTAGTGTTGCTGTAATGGGGCCAGGATGTTGGTCCAGTCTGAGTTACTTCCAGTTGTAAAGGGGGCTTTAAGTGCCTTTAACAAAACAGCAATCTTGCCAAATTTGTGCAAACAGGGTTGGCTCCCTTTAAAAGCTGTGTGCTATTATAGCCAGATGATTAAATGAGCCTGGAAATTCTAAGAGAAAATAATCTTGCTCTCTACTCTGTCAATGTAAAAAAACTACTGAGCCTGTATCCTAGGTATATTATTTGTTGGAGACTGAGTTGTTATTATCACTTAAAAGTCATGATGGCCCAGTGATTGCTTAAGCAAAAGGTGGCACATTCTTGGTAGGAGAGAAATGTAATCTGTACTTGATATTCTGATTGAATGTAAATATTATTCATGGCTTATAGCTGAGTCCTCTTCCCTAGTGGTTTTATGGCTTGGGCTTCATTGGTCTTCTATTGCTGAGCTACATCATTTCCTAAATATATCATCTGTATTGGAAGCACTTAACAAGTTCTGGATTGACAGAGTGCATGGATCAGTGAAGCTGGAGACCATTTATCTTTTAAATTATCTAAACATATTCTTCCCACTGTGCCTACTTTGCTTGTTATGTTTGGGTCATAGCATATACTGTACAGGTCTCTTGATATTTTTCTGAAAATACTTAATATTTTACGAGGTATCCTTAAGGAGGAGAAAGACATCAGAAAGATTCTCTGGTTCCCTTTCTGTCTTGACAAGCAGAGGGGTGGATTTCCAGTGGCAATTACAGGCTCAGAGGGCAGGAAAGGGTCAGAGCTTATGTGCAAAATGCCAGGCTGATCGTGGCCTCATGTGAAGATTGCTGGTATGCCATTTACAAAACTGATCCTTTCATAACACCAAATTTATATGGAATGTCATTGTGCAGCATTTCTAACCCCACTTCAGTTGCCATTTCATCACACATCCCTTGAAGGAGACATCATTGCATCATAACTCGTCCATCTGAAAAAATGGACATTTTGTCCTGAAATACACCAACTAGAAAGACTGAAACACAGTTCACAAAAGGGAGAGGCAACTTCCACCATGAATTCCAAACATGAACTGTGGACAGAGTTTCCATGGCCTGAGTCAGAGGGAGGAGCTGGAAGCCATTGAGATGCAAAGTTTCCCAGTTTTGGAGTCCACGAGCAGAGCTGAGCGCTATTACCACACAGAGGCAAATCAGAGCACCCTTTACGATTTGCTTAGTATTTCTGTTATGTCTTTACAAGGATCTCAGGTGACTTCACAGCGAATGGTTGCAGCATCTACATCCCTGTCTTCATGTAAGCCTTGTAACTCGCTGCATAAACCATGTCAGGGTGGGTTAGTCACTCTTTGCACAGCACTCTCTGAATGCTGAGCGGTGTTTGCCTTTTATCTACACCTATTGGTACGCACAGATCTCGTATTTAACACCCTGTGTGTGATGTGCCTGCCTTAACAGCTTTTAAGAGGTGTCTTCCAGGAACTGTGCTCAGCTCAGTCCATTAGGGTAATGCCACTTGTTCAGTGGAGTCACTTATGATTTACACTGGTGCAAGTGAGACTGGAATCTGGGCCTTGATCTTTTTAATGCAAATTCATCAATTCTGTTAGATAAAAGATGAAAGGAATCTATTACATTCTTCAGTCATCTCTTGAAACAAAATAATTTTATTCGTTCCAGGCAGTAAGAGGTCCCTACACCTGCAGTTAGCTCCAGACATGCAACCTTGGGTTAGTGACCAAAGCTCTTACTGGAGTTATTTATTTTTCATGGATACTGACCGATGATGAGTGCTAGGAATGACAGAAGTGATTTCCAAGTTAAAATTTAAGAACGTGAAACTTAAGGTTAATATGTTCCTCTGGTGTTTGACTGAGCAGTATGTGTTTAAAGACACACACGTTCTTTCACTTCAAAACGTTTTATTCTCCTTTTAAATTCACCCCTTGATGTTGATCTGGCAGTGGTGCAAATGAGGAGGTGGCAGAGGTCTCTCTGATGTAAAATCAAAGGGAATTCAGACGCACAGTGCAGATACTGGAGAAGTGTGAAGCACAGAGCACGTAAACATAACAAACAGCTGCACATGCAAAAGTACAGCAAGTGCCAAATGTCTACAGTACTGCAAATTAACTGCTGTGACAGGAGATCTTGCGGCGGTGCTCAGAATGGAAAAGCAGAACTCGATTACAGAGATCATAAAATCACCCTCTCCTTGATCTTCAGCTCCCTAAACCGGGAGAAGAAGAAAGAACTGGCTCTGAACAATCTTTCATCGGTGGTGGATGTGGCACTGCTTTGTCTAGTAAAATTGCTGATTTACTAATAGCTAAAAAATAAATCCTTTGTGATGACACCAACCTCTCTAACCTGCTAAAGAAAGTGCAAACAGATGGGTATCTGTGTGACTGTGAGTGATGAAACCAGTCTGGAGAAATACCCACAGCGTCTGACGAGAACTAATATTGCAGCGTGCAGGAGCATCACCAGCATCCCCCATTAGGATATATTCATTTTCTTTGTGCCAAGAATATGACCAATGATACTGGATGGTTTGATTTAATATATCTGCCTCTTCTAGCAAAAAGGCAACAGATCTTTTATACAAAAGTGAAGTGTGCCCAGGGAAGCCTGGAGAAATTTAAATTCCTTAGGCTTTCCTCTTTATTGCAATGCCAGCAGACTTAAGGGACTTTTGACCCTACTAGTAAATTTAAAAATAAATGTAGGATACTTGCTTTATGGATCTGAAAGGGGGAGGAATAGCTTTTTGTTTCTGATAGGAGAATCTGTTTAAAAAAAATAATAATTTATTTCCCTTTATATGTGGAATTCCATACTGGCTTTTCCTTAAGAGTGTTCTGATGTACCTCAAGAAAAGTTGCAACCAAGTCTGGTGGATTTAAAGTGGTACAAACTACAGATATAAGCCGGGTAAAATATGTAAGTGAGAACAGAATGAGGCCCTACATTGTTGTTAGAGCAGATAAATGTAGCTCAGAAACTTATTTTTAGAGTTTCATAGTTTGCAGTGAGACGAGCACTTCGAGAGATGAATACCCATCACATATCAATGCTGAGGAAATGGTACTTTGTTGATTATAAATCAAAATTGAAGGACTTTTTGGGTGCAGCTCATCAAACACTGACTTAGGAAACAATTTTCTTCTGGAATATTTTCCTCCTCGGCAGCCTACAAAGGCAGTTGGGCAATTTTTGTGGTTTCAGTATGAAGAAATCCTTTAATCCTTAAATCACTGCAATTGAGTATAATTTCATGTCAAAAGCAGCCCATAAAATACAAAATAGGGATTAGCAGTAGTATTTTTAGATTAAAATTACTAGAGTTGGAAAGACGTGGCACATAATCTCAGTACCTTCACAAGCACTGGAGCAAGCTGGAGAGGATTTGTTCTGTTTCATTTGAAAACTGATGGCATAAGTTACAAGGGAGGGAAACTATTATTCTAACAGGGAGGATTTCACAATAATCATAATCCACAACTGTACATAAATTTGATTGAAAGTTAATTTTTTTTTGTCTGCTATCTTCTAATCATCAATGCTATACAATACTTCTGCTTCTATGGGCAAAGGACATGGGAAAGAAAGTGAAACCCATCATTTTGGCCATAAATTAGGACACTCATGGAGCTGCAACAATTGCTTTAATTTCTAAGTATTAAAACAAATGTCTACTCTCATTTAACCTTGAGGCACAAGATTCTCATTTTTTATATTGTGATATAACTCACAGGAGTGAATACAAGGTTCTGTTGGAACCAAAAAGAAAAAAAAATCCACGTCATTCCCTTCCCAAAGTGTTCATTTGCAGCATGAAGTCCTGCCTCAGTTTGCATATTCAAGAGAAAAACATAAAACAATCGCTCTGCCTCTGATATACAGCTCACTTTTGAAAGAAGCATGCACTTGTTTCAGATCCTGATACCTGGGATATTTCTTAAATCTTGCCTGCAGTTGTATATGACAGGTATGAATCACAGTAAATGGCAGCTTCTCTCTGCATTCCCCTTTCGAGAACACAGACAAATTTATTGGTTAATGTTTATATAAGCGCAGTGTAAGTGTTCCTGATTTACTGTACCAATACCTACAGCTGTGGAATGCCTGTTCGACTCAACAGCATTTAAAGGACCTTTGGGGTGCACAATGTGTATCCCATTATCCCATTAATGACAAGGCGCAGCTTTAGGCAATAACAGGAAAGTTATTTATATGCACAATGATTTTTTCTCTTCCTCAACCACTTTTACAGCTTCCCCAAGTTATAGAAGAGTCAATAGCTGGCTCAGTGATGCTGGCAGACAAAGTAATACTTTGTACATACTCATTGCTAAGGAGAGAAAAGTGTTGAGTTTATTTTTGTGACCTTTAGATTCTGAGAACTGGCTAAAATCAATTTATAGTTCAAAGAGATGGGATGATACCCACACTAAGCAGTAAAATTGCTTCCACTTTGATAGAGTGTGTTAGAATATAACACCAAGGTAACAATCATTGATTTGGATACAGAATGGGAAGTGAAGGTGGGTTAGTCAAGTGAAGGAGGTCGGGAACAATTTGACAGGTTTCAAGCCACTCTGTCTTGAATACTTAGGAAAAAGATTTAGAAGAAAACCAAGGAATCTCACCTAGCAACTAGTGTTATTAAGGAATAAACAGGAGTACTCCTGGCAGATCACTCCGTGCAGTAAAAAGGGGACAACCCTCCACACGGTCCCTATAGAGCCATACATTGAATTATGGGAATATCATTGAGAGAGAGCTCTATCAGATGACAGTGGTTGCTATGCCATTGTCACTTTCTGCCTGAGGTCAGGACTGAGATTTTCTTCCACCACAGCAGAAGAACTCTTCTAATGATCGGTCCTCAGAGATTCATGGGAGCAGCTGAATTTTGGACCTCCCTAAGGAAGATTTTTACTCAGGCTATGAAAAATACTGTAGAAATTCTTTAATTATCTGTTGCCTTCAGTTGTTGGCATAGTTGTTCTTGCACGACACTTTGTTTATTATTGTCTTCACAGGTCACCTTGCTGAACAGATGCCTTGCAGCAGAAGAATTAGGGAAGAAGGAAGGCTGAGTGATACTGGCGTGTGTCATGTTCTGATCTTACTGAGGAGGAAACATGCTCTGCACTCCTGTGCCAGCGCTGTGGCAGAAATACAGATGTGGTGATTCATACCATTGAGCAAGTCCTGTCGTGAAGAATTCCCCCTAGCAGCAAATCAGGTGGCTAATCTATCGGATTTCAACTCGTGGAGCCAGGTATTCCTGACACAAGTCCTGCCAGCTGCTCCTCAGGTGAGTGACAGAACACGGCCCTCAGTATTTGATTACAGAGCAGTGTGCTGTAATGCCATCCTAGTTCACGCTTTCTCACAGCCTTTCTGTGCAAAACCTTTTAAAAATTCTAAAAAAAAATAGAAAGTACCTGGTCTGGGGACTTTGGTGCAGGTTCGACCATTTCCAGAAAACCCTGCTGGGCACCGGCCGCAGACGTAGCCAAGGTAAGGAGGTTTCCGGTCAAAACACAGCACTCCAGGGAAACACGGCCTGTTGGCACAGCTGGGGATGTGTGACACAGCTGCTGCATGGCCAGAGAAAAGGAACTTTAAGCATGTTATTCATAATTTCTCAGGTGAAATATCGAAAATTTAGCAGTGACTGCCTGAGCGCAGCTAAAGCTTTATAACTGCTTTTATTCCTTTAAAGTCTAATTAATGCAAAATGTTCCCAAACCTTGAGCCAAACATGAGAATGTCCTGTAGGCACAGTGTAACGGAACAGCTGTTTCTCATTAAAGCAAGATTTATTAGTCCTCTAATTACATGTTTTCAAGTTTATTACTCAAAGTTGTTTGGCATTTATCATGTACAATATAGAAACTGTAATTTTCAGCGTAAGCGAAAGATTAACTGAGTGAGAAAAGGTATTATTTGACATCTTTTTGGTCTTTTATAATTGGAAAGTAATTATCAAACCTTACAGCACCTATACCCTACTTTTGAAATTACACTGTGAAGTACATATGTTTCTGATCTGGAAATCCTCCTTAATGTGTCAAACCTTGTATTACAGAAAACTGCTTTAATTATCTTACGACTATGTGCAAAATTCAACACTCTAGTAGTATATAACATTTTATCACTTATGATGTCACTGAATAGCAAGTGTATATGAACTGCCTGTGAAGTATTTAATAGTGCCAAGACAGAGAACAGATGATTAATACAATCTTAATTATGGTTGTAGATCTTTTTTAATTGCCTCCAGTGAGGTCTCCATCATAATTCTCAAGTATTTTCTGCATTATTCTTGCACCTTACCTACAGCTTTGTGATATAGGACACCTGTAAGAGACAAATTCTGCTTAGGGGTTGGCTGGCCTTGTACAGACATTTTTAAAAAGAGGGTAAGAAAAAAACCCCATTTTATTTTACATATGCCTCTACACAACAGATATGACCAATCTAATTTTTTTTTTGCTGCCTGCTTTCACTAGAAAATCAATTAAACATGCAACATTCATTAGAGCAGGACCAACACAAGCAACATGCAGGTGCACACCTGTGTCAGAAAGTGCTGTAGTGCTGCACCTCTGGGGAAAGCTTCTGCCACTAAGTTCATTCCTCAAGCTGATCTTCAACTATGATTAAAACTCAGTATTAATTCAGTGGCTGCCCATTAAATACTGAAATAAAACTCCAACATCACTTGGCTATGGACAGCTGGCATAAGCTGCCACTCTCAACATCTTGCTTTCCATTGATCACTAAAACTTGGAGTGATTTTGTCCTACCTCAGGAGTGATGTGATTTCTAATTAAGCCTGACCACTCTGATATTGCTGCAATGTGTCCCTTCCATCTCAAATTGTTTAGCAGCAACCCACAGTCTGATGTATCAAGAGGGTTTTCATTTCTAACTCACATTTTCTTTTATTATAAACAGCCAGTTTGTGTTTACTGTTAAGGTGTTAATGATTTCTGAGTGCATAAACTGCCCCAAATGAAAAAGATTTCATATCCATGTATACCTACCACGTCTATCACTTATGTTAAAATTCTTGATTGCAGGAGAATCCTTTGCCTGTAAGGATTGCGGTGGCTGCTTAACCTCAGTCCTGTTCAATTCACCTTTGCCATCGCTTAAAGCTTCTGTAACGTCAGCAGCAAGGACAGCTGTGGAAAATATCACAGGGACAAGAAGCAAGGGGTTAGGGCTTAGCTGTGATTGATGATAAAGAGCCACAGCAACAGCAAATCAGGTAACCTGGCACGAGTTTACTCTGGAATCCAACAAGCAAATAAAGGCAGATCAGGTGAGTCCAGCTGCTGACACACAGCAAAGCTTCAACCACGTATAGGAAAAATTATTATGCCCAAGCTCTCTGACCTTTGCTTATATGGGATTCTTAATATGCACTGTGATCTTTCCTTGGGCTCAGGGCACTTGGAAAGCCTCAGGTGTCAGACAGCAGTGCTCCTTGGATGGAGATGCTGCACCTCACCCTGGGAGCTGTGCTCTGAGTTTGCCTCTCCTCGAAAGCTTCTCTCTGAAAATGTGGTGAGTGTGTTTGTTGGCTTGGGTCGTTCAGCTGCAAGCTTTGCTTGTGTCAAAATACCTGTGCAGAGTGTATGAGGATGCAATGAGGAAAAACGATTGGTGGAGACTCTGAAAAATGTGATTTTCTGCATAACTTTAGGGTAATGAATTAAAAGATTATTTAAGGTAACAAATTAAGGATAGTGCTGCAAATTAAACAATTATTGCCCTGGGTTTCATGACTATTCTCTACTAAAGCTGGAGACTCTGACTCTTTATATCTATTAAACAATGCAATGAGCTGTTGCTCACTTTAGAAGCTGTAAAATTTAGTCCTTCCTTCCTTTCCTTCCTTTCCTTCCTTTCCTTCCTTTCCTTCCTTCCTTGCTTCCTCAAGGGAAGTATGAGCACAAATGTTAAATCTGTATATCAGAACTACAAATAACAATTTCTATCCTATTTGGGGTGGGCAAGGAAGCCCTTGGGTATATTCCTTCTAATAAACGTGCATTTCGGAAATGGAATTCTTCTTCTGTAATTAAAAAAAGAAAGCAAGAAATATTGTATTTTTCCAAAGCACATTGTTTATCCTTCCTTCGTGGGTCGAATTAATGACTAAAATATGCATTAGTGAAAAAGATGCAAAATCACTTTGAAAAAACCCAATGTGGCCAAATGATACAGCACAGAAAACTTTATATACAGACGGTTGGCAATATGATTGAAGGGATATTTGGTAAATCTGGCAGAGGCAGTCCTGCTGGTGCCAGCGTCCTGCAGTTACTGCTCAGTCTGTTTACAATGGATATTTTTTCCTTTCTGTAGTGAATGTGAGGCAATGTTAGCATCTGTACAGTAAATATCTGTATCTTTCACTTCTTGGATTTCTTTGGAAATACTAACAAACAAACAAGTAAAAAAGTCTTCAAGTGTTGGTTTATCTCCTTCTGGTCAAAGAAAAAATTATTTTGGAGAAGGCTTGTGTTTATCTGACTGTGTGGGTCACACCAAGCGCAGTGGGAAGATCTCAAAGTCCCTGTAGGCTCCCCAGCAAAGAGTCTGTTGCTTCAAAAGCAAATACGGGGCAGATCTAAAACTTTTCATGGCCATTTCTTCACTAGTTGTGATCTGCTGAATGGCTTCGTGCCAAGCATCTGTGGGCTGTGTCCTCTAATGAAAACACCTTGGAAACAGAGGTGAAAAGATGGGAAGGATTGGCCCAGGGACCTTCTTTCTCTTACTCTCCCTCCAGCAGTCACCCAGAGCAAAATCAGCCCTGGGGTTGCTTCCCAATACTCTCTTGTGGATGGTAACCTTAGGAGCGAAATGATGGAGAATGTACAGAATGTCCTTGGCAAATTATTTATCTGGAAAGTCCTTTTTTTTTTTTTTTTGTATGCTGTGTGTTCTGTACCAAAGTGAAAAATAGCGGAGCAATTTGCAAATATCCACATTAATATAATTTGACAATAGTCTGTTTTGTACATTTAAGGGTCTGTACTTGAAATGAGCGGCAAAGTACTCAATTAAGGATAATGGTAGAATTGAATCCACCCCCCCCCCCAATCTATTAAAATAAATCATGTAAAACACTTACATTTGCAAGTTTTACCATTTCCCTCCATCCCACTGGGGCAGATTCCACATGCATAAGATCCAAAGGTATTCATACAAGACACTCCAGGAAAACAAAGACTCTCTTCGCATTCATTCCTGTCTTCCTGACAAGTAAGCCCTGTGGCAAAGCAAAGGCGAAGTTAATAATCAGGAAAGATTCCCTGTTTATACTTCAGCTCAAATGTTGAAGCAGACAAAGGCTCACTTCTCGGCTGCAGACTCATTACAGGGTATGTCACTCATGTTCCAGCCAAATTCCCCACTGCCTCACTTAAACCTGCTTTTATCACACTGTTTATTACTGGCGTTATTGGCACCAGAAGTGCTGAACTTGAGACTGCTGCTCATGGAAAGCTGTGCATGTTAAATAAAAATGCACATAGATGAAATCAATATTTCCCCTAAATTTCACACCTTTGCTGCTGCTTTTGTTGTCTTGTTTATGTGAGGTCTTTGTCATCTGCTGAAGAAGCCAACGAACGTCACCATTTTGGTTTTAGGATATGAGGAGTCATGTACTGACCTACTGTGCTTTCCTTTCTATGTGAACCTCACATAACTGTGAACCATCCTGACCTAGTCTGGCTGAAGATAAACCTCAAAAAATGATCAAATTAAAAAAAAACAAACAACCAAACCTGAAGTTTTTCTATTTAAAATCAAAATTTTAAGACGCATTCTGAAAATGTCACTGAGCCACGGTACTGGTGTTCAGAAGATAGGTTGCTGCAGGATCTGAGTCCAAAACAATATCTCTGGACTACTGCTGATTTTGGAAAGAAGCTTTTAAAACTCCCTCAAAGCAACCAATATTCAAATTCACAACTTTGAGTGATTTAGCGAATATCTCTATGGGAGGGTGTCCCAAAAGTAAAAATTACTGTCTGAACAGCATTGAGGCAGAGTAAACACACAGAGTGTTTAAAACTCCCCCAGGATTCAGGTGCTGCTGTCTCTCTGCTGCTGGTCACAGGATGAACAGCCCCAAGGGCAGATCACAGACCAGCCCAGATCACTTCTGTTAAAGCATCCCCTTGTCCCTGCAGGAATGCACAAGGAAATTGGGACAACTTCTGGAGAATCCAGGTAGCTGCCCCAAGATACAGCACCAGAAAGGTTTGCTCCATATCAGATAGCCAGCTTTATCACGAGAAAAGTCTAAGGATAAAAGAATTTTTCTTTCCTTCAAAAGAGAAATTTGTCACAGTGGAATGAATTGCAGGATAATGCAAACAGAGTATTATTATCCATCTCCTATAACATAATCTCTCATTGCCTCAGCATTGCAGACAGCTTCCACTACTCCTTTCAAGTTAAAATAGCATCTCAATATAGAAAACTCAAATTGAAGTCTCCTTATTGATTGAGCTGCCTAAAAAGGCTGTGACATCACCTTCCCATGCCTGTTTCTTCTTGAGGAAAAAAAGAACAGCAGTACAAAAGCCACGTCCCTTTCCCTGTGCCATCTTAACGTAATATGTTCTGGTTTTCATGCTTCTGCTTCACTTATTGAAACTGGACATCACACAGTATTGCAGGGCAAGCCTGACATTTTTCCTTCCCTTGTTACATTTTGGATGACTGTTTATATTTCATTACTTAATTATCACTTTCCTGGCATCAGGCTGCCTTTCTCTGGTGCTGATTTCTGGTGATGCATTGGGAAATTATTAGACATCACATTATGGAAGATATTGAATGAGTTACCCTCTGATTAGATTAGTAATTACTTTCTTTCTCTGAGTAG
Organism: Origma solitaria; assembly: GCA_013397895.1. Lineage (NCBI taxonomy): Eukaryota > Metazoa > Chordata > Aves > Passeriformes > Acanthizidae > Origma > Origma solitaria. Next base: position 2,889,259 of record VZRL01005185.1, read on the forward strand.
CATATAAAGACTAAACATGATACCATAAAAAATGAGAGTAGGAGCAAAGTTCCCAGTTTCAGTAACAACACTCACTTCTCCCTTGGTCACTCTCATTCTCTCCTTCTCACCTTTAAATATTCTGATTTCACTGCAAAGGACTGTCTTTCAAATCTCAAAGATGAGGGAATTGCAAAAATCAAAGGAACACCTTTAAGGAACAAGATAAATTTTAAAAGTCAGCCACTTGGCTGATTTTTGTGATGTAAAGGTGAAATTATGCACGCACTGCTTTTCACACAAAGAGATTTGATTTTAAAGAGCGTCTGACGGATTTGGGTGTAATGATAATCCAGATGAGTTCAAGTACAAATGTTTGCAAAGACTGAAACTTGGCTGAGTGATGCTGAAGAAGCAGCAGAAATGGACAGAAACTATCTGCACCAAGAAGTGCCAATTATTCTGTTTGCAAGACCTCCAGTGCTCTGTAGCACAGGGGAGTCTCAACTGTCTTGGCACTGCTACAGTACAAATAAAAATAATAGGAATAGAAGTTCTTCAAGTTCCAAGGCTGAACCATCTGTTTGTGTGCCAGCTATATTTCTCCATCCCTGCATGGGAAGTTGTCTGAGGAAATAAAGTCTTTTCATGCCTTGATAGGAGCTGACCACCTACAGATGCAAAGAAAGATTTTTTGACTGTGTGCACATTAAGTTGACTCTAAAGGAACAAGAAATCTGCTTTAGGGGCTCTGTGGTTATTAGAAACCATTAACAAGTCCTGGGAGTTTATTCAGTTTCTTGAAATAAAAAATGAAATTATTGTTCCATCTTGCTCCCCATCCCACCCCCAACTTTGTACTAATCACTGGTATGTGGGGAAAGAAATAATGATTTTGTGATTGGGATAGTTTTCAAGGATGAGTTCTGTTCTCAGGTGGGTGATGTTCTTGCTTTCTGTGGCCAAAAGGATGAACAACAGGAGTCCTTGTTATCTTGTTGACAATGTAGATGAAAAATGAATGAGCTTTGAACACTCAGAGATCCAGCAATAATTCTGGAGTCAGCCTTCTCTCAGATTTTCTCCTGCCTTTTCTTCCTGCCTTGTTCTCACTCTTACGTTTTACTCTCACACTGATGCACCTGAGCTGCTGCTTCCCTTGCAGGGCTGTTTGGGAAGCTCTCCCAAGTTCACTTCTTGTTTCTGCTGCCTGTTCACTGTCATTTGGGAAGATTTGATGGTGAAGTGGTGCTGTCACTTGAGCTGCATAGCATTGCCTTCTCATTAGATTATTGATGGCTTTCTGGGGAATTGAGGCATAAACACAGTGTCAAGAATGAGCTTTTATTGTTGTCACAGAACCTGCCCTGAAGTAAAATCATCTGCTTCCCAGCTGGCTTTCAGCTCCACTTGCTTATAATTTTTCACCTGCTATTAAAACTTTGAGATGTATTCCTTTTTCACTCAATCATATCTTTTTAAAAAAAAATTTGTTGCTTGTGTTTTAGCATTTTGGGAAGAACAGGAAAGAACAGCAAAACCATTGCACCGTTGTTTAAGTTGCAGGAGCTAAAGGTGCAGGAAAACCTAATGTTTCTCTGGCCATCAAGGTGTCATGTGCCCTTGTCTCTTCAGTCAGCAGGCCCACTGAATTTATTAACTCATGGAATTATATTGATTTTTATTCATTTAATCCAACTCCTTTTAGGCAGTCAATATTTGTTCTTGTATGTCTCCAGTGTTTAACAAAATACACCACAAAAATTTTCCAGTTTTCCCTGTGCTCATAGGAATTTTCTTTCCAGGGGATTCAAGACATTCTGCACATGTTTGGTTGGATTAGGAATTTTTATATTTTGGCCATACTTCCATGTTGGAACTTTATTCTCCATACTTAGGCTGTGTGTTCTTGCCTCAGTGGAGTCTCTGGTGGTGTAAAGACTTTGGACAGCAGCAGGCTTTGGTCATTTGGTAGCATTACCTCGAGTCAACACAGACGAGGTGTCACAGGTCTTTCAGGCCATTTTTCTGGACTTCTGAATGATTTTTGTTTTCCATTTCTGCTGGAATGTTATAAAAATGGAATCTGGGCTTACAGTCCCACATGACCAAAACAGTGAAGGTTCCACAAGCTGCTGACAGGCAGGAAAGGTACCTTGCCCGCTGGGTAAAATCTGTTCTCAGCTTTTGTTTAAAAATTAGGGGCTTTCTGTATATATGCACTATAAGCAGTATATTATTATTATTATTATTATTAATAAAAATATATCANTAATAGTAATTGTGTGTATTTGATGTTACTTCTACTTTATTTTTCACACCTATAATACTGAGAGTATCTCTCTTCCCTTCATGTCTTAAAATCACATTTTGGGCAGCTGTTCTGGTTTTGGCTGGGATAGAGTCCCAAAATCAGGGCACCAGCCCTGAAGAGTTTCAAGGGTTAGATTTTGTTTCATCATTGTGTCTGACAGCTCAATGGGCTTGCGTTTTCCTAATGCTTAAATTTGATGAAGCTTCAAGCAGGACTAAAGGACAATTTATTTTTGCCTGTTTTCCATATCTGCTTCTCGTTCCTAGACCTAAAAAACCCCATTAATTCTAGTTCCTTCCTCAGCTTAATTAAGTGAAATCCTGTCAAGTGCAAAAGAGCCCTGGATCTTTGCCTTTTCTCTCTTTCACTCAGTCTTCTCCTGGATCATCTTATGGGTGGACAGATCCATGGGAAATGAACAGGAAGCAACAGAGATCAGAGAAGTTCACAGCCTCCCTGAGTGATCATTTCAGGATGAAAGAGCTTTAGGTAATTTCCCTTATCATTAGATAGCAGCTTTTGCACATTTTTCTCTGTGTGTTAAGCGAAGCCATGGGAGCAGAAGAGCAGGATTTTGTCTGTAGCCCATTTGACTGATGTTGTGGCCATGCTGCACTCAAAAATCCCATATCAAAACATCAGCAGTGAAACCAGAGACACAAACAGTGAGGTGATACCTTCCAGACCAGGGGGGCATTTACAAAAGTAGCTCTCCACACTGTCCATGCAGGTCCCTCTGCCGCAGGGGTTGGATTTGCAGTCCCTCACGTCTTCCTGGCAGAATTCTCCATCAAATCCATTTGGACACAAGCACAGGTATTCACCGAGGCCTGGAGGGTATTTAATGTTGGTCACACATGTCCCACCATTGAGGCAGCTGCAGGGCTTTACTCCAACCTGGGGAAGGTAAAGGGAATTGTGATGACATTCCTCTGAATAATCACAGCTGGGAGGTGTATGGTTACCTTTTAGGGTGGGAGAGATTCGCACTACAAACATGTTATCCAGTATCACGAAAACTTATTTCTAACAAATTTTCTTTGTCTAGATAGATGGTCTTAGAGTACTTATTTATTTGACTGAGAGCTCGACTTCAAAGGGATTTCTTTTTTCATCATTTAGAGGCACATTCTAACTTCTTATAAGGGAAAAAACCCAACCTTATTTGCTGTAACAGCAGCTTTCACATCATATCTGAGGGCAGAATTTGTTCCTTATTCTTCAAAGAAGAAAGGAAAAATCTTTTCTCTTTGCCTGCCTGCCCACCTTACTCTTTCACATTACAAATGGCTCCCAGGCAGGAACATGACTGTGGCATTCCTTATCTGGTCTCTCTTTTCAGGGAAGGGAGATCCATGGTTGTATTTTACGTATGTACAAGAACTGCATTTCAACAGATTCAAAGCTCTGCATTATCTCCCCCAGATAACACGGGTCTAGTTTGAAATATTTCCATTAAAACTATATCTGGGCTCCCATTTCCCCTCTGCTGTGTGGGTTCAGCAGATTGGTATTTTGTGGTTTGAATGAGTAAAAATAGGAATCTCTAAGAATAAAAATCTTTTCTTCACAGAACTCTTCTTATGTGAAGAGTCTGCATCCTGCTTTATTAGCTCATCCGATCAGAGGATTAATGTTAGCCTATACAATAAAGACAAAGCAATGCACAAGCTCTGCCAAGAAACTTAGAGTGTGGAGTAATGACATAAGAGCAAGACATCCTCTAAAAATATCATTGAGAATGAGTTATAATCTCCCTTTTATAGCTAAAGCCTGGTCTTTTATGTTATATGCTTTTTTTGTGCAATGCAGATGCAGAATGTGAATTTTAAAGCAGATTAATGAACCATTAAAAGGCTCTGCAAGAGTGTTCTTTCAAACAGCAATCAATAGCACTCTCTCTTGTTCCCTATATATATAGTTTCTATGTTCTCAGAGATATTTATTCCATTAATTGATCATTATTGCTGTGCTGGATATTATACACTTATGAGGAAATAGCTGAAGCCTTGTTTTTCAAGACAGTAACAAATTATTAGCTATGATGACAATTGCACAATAGCATTGACATGACAAACAGGTTTGTTTTGTTTCTCCTTTAAAGTGTTCTTTTCCTTACCTTGATAGAGTCTCTGCTCTGTGCATTGCATTCATCTGAGACGGTGAATTCAAAGGTCTGTGTTTCTTCCGAATCCACTTTCCAGATGAGAAGGCCAGCAGGAGAGAGCCTGGCATCCCGTGGCCCAGCCTCCAACACGAAGAGCACAGCTGACCCTTCTGGGTCCACTGCTATTAGCTGGTAAACAAAATTCTCACCAATAAATGTCAGCAGCTGGCTGGAGGGCGCCTGGAACACAGGAGGCAGGTTGTCTAAACAGCAAAAATGAAACCATGATTACATAAACTCCACTTTGTCCCATGTAAAGATTCTCAGAGTGGGTCTTTGAAGGGAGGATCTCAAAGAAAACGTACAGAACATATCCAGAGGTTGTGGAGGAAATGATTTTGGTGTTAGAGGCAGCAATTGGCTTTACCAAAAAACCCACCTTTTTCCTCTCTCTTTTTTTGTGCCCTATGCTGAATTTTTGTCCCGTCTTGCACTTTGATTAATTTTGACGTGCTATCTGGTATATGGGAGTAAATAACATATAATTTCTATAACCACCCCCTAATCCCAATTTTTACTAAAAGTGTAATTAATTATATTCCTTATACTTACATACATATTTAATCCATCTACCATCCTTCCATTTAAATATAAGTAAACTAAATCTCAAAATGCTGAATGACAAATGAATTGGGTGGGCAACTCGGAGGGAAAAATAAATTGTAACTCTTCCATTGAGTAGACTCTCCATCCTTTACCCATGAGGAGTAATTAAGCCTGAGCAGTTTGACTGAATTCAGTTGGACATTTGATCAGGAGCAAAGGTCTTTTCAGTGCCAGCAGAGATCCGTCATTGCTGCTGAGACTCTCTATCCCCAGTGACAGTGGTGTGTATCATGTCACCATTGGCACTGCTGTTTCTGGTGTCGCTGTTTACATTCAGTATTTCCTTAGTGAAGAGGAAACCCCCTAATTTTACAAGGCTATTTAACAGCAGAAGACAAATACTACCTGAAGATATGTTCAATGTACATAGGTAAGGAGGACAAGGTAGAGAAAATGATTACATTTTATAATTAGAAACCAAGGAAAAGTAAGATCAGCTGAATACCCTGAGGTGACAGCAGCTCTTTTCAGGGCCAGGAATTTCATCTGCATGTCCTAAGCCTCCTCAGTCTCAAGGCATCTTTCCTCTTTAACCAGCAGTGCAAATTGACAGGTATTGATATTTAAAAGAACCTTCTCACAATGTAATTTGACCATAGTTATGTTTAACTTCAAGCACATTCCTAATACCGAGGATTAATTTCAAGCTCCGCTCTAAAATTATGAACTATATGTGTGTTCTCATAAGGACTCTTTGCATCATGCTCATGGGAAATCATCATTAGGTTTTTTTTTTGTGGTGCATATAATTTTTATCCAACTTTGCTTTCCATAGCACGGCTTATATTATGCAATTATTTAAATATGTGTCTCCTTTATTGCTGCTGTGCTATGAGAGCTTTCTGAAATGCTTGTCCAGCAGATTGTCCTGGCATAACTGTTGAAAGCTTCCATCTATTCATTTGCCTTTTATTTCCCAAACACTAAAGCCATGGAGCCCATAAAAGTTGTGCCCAAAGTAGTCAATGAAATATTGATGCTGGGTATGCATTTATGGGTAAACACAAAGGTGTTAACTGAATGGATGGTAAGTGGAAGTGGTAGGCACAAAATAACATAAAATCAGATGTTTTGAAAGGAGTTTGTGGAGGAGTGTTTCTAATTCTACAGAGATCTGCTTGCCATCCAGTAAATATATATACACACTCCCTATAACTGCAGAACTTTTAAAAAAGTTTTCACACTTTTGAAAACAGGTCTGACAAAGCCTTTCTTCTAAATATTTTTACATTTTGACATCATTAAAAAGTGGATCATGATGTGTTTCAGAGTTCCCAAATCACTTCTAGTTATATAAATTTCAAATCAAATGCAGTTTTTATTTTTTAAACCTTTCCCATAATTTTGAAATCAAGCTGTCTTAGTATTAATAATGAGTCTGTGTAACACTCGGGATCATCTCATCCCTAGGGATGCTGCTGCTCTGGCCAGCACAATGGAAGGCCAGGTTGGATGGGGCTCTGAGCAGCCTGAGGTAGTGGAAGGTGTCCCTGTCCATGGCAGGGGGTTGGGACAAGATGATTTTTAAGGTCCATTTCAAACCCTTCAAACTTTTCCATCATTCTATGACAGAAAGGAGGCAAGGTTTGTGAGTCACAGATAAAATCCCTCATTGGACTTATATATTTTTCAGGGGGAAAATACAACTTTCAAGTGTATAAGCTGTTCTTCAGGTCTGACTTACCCTTGGGCATTTTAACTACTCATCCAAGTGACATCCAAAGGGATTTTTAGTGGCCAACCCTTGGGATGTTGTAAAACTGCAGACAAACAAAGCAGACTGGTCCTGTGACTCACATACCTTTCTGTAATTTGTGTTTACAAAACCTAAAATTGCAGAGAATTTCTTTCTAGATAACCATGTGGATCTACATAATAAAAATAGGATCTTTGTACTGACCAGGTGCAAGTGTGCTCATGTCAGGGAGGGGATGGGCAGTAAGGATGATGCTGCTGGAAACACGGACTGTCTGTAAAGCAGGGGGCAAGCGCTGGTTGCTGTTTACACTGGGCATGGAGCCATGAAAAAACTATGATTAAGTCCTGAGATGCTTCAAAAGGCAGCGCTCTCTGTGCCCCCTGCCTCGAGGGGCTGCGGACTGAGCCTGAGGGTTCTGTGGCAGGGAAGGTAATCAGGGGCTGATCCCTAGCGCTTGGACTCCCTGCCAAGCCAAGCTCTGTTATCTGGAATTTCATAGGATTTGGCTCAGTGAAAGGAAGCAATTCTTCCAGACACCAAAAATATACACTAGTGTTTTAAAAACAGTGTTTTCCCCAAATTCCTGCTTAAAGATTTGTACCTGCGAGATGCTGACAGAGATTTAGAGTTCATCACCTTTAGCGGACAGACTTGGGCACAGCATGGGGCACTGGCATATCAAAATATAACTTTCAGGTGTTTTTTTTCGTTTATTAATTTGAGATTTATCATGTTTCAGACAGAACAAGATGCATAGTGCAGGCAGTGGAGTCTACATTTCTGGTGCACCCAGTGATTCCCAGTGCAAACAGTCCATGTGCACTGCAAAGGATAGATAAATGGAGGAATGATATATTTAATAAAATGAGTTGTAAATTCCCAGATAAGTGCTTCTAAATTTTAGAAAAGAGACTCCTGTCTTACTTTTGTTAACAGACCAGGTGAACTTAGAAATGTCAGGTTCACAGAGAAGACAAGGACTGGTAGGGCTTGACTCTCCTCCTCCATAGCAAAGTCCATCTATATTGCAACTATTTTCCTGTGGGGAAAAAGAAGGGAAATAAAAATGGGTGGGATGTGAAGGCAATTAAAAAGAGGAATAGAAAAGATAAGGAATTAGCAATTAATAATTTCTGGATATAAGGAGAAATTCACTTGTCTCTTGAAACAATGAAACAGTACCAATTTACATGTTGGTGCTTTCTGCTTACAGTGAGGAAGCAAACTGTGGAAGTTTTCCAGTTTCAGCTTGAGATCCTTGTATCTTTGAAGGTTTTAGCCTAGGCGGTGTGGTGTTGCTTTGTCATAGATGGATGATGGATGAAGCACAGTGTGACTCTTTTCCCATTTTCCCACCCATGAGGTGTATGTGGTCATTGTTCCCGGCTGTGGCTGTTAATATGATATCAGGTATCAGTAAAAGGTGAGCTCCACGAGACTCACAAAACCCAAGACTAGATAAAAGCTCCATTTGAAATATTGGAATCTTGCTCTCCTTTTCTGGAACTCTTCATAAATATCTGCAAAAGCAAAGCCCTAAAAGCAGAATATAGGAGCGCATTAGAGTTCAGCCTCCCATGAGGCAGCTGTAGATAACAGCTAAGCACATCCGTGGTGCCTCAGTGCAGCAGAACATCCCCAAAGACATTGGTGTGATGCTGCCCTGGGGGCACAGCAGCTTTTGGGCTGAGCTGCTCCTGTCCCAGCTGGGGACCCCGATGGGGCCAGAGAGGCTGTGTGGGTTCCACGTGGGCTGGAGACACTTGGGCTGTCTGAGCAGGGAGCGCAGGGACATAATTAACAGATGTAGTTAAAGATCTATCCCATGGGAAGGTCCTTTGGCAGAGTTATTCCTTGTAGCCAGCGCTGAGCCACACAGGCAGGTGGGACCTTATCTGACTGTGCAGATTCCCAGAAAAACATGGAGTACTTTTGGGAACAAGGGGGATGTCCTTGCCAGAGTGGGACAGCAGAAGGGAGCAGCTGCCAAGACCAAACACATTTTCCTTTTTCTTCTTTTGCTTTTCTGAGTCTGGTATGTGTCCTGTTAGTGGCTTTGTGGTTTCTGTCTACTGCTTTACTTCTTTTGCAAACTGCATTGGTCAATATTTTAAATAATGCCACTTTAGGAGTAATGGGTAAGGTAGAGAAACAAAAAGCATTCTCATGATGGTGCCCCAACATGATAGAACATGACAGATCTCCAATATTAAAACCTGGATGTTAATTAGATTTTATTACGTAGTTGTTTTCAAGGGCTTGATGCTCTGATGAAAAAAAAAGGATGCTTTTTTTTTTTTTTTCCCTGATGTGATAGTGTGGTACAGAATGGGCTCCATAAAAAACACAGAATGTGAAATGGCCTGATATAAAATGTCCCCTAATTGAAACACCTTTTCTGAAAGCAATTTAGGTGTTGCAGAGTAATGCAGAAGGGGTAATTAGGCTGTGGTCTGATGCAATTGGAAGCCTAGTGCAAATATTCCTTTGAACCATCTGAGAACAGAAATTACTATAATCCCTAGGGAACACCATATTGAGGGGGCATAGATATTTTTTAGTTTCAAAAACATAAGAATAAGGAAAAATTTTGACAGAACCCCCTCACCTTAGCTTTAAGTGAATTGATTCTGACAATTATTTTAATCTGAAACTAAAGTGGTTTTATCCTCAGTTGGGCAGGACTGGGTTTCCCTGCCCTTATCTTTCCCTATGAACCTTCCATTACATTCTGTCCCCTGCCCTGCTGAGGAGGGCAGTGACGGAGGGACTTTGGGACATCCAGTTGGGGTCAAACGACCACACGGCCCTATAAAGTAACTTCTATTCACTGTCTTACATGAAAAAAGTGAAATTTTTAAAAATTGTTTTGGTAACTGCTACGTGCTTTAATCAGCGCAGGTTTTAAAACTATTTTCTCATTAACATTAATGAGAACAGTGAGGCAAATGAGTTAAGATGTACCTGATTAATCTTCATTTTATAAAAACGCAGACTGGTGGCCTCCTATTAATTCATACTTGCCTCAGGGCAGGAAAGCAGGATCAGCACATTCAAATAGCCCACCTAATACCCTCCAAAATTTTTTTTGAAGCCCCACTGCCAAGCAGATAATTTGCTTAATGTGAGTCTCTGGGAAAAAGAGCAGGGAAGCTCTTTGTAAGAGATGTTACACCAATAAGTCCACAGGAAAAACAGAGGGGTATAGTGCTCTGCAGGCAGTTTCTAATATGCTGGCAGTTTAAAATGTAGCTCTAGACTTTTGATTACGGTTTTGAAACTGTCAAAATACTTTATGTTTGTACTTAGCAGTGTTTAATGCAAGCAGGAATGGTTTATGTTCTCTCAAGGGTGTTCTCACATGACAAAAGCTGTATAACACGGATCTTTGTGTGCCTCTTGCTAAGGCAGAAAATGGGAATAGAAATGATATACCCTCACCAAACAGGCTGGGAGAGGGAAAATAGCAGAGACACTTCAGAAGTGAAGTTAAGCCTTTCAGGGCAGGCTCTTCACTCTTATTTACTCCCACTAACAGCTGCAAAGGATAAATATTGCCAGCCATGGACTTTCCTGAGGTGTTTGTGTGAGGAAGGTCCATCGTAAAGCATGCTTCATCAGGTGTTCATACCCCACGTAAATATGAAAAAGAAATAAACTATTGCAGACATGAGACTGTGAAAGAGAAAAGCAAAATGTTAGGCTGTGCAGCTGATCTGTGAAATGGGTTTTCCTCTTCCAGAGCAGTTATTACACACAGTACATCAGAGGGAGGGAGAGGGCTAAGGAAGAGATGAATGATCCGTATTAAACCTTTATGATCTTTAAATTACCTTTAATTCACAAAGTCCGGTCAGATGGAATTGGCAGACCTGGCAGACCGCGTCGTACAGGGTCAGCACTCTGGAATTACTGTACTGGAAGCCATCGTTAGTGATCTAAACGATACAAAAATCATCTTTATAAGTGATAATGTTCCATATGGAGACTGTCTGCTCGTTGCGGAGCATATAGCACTGCCCCTTGAACTGGATGCGTGCCAGCAAGATAAATTAAACCACTTGTGAGTGGCTCTGTGAGCTAACAAATTGCTTAATGCTCCAAACTGGAAACTCTTCATTAATAACCAAAAGATCTTTTGGCTCAGCTGGCATTCAGCTTTTCTGATTGCTGTTAGGTTTTATCCTGAGGGGTTTTTCTTTCCCCAATACCCTTATGGAAGCTGTACTGAAGTACTACAAGGGGGATTTCAAGGAGTTGTGAAATACAATTAAGATTTTTGGCTGGAACTCAGGACCACTTTCTTATTAATAGCAAATTGGTAAGTAAAATCCTTGAGCAGAAAGAAAAAAAAAAAAAAAGAAAAACAGAGTGTGTGATATATAGGTTTATTTGAAATTAACCTTATAAAATATGCAATGGTGGATAATATGAGAGAGCAACAGTCTCATTTCTATGGGAAGGTACATTAGAGCAGTCACCTGTCCCAGCTCACAATGGGCACATGTGGGTAATTCAGAAAGCCTTGAACATGGCCTTAGTAATATAAGAATATAAAATCTTACACAATACAAAAGAGTTGAGTAAATTTACATTTCAATTCCTCCACAATAAAAATGAAAAGATACCAGGGACGTGTGGAAAGGGTTAGCTTTTGAAAAAGTTTTGTGAGATTTCTTGAGAGGTGTGAACCTTAAAGGGCACCCCAAGACCCTGGGGAAATCCATGTTCCTGATGAGAACCAGCAGGAAAGCAAAGACCTTTCGCCAGGTATTTTTCAGGTTTTGTCTTCTCACAATCAAAATAAAGATCTAAAGGCCCTTAGCTTTGGATCCATCAGGTGCCCCTGTGTCTTCTTGCTGTGAAAACCCTCCAGCCCTCCTCCACCTTCCTGTGACCCCAAAACTGAAACATCCTAAATCCCTTTACAAGCGATTTTTACAAGATCGAGGCCATAAAGTTTTTGATCAATCAATAGACTCTTTCAGTTCACAGGAAGAATGTTATGTTAAATTGAACAAAGCTAAACAGAAGTACAGAGAGGAAACAATACTTAGTAAGTTTCATAAGAAGCATCATCATAAATTCACTAAGAATGACTGAAAGTTCATGAAAGATAATAGAGCAGATTCTCCCCCAATATCTCATGGGACAGTTCTCAGCTCAAAATAAACTGTGAGCTAAGAGAAACCACCACAAAGAGAGGAACAGGCAGTATTTGTGGATATTCATAATTTGGATTTGTGGAAATGAAATAACTTCTTTGGACTGATATAAATTGGTCCAAACATTCAGCAAAATTCATTGATCTGGTAAAATTCATCAGTTTGAGGAAAATATTAGACTACTGACATATTAGACTACAGCATGTTGTACTACAGGTAGAAATGTTTTTAAATGAAGTAAAGAACATCTCCTGCAGTTTGAGAAAAAAATGAAACAGGCAATCCTCCTCTAGACCTCCTCTTTGCTGAAACTGTGGCAGCAAGAATTCCATTAAGAATTTATTATTCCTAATGCAATTTACATTTCACTTAATTTCATTCTTTTACCAGAATGTCCCATGTTGTCTCAATACTGGTGCACTAATAATGGGAGAAGAAATGGCTAGATGGGGAAAAATATAAAAAGCCGTAAAATTGCGCTAATTGTTCTGTCTGAAGTGAGCATTGTGAGTGAAATATAACACTTGCAATTTGATTATTTTCTTTAAATCTATATTTTTTTTTTCCTACGTTCTATTATAAACATCCATTTTGGTCTCTGTTTAGATTTGGGCTGGTTTATAGCCATTTTAATTGCTTTCCCATTAGTCACCTTAGTGATGTGGAACAAACATTTTGATGAGAACTAAGCTGAGCAAAACTTTCCTTAAATTTGTTCAGTCCTTAAGAGGCAAAACCCCATTTAGGGTTGGGCTTTGCTTGACCACAGGTAGCACCTGGAAAGAAGGAGCTGCTTCTGGATAAATGGAAAGGATGATGGAAAGGACGACTCTGTTGCTTCTGCCTCAGGAATTTCATCCATCATGAAATGATCCTGGCTATTGGCATCACTCTGCCTAGAATTTGTATGAACTTTCTAAAAGAAAAATGAAAGCTATAAAACCGTGCTGAATTCGAATTCGGTTTTTGCCTCGCTGACGTTTTATTGAATATTTTTCCTATTCTAGACAAATGCAGGCAACAACAACTTAATGAAAAGGAAGAGAGATGCTTCCCAAATTAGATAAGTGCTTGCCAAGCTCTTTCACCTCTTCACCTAGGCATCTGTCTGGACAGCTCCAGTCATCTGCTGCCCAAGCAGGGGTTTGTATTTTGATATCTCAATTAATTATGCCAAACACTCTGGTGTAGCCACATGTACTTTCTTATCTGCGTTCAGCAGCATGTCATGGAAACAATGGGCAAAATCTGAGACATGAATACAAGAGGAGATGAAATGAAAGAGAGCTGAGAAGAGCTCCTCTTCCCCCAACGCTGGTGGTGAAAAAAGCTTTAGTGAAATTTTGCTGATTCTTTTGAAATTTGATTTGTGAGGGGGGAGCAAATCAGAAAATATTGAACAGTGACATTTCCAGAAAGAACGGTGTGGATTTTTGGTTCTGAAAACTCTTTTAGCTACATTTTTGAAAAGTACATCCATAGATACATAACTCAGATCATCAATGTTGCAATAAGTCTTATGAGGACCTTTCTGGAGCACGTCTTTTGAACACCTGTGGAATTAATTGAAAGTAATTTTTTATCTTGAAAAGCTCCACGATCTTGTTCTCTGTGCTGCCATGTAAGGCCAGCTGCCTTTGAAACTGAGCACTGGGCTCTGCCTTCCCAATTTGTTCATCAAAAGATCCACAGGAGTTCCAGGATTCACGTGCAGACGGAGATGATTTAATTGAGCATTCGCTGCGTAGCCAAGAGCCTGGATCCTCTGCAGGACTTGAAGGAGAGGGAAAGGGCAGGAGGCTCACAGGTGCAGAGGTGTTCTTGAGCTTTAGTGCGTGGAAAGAGAGTTTTTGTATCTGTTTTTGTGTGGAAAAAATGAGAAAATCTTACAGACCTCCTCAGGGCTGAAAAGCAGCGCTTGAACACAAAGAGAATTGTAATAGCCCTGCGCTGTGGGGAAGCTGTTCTGGGAGCCCTGGAGAAGAATTCCTGTGACCATACAAGGATGTTAGCTGTCCTCTTGGGCCAGGGTGTCTCTCTCTCAGATCCTTCCACCATGAGGCAGCATTTTATCTCACAGCTGGCAGAGTTCAGTACCTTTTTGGAGAAATTTTGGAGCCCTGAGCAGAACTTCTTCCCTCCTGGTTCAGTCCTGGTGTACGGCACAAGGACGGCCCAAAGCCCACTCCAGCAGCAAACAGCCTGGCTTTGCTCCCCAGAGTTTTACCCTAATGTCCTAAACCCCCAAATCTCTATCTTTTTAAAACAAGTAACTGACTAGAAGATGTGTCCTGCCAAACATCTCTGTGTTTCCCCCAGGCCATGTGCAGCACGTGTCCCCAGTGGGGCGCGGGGCAGGCAGACACGCCGTGGTGAGGGGAGTGTTTTACGTGTTTCATTTTGCGTGCTGCGATTGTCAGAGCACATCTGCAGTCTCACTTCAACGGCAATATATTCTTCTCAGCTACAGAGCCTTTAAATATCTCAGTCTTGTAAAAAAACAACTGATGTGCAGAAGATAACCATCCAGGTTGAGAGTGAGACCGAGGGCAGCAGGTACGCAGGGCTGGGAAGGCACTGCTTTCCTGGGGATATTTAGAAAGTTGGTACCATTTTGTGAACAATAGGGGCTAAAACTGCAGCAGAGAACTCAGAACAAGCAGGAGCCGCACATATTTCTTCCTGCAGCCGTTCAGGCCATGTGGTGACCGTGACATCCCAGCTCAAGCCTGCCCAGGAGGCAGCACTGCCCTTCTCCTGCACCGTTTGTGCATCCAGGGAGTCAAAGCTCTCTGACACTTTCTACCTAATCAGGAGTTTGAGCTGGGCTTTTCAGAAATGGAATCCTGGTGATTAACAATTGATTAGTACAACTGCATCAATCTCAGGTGATTACCTCTAGAAGTGGTTGTAATTTGCACTTTTGGATTGCCTAAAGAGACACCTGGGTTTAACTCATTGTTTTGGTTGGTGGGGTGGTTTTTTTTCTCTGCATGACATTAGTGTGGGTATTTCTACAGGCACATTCATTTCTGAAAGGAAGCAAATTGTGCTTTGCATTTTAATTTACCATGACAACTGATTTTCTCCTTCTAGAACGTTTCTTAGAAACATAATAAAATTCCTACTTTCACTTGCCATCTTGCGAACGGCTCATCACCGGCCACGAAGTGCACAGCCTCTGTGATGTTCAGGAGTGGGATCTGGCAGTCAACAGCCTCAGAGCTCAGAAAATCTGCTTTTGTGCTTTCTTGTTCTCTTGATATCCATTCGCCATCGAGGTGCTACAGTAAAACGGAGGGAGAGTGCGGAAAATGAAGAAATTCCAGTTGTCAGTGTATGTTTATATTTCTAATCAATAACATAAGGCATTCCTAGGTGGTTTATTTAAAAGGAATCATGCTGTCACTACAGCTTCAGTAAGGGGGGAGCCATGCTTAGCCACACATGCAGGTGGTGTATTGATTTAGGAGGTGCTGTGGTCTGTGCTTGGGATGGGCAGCTGGGATGAGATGGGGCGATAAATCAGAGAAACTTTCTGTTTGCTCCTGGAGCTCTGCAGTCAGCTTGTGGTTCCTTGAAGGTGATGTCAGCTACTGCTCTAGATCAGCTGCACAAAACATTCCAACTCGGTAAGAGCTTACGGAGCCCTAAGCAGGCACAGCAAATCTCAGCTGTGCCTCGTGAGCGTGCCAGCACTGCCTGGGAGTCAGGCTAAGCTTCTATTCTGAGGTGGATTTATGAGTTTAATCAAACATTTCATATCTGAGGATGCTGATCCACCAAATAACTCAGTTGCAGCCTTGCCTGTGTATAGATGTTTATGATAAAATTACAGTGCTAGCATAAAGAGATGGGTTTGATGCTCATCAAAACTTCTGATTTGGAGTTGAACTATGACTAAGAAAATTCAAATTAGAGCCTCTGAAGCTGTGTTGAGGAAACCTTATATTCAACCACAAAACTTAGCATTTAAATGTGTTTAGGAAAACAACCAAGTGTACTGATTCCAGATGCACAAAATGAGAAATAATATTGTGATTTCAGGCTTCAATGGACTACAGTGCAGCTGAAGCAAACAGGAGTCAAACAAAACTCCACAGAGGAAATGAGCAAGAACTCAGAGCTGTACATTTCCAGAGGACCAGTCCTGGAAAGGTCAGAGCCTCTGCAGCTCCCCTCACTCGTAGCACACACATTGGCAGTGGGCTTGGGAGGGGTTTGCAACCCACCGTGGCAGTGAGAGAAGTCAGCACTGATCAGAGTAAAGAGATTTTTATATAAACTTGTCAAAGTTTGATTTATCATCAATATTTTAGGAGCTGACAGGAGGCTGCTTACGATTAACCTGGTGACCTGGCAGTGCAGGTTGGGAGACTCTCTGAATCCGAGGCCGAACACGCGGATCCTGGTGCAGCCCGAGGCACGCACATCGCAGAGACCCCCATTCTCCAAGGCCGTGATTTCCAAGGTTTGCTCTGCAAGGGGGAGACAGATACAAAGCTTTAGAGAGCAGCTCTCACTGCTGTTCTGCTCTGCTTTATCGGAGATTCTGTTGTACTTGTGGTCGTGGTTGTTGTGGTTTAATATTTTTCCTTAGGGTCTTCCTTGCCTCCCTGTGGATTTCTCTTGAATGGAGAAGCAGGAGTTGTCAGAATGGGAAGCAGCAAAGCTCCATTAAATATTGCCCTGTGCTGCAAGATATACTAGTGAGTGTCAGGGCTCCTGAATCAACTCTCTGAAGTTGTGGCTTTGTGTTAAAAGGTCTCCAGGGGTGAAACTTTACTGACCCAGGCAATAGGATGGGAGCACAGCTGAGAGGACAGGCCCTCATCCCATAGCACAGAGAAGCATGGGAGCAAGAAGGGAAAATATCTGAAGGTGACTGTGCCACCAGGCCCCTTGTAGTTTTAAAAAGCAGGGTGAAAGGCTTTATAGCCTTTTAGTCCTATGTGTGGTTTTTTGTTTTTAGGTTTTTTTCAGAGCTTTGGAGGCAGCAAAAGGAAACTCACAGGAAAGCTTGCTTGTAAGGGCTAAATCATTAATGGTTGCACTCAGCTCTGCACTGTGTCAGCACAAAGGTCATGTGCAGCTAAGTTTCACTTAAATCCTACTTTGAGGCCTTAAGTAGAGCTTAAGTGATGTACAGACTGTGCTGCCCCTCTTACAAGGATGACTTTCACCCATTACTGGTTTTAAAATGTTTTATGATTCTCAGGTAAAGTATCATTTGGGTTCTGTTGCACTTTAGGTGTTCACTATTTAAAATTGCTCATTGCTTTCACATTGGGGTTATTTCTACAAGAGGAAAAATGCAAGTCCATTGGATGTGAGAATTCACATCTTTAATTAAGAAAAATTATAATTTGGTAGATATTTGCGTCAAATCATTTGCATTGCACAACGCTCAAAATGTCTCCAAAATCATACATCAATAATAGCAATCAGTGAGGATCACGGTTACATATTTTTATTTATACTATTTGTAGTTCTAGTGGTTGGGAGAAGCCTCAATGATGACAAGTAACACAAAGCAGAACATTTTCTTCTTGTCTCCTGAGCAATACTTAACAGCAGGTCCATGACCAGGAGCCCTGGCAGGGACGTTTCTCACCATCAGAGTGGAGTCCCACTTGTTATCCCTGCTTAGCTTCCCCTTCCCTGCCCCATCACCGCTGCTCTGGCACAGCAATATTGCCCATCCATTTCCTCTGAGCTGTAGCTGAGCTAAAACAGGAGCTCCCTGTCGCCTAATATTTTAATGGTACATTAGTTCAGCTCTGATTTGAGGGGCAAAATGCCCTGAGCTGAGTTGATAACCTTCCCCAGCACCTCGCTGTTCCTTTAGGGCTCTGCCATTTAGGCTGTAATTAGGAAAAATGCTGTTTAAACACTGCCATCCCACCAGATTGCAGCCTGTAACAACTGAGCTGCATGGCTCGCATTTTTCCAGAGAAAGGAAGGAAGGAAAGCAACATAAACATGAAAAATAGTGAAAAGTCTTTTTTCCCCCCTTGTACTTCTGAAATGCTTTTAGCTTTTCTTTCATTTTTTAAAAAATTGATTTTATTGCAGCAGTATTACCGACACTGCTGGACACTTTGCAATATTTACAAGAAGAGGAATCGTTCACAGCTTATCAGCTTTCATCAGTTACTAGTGGATTCCTGTAATGTACAAAACTATTAGTCAGATGTGGTGACTGGTTTTGATAAATTGCCTTCTTCTGTGGTTAGTGCATAAAAATTAAAAAAAAAAAAAATTCATTATATTTTTCATGAGATTTTAATAGTTAGCCCCACTAGTACAGAGGCAGCTTGGATTCCATCAATGTTTTCATTATCACTGCAGATTTCCAGGCTTCTGTGGGTGAAGCAGAACCTCAGAGCCTGGGGAGGCGTGAGGCACAGGAATGTGCTCCTGCAGCATTTCCTGCTCCACAAAAGCACTCTCAGGTCGGTAGCTTTTTGGTGAGACCCTGCACTTCCCCAAGGGTTTCCTCACATCTTTATGGCCACACTGCGGTGTCGGGGTCAGGGCAAGATTACCCAGCCCTGCTGCTTTTCCCAGGAACTTACAGTACCAGCTCAGCAGTTTGTATTTTTTTCTCTCAAACTGTTCTGTACACGCTTGTCAGGGTTTAACCCTAGCCAGGGGCTGAGTATCTCACAGCGGCTCACTCACTGCCCATCCTGGCAAGATCAGGAGATAATCAAAAGGGAGAGAGTGAGAAAATGCATGAGTTGAGATAAGGGCAATTTAATAGGAGAGAAAAGAAAGAAAATTACAATGTGGTAATAATAATGATAAAATATTCAGAATATACAAGTGATGTGCAATGCAATTGCTCACGAGTCACCAAGAGATGCCCAGGCAGTACCTGAGCAGTGGCCCCTGGCCAGCTTTCCCCCTAGTTTATACGCAGAGAGCGATGCCATAAGGTATAGGATATCCATATGGGGGTCAGCTGTCCTGTCTTTGTCCCCTCCGAGCTCACTGTGCACCCCTAGGCTACTTGCTGGCAGGGTATGAGAACCTGGAAAGTCCTTTCCTTAATGCAAACACTACTTGGCAACAACTAAAAACATCAGCGTTTTACCAACTTTAAATCTGATGGAAAATAAAAGCAATTATAATGTCCTTTTTAAAAGAAATGGGTACTAGAGTTCAGCCTTTAGACCTCAGTATAGGCAGTACATAGGTATTGACAATGGTTATTTTTATTTGTTTTTTAAAATGAGATACCACATGTAATGGGTGTAGGAATTTTAGGCATTTCATTTTAATGAGGGTTTTTGTCTGTCTTCCCCTCTGCGTTCCAGTGTTGTTGCACATTGCCAGTTTCAACCAAACGCGGGAGGGGAAATCTCCATTGCATTGGCTTTGGAAAAGTCTCCTGTTGGTCATCAGCTGGGCACTCAGACATCCAGATCCTGCTCTTTTTGGGGTGCTGGGATCAAGGTATGGTTGTTCATAGCTCTGTGTTAGCGGAAGGGTAGTTGATAAGTCCAGAGAGGTGATGACATCAGAAGGAAATACTGGAGAGCCTGAAAAACCCCAGAGAAAGAGCTGCAAGCAGTTCAGCTGAAGACAGGAGCGATAAAAAGAGCTGGGAAACATCACAAAGGTGAGAGTGAGGGCAGAAGCGCAGATATCCAGAGAAAGTGGAGGTTGTGAGACCTGGGATGGATGTCTGGTGTCTGTAGAGGGGCAAGTCAGAGGCAGGAGAGAAATCTGTATGTAATCAGGCAGTTCCTGGAACAAGCCTGTAGAACGTGTGATGTATTTGAGCATTGATAATTCATGTTTAGGGAGCGTGAATGCCAAAATACAACAAAATCCAGGGCAGAACATCCTCCTTCTTTTCTCTGTATGGCCTATAGGCCAAAAATCTGCTGTGACTTTTGCTAGCAGATTAAAAACTGAAGCTCAGGGTGGCACTCAGATGTGTGACAGTGCAGCAGCTATGGAGGAGGATTTAAGGAGCTGTGTGTTCACATCTGCTGGCTCAGGCAGGGGCACACTGCTGCATTCCCCCTCTGCCTGGGCTGCACACACAACAAGAAAACACACGTGAAATCTGTCACCTGGCAGAGCATCGCACTGGGACACTGAAGAACAGCAGGAAATCTTGGGGAAAAAGTAAAAAAAAATCCTGGGTTTTAGTGAAACTGTCTTGAGATAAAAAGGAGAGAGGAGTCTGGGGTTGAAGGTGGAAATGTCAAAGGCCTCCAGAACTCAGGTGACTGAATAAGGGATCTGTCCTGTTTGGTTTGCCATGCTTGTGCTGTGCCCCCTTCATGACACAACACCTCCCCTTGCCTTCCCTTCCTTCTCCTGTCTCCAGCAGGAATTCCCAGAGAAGAGCAGTAAATTCAGAGTTGCTGACAGTGTGGTTTCATTCTATAATAATTTACATGAATCAAACCTGACAAGGAGCACAGGCTACATAATAGACTCAACCCCCCCCCCCCCCCCCAAAACAAGCGTGGT